>VWZO01014020.1:81911-95911 GCA_013396975.1 Bucco capensis
AACACCTCTGCTCTGAGGACAGGCTGAGGGAGCTGAGATTGTTCAGCCTGGAGAAGAGAAGGCTTCAGGGGAACTACTAGTGACCTTCCAGTACCTAAAGGGAACTTCCAAGCAGGCTGCAGAGGGCCTGTTTGCAAAGGCCTGGAGTGAAAGGACAAGGGGCAATGGTTTTAAATTGGAGAAGAGTAGATTTAAAGTGGACATTAGGAAGAAGTTCCTCACTATGAGGGTGGTGGAACACTGGCCCAGGTTGCCCAGGGAGGTGGTTGAGTTGCCATCCCTGGAGGCATTGCAGGTGAGGCTTGCCAGGGCTCTGGGCAAGCTGCTCTAGTTGGGGATGTCCCTGCCCAGTGCAGGGGGGTTGGACTAGATGAGCTCCAGAGGTCCCTTCCAACCCAATCCAGTCTATGATTCCCATCCTGTGAGCAGGAAGCCTCAGGAGCTCAGCACTGGGGAGGCAGTTAGTGGTGTAACCCAAGTGTCCTGCAGCATCCAGCACTTGGCAGTGCCTGATTTAGTTGGACACTGGCTTTGGGACACCAGCAGCTCCTAGTGGCCCCATGGCTGGCACAGAGCTACATAGCCTAGGCTGAGAGTAGAGCTGTGCCTTTCCAAGTGAGGAATGCAGCATCAGGAGACAGCCTTGCCCTTCACAAGGTTGTCCCATCTCTGGGATGCTCTGCCAGGGCACTGCTGAGGTGGCTTTATCTGCTCAAGCATGCCAAGTCCTGCTCCTGGCCACACTTGGCTGCTGTGCATGGGCAGTGGGGGATGGACACCAAGCAGCTCCTGGCCTGGCTGTGTCTGAACAAGGACTTTCTGCTCTTTCCTCCTCCTCCTTTCTCTCTCCAGAACCAATTTCTGAAGTCTCCAAGTGTCTCTGCAGACTGTGGAGCTGGGATGTGGATTTACACACTGGGAATGGAGCTGCAGGGCTTTGCCTGTGGGTGTTCACAGCTCCATTAATGAGCTTGGATGCCTCAGCAGGATGAGCTTCCAGCCCCCTCCAGAGCTGGGGCAGAGCATCCAATCCTCTCTGCAGTGACTGCTCCTGCTCCTCTGAGAATCCACTCTGGAAAGCTTTGCAAATTGAAAGGAAAAATGGTTTTCTTACAGAGAAACATCCTGCTTTGGCTTTATGTGAACCCCAGGGCTGGCTCCTCTCAGATCCCTCTTCCACCAGGCTTCATCTCCTGGAGGATGAACAAGAGAGTTAGGAGGAGAAGCTAAAGATGGCCTGAGAGTTTCCTGGCCCAGAGAAACTCCTCTGGAGCAGTTAGGAAGGATTACAGCTGCCACACATTGTTAGGAGATGGTGGCTGGAGGTGAAGATCATCCCAGGGTGAGAGCAGGAAGGGGTTAAACAGCTGAGAGGCAGCAGCTCCTGCTAGCTCTGGCTAGACTTTCCTTTGAGAGGCAAAACCAAGGGAAAAGTGAGCTCGCAAGCTAGGAGTAGTGCAAGGCATGGAACACCCTGGGGCTGCAGGGAGCCCTGGGGAGACCCCAGAGCCCCAGGCCTTCAAGGATTCCCAGATGCCAAGTGTGGTCCCAAAGTCCCAGGACTTCTGGAACTACCCTAGAGCTCTGAGGGTGCAGGGACCCACAGGGACTCCAATAAGACCCCCAAAATCTCAGGGCTGCACACCCTTGGGGCCACAGGGAGACTCCAGAGCCCTGGAGCTGCAGGGACACCTGGGTGCCTGGAAGGACCCCAGAGCTTCAGGGCTGCAGGGAGCCTTTGGGGTCCTGGAGAGACCCCAAACCCTGGGAGCTGCAGGGACCCCTGTGCCAGGCACCAGGACAGGTTAGAGCTTGACCCACTGGAAAGCAGCTCCACAGAGATGGACCCTGGAGTGCTGGTGGACAAGAAGTTAGCAATGAGCCCTTGTGGCCAAGAAGGCCAGTGCTCTCCTGCATTAAGGGAGCAGGGGAGGTTCTCTTCCCCTCTACTTTGCCCTAGTGAGGCTGCAGCTGGAGTCCTGGCTCCAGTTCTGGGCTCCCCAGGTCANATCCCCAGAGATCCCTTCCAACTCCCACCATGCTGGGATTTGGGGATCCCGTGCTTGGGAAGGCCCCAGGGCTGCAGGAACCCCTAGCCTTGTGTCCCTCCAACCCAACCGAGCTGAACCCCAGATACAGCTCCCTCGGGCTGTGCCACTCCATCCTCTGCAGGCCAATGTCCCTCACATGGGTGACATGCCCAGGCCAGGGCCAGCACGGCCAGGGCCTCTGGTGTCCCTGCGTGTGCAGTGTGCTGTTCGCCACTGGGTGTCACGCGTGCTCCACGCAGCACAGCGCCAGGGCCATGGGCATGGCCACAGCAGCGAGCGGGAGAAGGTTAGGGACA
Source organism: Bucco capensis (assembly GCA_013396975.1). Lineage (NCBI taxonomy): Eukaryota > Metazoa > Chordata > Aves > Piciformes > Bucconidae > Bucco > Bucco capensis. The sequence continues at coordinate 84,259 of VWZO01014020.1, forward strand.
GGGAGAGGAGCAGGGCCATGCCTGGGGAGGGGACGAGCCCAGCTCCTCTCTAGCCCTCAGCTGCGGAGATGCCATGTCCCCTGCTCCACACCAGTGCCACCAGCCCAGCATGAAGGTGCAGGTGATGCCTGGGGCTGCCTCTGCCCTGCTTCCTCCCCACTGCTGCCAGCTGGGCACTGGCTGCTCCCCACATGTCCTCCCAGGGTGACACTGGGGGTGGCTTTGCCCCCCTCCCTGTGCTCGGTGTCCCCCACTGTTTGGGGCACAGCTCAGAGCTGGAGGTTTGGGGTTCCTGGGCCCAGTTAAAGGTCCCCTGGGCAGTGGGCATGCTGGGGGCAGGTTACTCTCAGTGCCAGGGAACTCATTTACCTCCCTCCTCCCCTAAATGTTGTCGTTAAGCTTTAGCCCCAGAAGCTCTCCAGTTCCTCTTTGGTCCTCCCCTGCACTGCCATCATATCCTCCCCACTCCTGGCAGGGGCTGAACAGCTGAGCCTGTCCACAAGAGCTTGCTCAGCCTCCCTGAGCCTTCCCAGAGAGGGGCCAGGGCAGAGACACCATTGGCACCCTGCACCTAGGGGCCACCAGCTCCTCTGTGCTTTGGTGCAGACCTTTTCTGACACTGTGGAGCTTTTGGTGTCAGGGAAAAGTGTGAGGAGGGCTTGCTGCCTCTAGACTCCCCTTGCAGGCTGGGAGCCAACACAGCCATGGTGTCCTGCCTTGCTGGGTCCCTTCCCTGTCCCCATGGCAGGTGTGGGTGGCTGACATGCTAGGCATGTCACTGGTGTGTGGTGCATGTGTCAGTGATAGCTTGTGAGCCAGCAGCTGAGCAGAACAGGGGCAGATCCATGTGTGTAGCAGGGTCCCATGACATGCATGATGCAGAGACACGAGGCAGACGTGTGGACACAGCCATGGAGCAAAGATGTGCTCACAGGATCCTGCTGCATGCATGGACATCTAGGCACACCTTGGGAGAAGTGACTCCACGGGTCTCCTGAGGAGCTCACTCCAAGCTCCTTGCGGGGAGTTGTAGAGAGAGCTAAGATGTCCCCTGAGCGTCCTCTTCCCTCCCTCCCCATGCTGCCAGCCCAGGACCCTGTACCACCCCTCACCTCCCCAAATTCCAGCTCCATCCCCCTTTTCCCAGCCTGGCAGCCAGGCCTGTGGCAGCCTCAGCCCCAGGGCTGCCAGGCCAGGGCTTGTTTGCAGAGTGCCTCGAGTTGGGCATCAGGATGATTTAAAAGGACTGTGAAAAATGGAGTTATTTTTCCCCCTTTCAGCTGCAAGTCACTGCTAAGGGAAAGATGGTTAATTATCTTTGTCACCCTCCTAAATCTCTTCATGAGAGGGTTTGGCTGCAAATCTCTACCTCCTTTCAAAGTCATTGGTTAGCAGAGTGCACAGTGGCACAGTAAATTAGCTGCTTGGAGTAGGCATGGCTGCCCTCTCCCACCCCTGTGATGCCAGCACCATGCAGGGATGATGCCTGGAGAAGTGGAGGCTTCAGGGACAGCTCAGAGCAGCCTTGCAGTACCTAAGGGAGTTGCAAAAGGGAGGGTGGTGAAAGGCTCTTTACCTGGTCAGAAAGCAATAGGAAAGGGGGAAGGGATACAAACTGAAGGAGGGGAGATTTAGATTGAATGTTAGGGAGATATTCTTCATTCAGAGAGTGGTTAGGCACTGGCACAGGTTGCTCAGAGCCCTGGCAGTGTTCAAGGCCAGGCTGGATGTAGCCCTGGACAACCTGGTCTAGTGTGTAGCATCCCTGCTCATGGATTGCAGCGGGGCTGGGACCTGATGATCTTTTAAGTCCCTTGCAACCTAGGCCTTTCTGTGGTGATGGTTAGGAGACAGCCAAGGGCTGGGTGTTGCAGGAGGGGAGGCTGCAGGCCAGCAAAGGTGCAGGATGGACAGCGGGCACAATCCCCAAGCCCTCCTCTGCTGAGGGGCATAGAAAGTAGGCTGCATCCCACCCCCCAGCATCCTCCCTGCCTTAAAGCCTCCTGTGCTCAGGCACAAGCAGCAGAGCTGGGGCTGGGGCTGGAGGCCTGAGATCCACCAGAAGAAAATGCCACCTTTCCTTGCTAATCCCTTTTATTGGACTAGGTGACACGCAGGCTTTAGAGGATAGCAGGAGAATCCTCTCGGCTCATCCGCAGCAAGGATTTCCAGAGCCCTCCCGGCGCCTTGTCAGCGCCATTCCCCCCGGGAGCGCTTCCCTCCCCCGGCGCCAGGGCTCTGGCTGCTGGCAGCTCCATCGGCAGCCCTGCCCCCTGCGCGCTGCTTAGCGAGATTAGCCTTGCCTTGCAGTAAGCTCCGTGCAGCTCTGCTGCCGAGCCATCAGCCAGGGGCTAAGCACAAAAGGAGCAGGCAAAGGAAAGTTGGTGGCAGGAACTTATCTGTCGGGGTGCGGGAGTGTGTGTGGCTCCCGATGCTCCAGCAGCCAGCCCTGGCCCTGGCTGGCCTGAAGGCAAACTGCTCTGTGACCGTGGGGAGGAGAAAGCTGCTAGCAGTGCGTGGTGTGAGGGCTTTCCCAGCCCTAAGCATTCAGTGATTCAGTGAGCCTATGATTCAGTGATTCAATGAGTCTATGATTCTATGCACACACATGCAGCCATGTGCGTGTATATAGAGAGATGCACATATATATATATATATATATAATCATAGACTGGTTCAGGTTGGAAGGGACATCTGCAACTAGAGCAGGTTGCTCACAGCCCCAACCAACCTGAGCTGCAATGGTTCCAGGGATGGGACATCTCCCACCTCTCTGGGCAACCTGGGCCATGCTCTCACCACCCTCAGTGTCAACAATTTCTTCCTTCTAGTCTAAACCTCCCTCTTTTGCTTTCAAACCATCAGCCCTTGTCCTGCACAACAGGCCCTGCTAAGAAGTCTGTCCCCATCTTTCTTGTAGGCTCCCTGAAGCACTGCAAGGCTGCACTGAGCTCTCCCTGGAGTCTTCTCTTCTCCAGGCTGAACAACCCCAACTCCAAGCCCCAGCTCATTTCCATGTCCTCCTGTGTCCCTGCTCCCCCAGCTCCATGTCTGTGTGTGCTGAGCACTCCAGAGCTGCCTCAGCACTGCAGCTGAGCTCTGCCCAGAGCAGAGCAGAGGCACAATCCCCTCCCTGCCCTGCTGGACATGCTGCTGGGGATGAGCCCAGGGTGCAACAAACATACCCATCCCTGTATAGCCCAACCTGCACTTCCAAGCATGGACCTGCACACACATGCATGTGCACATCCATGCTCCTCCCCACATGAACACACCCCCCCCACACATATGGGTGCCTCAGGACCTCTTCCATCACTGGCTGAGTGGTGAGCAGGGGATGGATGCTGCACTGTGCCCACACTGTGCCACCCATGCCATGCCCACTCAGGACCAAGGGGTAGCATCACTCCCCACCTGGCAATGTCATCCTGAGGACAGAGCAGGGACATTGCTAGACACCTTTGGGTGGTCCCCAGCTATCCTGCCCTGTGCAGGGTGCAGGATAGTGTCTATGGTTGGTGTGTGTGGGGGGTGAGCAGTGAGCTGTGCTGGGGGTGGTGTGGGGGGTGATTAAAATGTGCTGTTTGTTTTATTTAAGCACAACCATCAGGGAGAGTTACAGGGCACTGAGCTAGAAAATAGCATTTACAGAAGCCACCTCCTGACACCTAGAGCCCTGACCTATGCAGACTTCATTAGTGTCACACAGATGTGTCCACATTCAGCCCAGGGGGGGATGCAGAAGGGCAGGGCAGGGACCCCCTCCTCACCTCCTCCAGCCCCAGCAGCCAGCACAGCCCCTCCATGGGACCCCCAAACCCAGCCACAGGGCTTCTCTGAGGGATGCCTGAGCCCCATGTGACTCAGGGTTGTGGCATGGTGGTGGCACTGAGGACATGGACCATACATGGACCATGCTGTGCTCCCAGAGCTGTGGCCAGTGCTGGGCTATGCTGCCAGCCCCATGTTTTGAGGGTAGCCAGTCCAGCCATAGCAACAGTTGCTACCATTCCCTTTTCCCATTCCCTTTTCCCAACTCCAGCCACTTCCCAAGGCAGCTCTGGAGCTGCTGGGGATGTGTTTACAGGCAATTAAAGCTCATTAATTGAGCAGAAGCAACACAGGCCCTTCAGCAATTTGTGAGGGTGAGTCTCGCAGGGGAGAGCCAGCCAGATCCATCCCTGGCACATCCGAGCTGGTGTTGGGGGGCAAGTTGGGGGTCTGCACCCACCTGGGGTGCTGTAGGGATGAGCTTGGCCTGGAGGGGTCCTGGAGCTGGCAGCAAAGCCTGGGGGATGAGGGAATGTGTATAGGCATTGCAGTGGGTCTCCAGCACCCGCTCAGTGCCAAGCACTGCCAACACCAACCTCTGAGCACCAGAAAGGGGGTCAAGCCCCCAGCTGCCTCCTCCTTTGAGGGATAACAGCCTCAAATCCCTCCCTGGAAGCCCAGCACTTGGCCATGGGGATGAAATCAGCTCAGTTGTGGACAGGAGGGAGCTGAGCAGGGGATGGCTCGAGGCTCTTGCCCGCACGTGTCTGAGCAGAGCTGGCGATGGCAGGTGCCAAGCTGCTGCTCCCGAGCTGCCATGCCTCAGAAAAACAATAGCATTTGGTAGCAGGAGGGAGAAAAACCTTCTCCAGAACGGATTGAAATGAAGCTTTGATGGGGAACAGATGCAAGAGCTGAAGGGGGGAGGCAGGTACCCACGCCGGTACGGCACGGGGCCAGCAGCCAGCCTGCTCGTCCTTCCTTGCTGCAGGGAAGGGAAGAGTCCCTGGAGGAGGCTGCTGCTTGCTTTCCTGCTGCCCTGCCTGCCCCAGGGCTGCCAGGATGGATGCCAGCCTGCTTGGGCTGGCAGCAGGGCTGGGGCTGGGGCTGGGAGAGGGTGGAGGATGCGTCAGTGCATGCACTGCTCCTGGATGCAGGATGCTGGGGGAAGTGGGTGCTGCCATGGTAGGGTGTGGGCAGCACATCCCACATCACTCCTAGGGGCACAAGCTGTGGGGATCACTGGCAGCAGGGATTCATGGGGAGGTTGCTCTGCCATACAAGGAGGATCTGCAGGCCTGGGACTTATCCTGCCAGGGAGGAGGTGGGATTGCTATATGGGAGCTTGAGTCCTGTGCCCCAGGCACTGCTGTCCATGCATGGCTTGACATCCTACAGGGTCAGCATGAGAAGTGCTGTGGGACCCTTTCCCAGTGCTGGCAGCCAGCAAGACAAAACACAGCTCTGCCAGGCTGAGGCCAAGGGTAGATCTGAAAATAAAGAGTAATCATGCTGCTGCTGGAACTCAGTGCCCCATGCCCTCCTGCCCTCACAGTGCTGCTGTACGTGGGGCTGGACCCCAGGGCGCTGACAGAGATGCTTGGGGCTGTGCTGCTGTCAGTGGGGGATGGAGAGTGGCTTGGCAGGGCCTGGGGCCTGCTCCAGCTCTTCCTCCATCCCCTCCAGTTCTTATGCTTGTCCATGGGCCCATGGGCTGCTGGGCTCCCTCCCTGCTTGGCTGAGGCTGGTGCAGGGAGCAGAAGGGTTCTGGAGGGATGTGGAGCTGCCAGATACTGGATTTGGCCTCAGATGGGCAAGAACACCCTGCCACATGAGTACAGGAGAAAAGAGCTCCCACCTACCCTTTGGAGACCCCCTAAATTCCCCTGGCAAGAGCTAGAGAGGGTCATCTCACCTCCAGTGAGGTACAAACATTTTCCCCCTTAAAAGCCAGTTCCTTCTGCAGGGAGGTGGCTATGTCTCTATTCCCTGGATGCAGCACAACAGGAAGGGATGCAACCCTCACTCAGCTTCCCTGTGAGGCTGCAGGCACCCAGCCAGCCCCATGGCACCTCCCAGCCCCACCATGCTCTATCTCAGGGCTGGGCAAGACAGGGCTGAGGTGGGGGTGCTGGCTGACCCCCAGGAAGCCAAAGTAGGGGATGGCAGCAGTAGATGCTGAATACTTACATGATCCAGGGTGCTGGGGAGGTGGGAAGGGCTTGATCCTGCCTTCTTGCTCCTGTTGGCCTCATTCCTGGCTGGCTGTGTCTCCATTCCCTAGCAAGGCATGCAGCAGGCACCCAGCCAGCCCCGTGTCACCTCACAGTCCCATCATGCTTTCCCTCAAGGCTGATGTGGGGCTGCTGGCTGACCCCCAGGAACCCAAAGTAGGGGATGGCAGGAGTAGCAGCTGAATACTTACATGATGCAGGGTGCTGGGGAGGTGGGAAGGGCTTGATCCTGCCTTCTTGCCCCCGTTGGCCTCATTCCTGGCTGGCAGGCAAGGACAGAAGTTTCTTAGCCCATTTTAACCCTTTGCATGGCACGGCAGCCCCTGCCCCAGGAGTGCCAGCTGCCTGGGTCCCCCCCCGTGCCCCCCTGCCATGCTGAGCAGAGGCTCCAGGAGGGAGGCAGGCGGCAGGCACACGCTGCAGAGCGGCACTTTTCCTCTCTAATCTTCTTATTTCATTTGAGCATTTACAATACAGCCAGCAGTAATCCTGACATCAAACACGCCACGCGCGCCTGCAAGCTGCACCCGCCTCAGCCTGCCAGGAGCTGCCAGCAGCCACGGCTCCAGATAACACCCAGAAGAAAGACAAGGAGAGCAGCTCTGCCAGCCTCACATTCCTGAGCCCTTCCCCCCAGGGCAAGGTGCCCTCTTGGGTCTCTCCATCAGGGTGCAGGATGTATGAGGTGTTTGAGTGGCCAGCAGGATGACCATGAGCCACCCTTGTGGATAAGAAGGTCAATGGCATCCTGGACTGCAGCAAGAAGAGTGTGGCCAGCAGGTCTAAGGAGGTTCTCCTCAACTCTACTCTGCCCTGGGGAGGCCACAGCTGCAGTTGTGTGTTCAGTTCTGGGCTCCCCTGTTTGAGATAGGGAACTTCTGGAGAAAGTCCAGAGAAGGGCTGCTAAAATGGTTAGGGAACTTGAGCACCTGAGAGCCCTGGGGCTGCTGAGGCTGGAGCAGAGCAGAGCCAGAGGGGAGCTGCTCCATGCTCAGCAAGAGCTGAAGGGTGCAGGGGGCAAGAGGCTGGGGCCACACTCTGCTCAGGGGTGCCCAGGGCCAGGCCAAGGGGCAATGGGCACACACTGGAACCCTGGCAGTTCTATCTGAACATGAGGAGGAACTTTTTTCCTTGGAGGGTGGTGGAGCACTCACTCAGGCTGCCCAGGGAGCTGCTGGAGTTTCTATCTCTGGAGAGATTCCAAACCCAACTAGAGCCCATCCTGTGCAAGCTGCTCTAGGCTCTCCTGCTCTGGCAGGGGAGTTGGACTAGAGGATCTCCAGAGGTTCCTTCCAACCCCAAACATTCAGTGAATCTGTGAGGTGACTCTGTAGCTGGCAGTGCTGGGGGTGGTGTGGGTACTAGTGCAGTTCAGGGCAGGTTTTGTCTCTAGGAAGAGACTGGAGTCAAAGACATCCTAGCTGGTAGCCCAGGAGACAGGGGTGACCCTACTGGTGTCCACAAGGCCACCTTCCTGCCCTTGGAGCAGCACATCCCCCTGGGGCAATCACAGTGCCAGAATATGCTGGAGGCTTCACCTCCTCCTTCAGCTCACTGGAGCATCCTTCAGTGAGCAGGTGTGGCAGCTGGAGCTTGGCTGGGCTCCCTACTGCAGGGATGTGCCCCATCCCCAGCAGCAGGGCAGGGGAGCTGTATCTGCATGCTTTGGATGGTGGGGAAAGAGTCTGATGCCCACTGTTCACAGACCCCTCCAGTGATGGGCTGGGCAGTGCCATGGCACCACGAGCCATGTAGGGCTGCACCAGGGCTGGCTGCAGGAGCCCAAGGTCTGGGCAGCTGGGGATGCTCACAAGTCCCTTTTTTGGCTGCCCTGCCACTGACTCTTCTCTGTTGGACATCAGCTGCTGGGACAGAAGTTTAGGTGGCAAATGATGCCAAGGAAACATTTCCCTAGTCCCAACAGCTCTCTGTGGAGAGGCAGATCCCCCACTGTTTGCTGAGCCCTCAAGGTGACTTTTCTTCCCCAGTCTGGTGTCCAACACTGACTTCCCAGCTGCTGGAGATTTGGAGTTGAAAGGCTCAGCAGGGCTGGATTGAGGAGAGGGGGATGAAGGGTGAAGAGAGGCAGAAAAGCCTGAGAAATCATTCCATTCAGGTCTGAACCCTGGCAATGATTGTGCCCCCACCCCTGTACTCAGCTGATGAGTGTACCTCAAATCCTGGGTTCAGTTTTGGGTCTCTCACTCCAAGAAGGACACTGAGGTGCTGGAATGTGTGCAGAGAAGGGCAAGGAAGCTGGGGAAGGGTCTAGAGCACAAGTGTGCTGAGGAGCAGCTGAGGGCACTGGGCTTGGTTAGTGTGGAGAAGAGGAGGCTCAGGGGAGACCTTAGCTCTCTCTACAACTCCCTGCAAGGAGGTTGGTCTCTTCTTCTAAGGAACAAGCAATAGGGCAATAGGAAACAGCCTCAGGCTGCACCAGGGGACATTTAGGTTGGACATTAGGAACAATTTCTTCCCCAAAAGGGTTGTCAAGGCCTGGCCCAGGCTGCCCAGGGCAGTGCTGGAGTCACCATCCCTGCAGGGATTGAAAAGCCATGGAGCTGTGGTGCTGAGGGCCATGGTGCAGTGGTGACCTAGCAGTCTTGGTTAACAGATGGACTTGATGCTCTGAAAGGTCTCTTCCAATCAAAACAACTCAATGATTCTCTGCTTCTGTGGCCCTTGTTGCTGTGCAGCCTCCCTCCCTGGCAGCCCTTTCCTTGACAGGCTGCACAGCAGCAGCCTGATGCTGCCTGGGAGCTGCCCCAGCTCTGCTCTGCCTGCTGCAGGGAGGGGGCCACCCCCTAAGGAAGAGTCTCAGGTCTAATCCTTGTCTTGCTATTTGGGATTTATTCAGCACTGAAGCATCTAAGTAGCTTTTATTTTTTTTTATCTCTTCTTCTAAGGCAGAGAAGAGCTGAGACTCAATAGGAATTCATTTGCCTAATTAGCATCTTTGGGAAGCTCTCCCTTCTGGGAGGCTTTCAGGGCTTGCTGGGGACTCTCTGTCAGGTGTGGACCTAGTGGGGTGCTGCCTCCTGACCCACAGAGCCCTACCCCTGTGCCCTGTGCAGGATCTGCCCTGGCATGCATCTGTGGAGCATCAGGCAGATGCCCAGCACCCTGGTGGCACCTCCCAAGCCCCCCAGGCTGCTGAAGCCAAGTGGTGGGAGGCAGGGGCAGGCTGAGGGGGCTCGTGACAGGGAAGATGAATGGTTTTAATCACAGAGCTTACAGGGCAGCAGCCGAAGTTTCGTGTAAGTTATGATAGCGACAGTTTGCACCAAAATTGTATTTCCAGGCTTCATTGACTGGCTTAATGAGAATCTTTAGGTGTCAGATATTAAATTAAGAAATTAAAGAGCTGTTTGGGGGTGGATAGACTTCCCTTTCCCCCTCGCTTCCAGATCAATCAGGAGCGCGCCTCTAGAAAAGATGGGAGAAGCCTTTGATTTTCTGTCACTGGGGAAGTGAATCTAATGTGCCTTGGCACCTCATTCATGTTTTATTAAAAGGCATGAGGGGGATGCTGCCCTCTCTCTGCCTCTGCTGCTCCAGGAGGTGGGAACATGCCCAGCTCCATCAGCTTCTGCTTTCCATGCTGCCCAACACCTCACACGGTGTCCCGAGGATGCTGAGCTCTGAGAGGATGCAGGGCACTGCTGCCCTGCCTTTGCTCTGCTTCCCAGAGGTTAAGGTCCATTTGGAAAAGCTCATGTTGGAATATAAGGAGAAATTTCTTCACTGAAAGGGTTGTTAAGTCTTGTCCCAGACTGCCCAGGGAGGTGCTGGAGTCACCATGCCTGGAGGGGGTTAAGCAATATTTAGATGTGGCACTTAGGGCCATGGGGTTGCTAGGTATGCTTGGACTTGATGAGCTTAGAGGTCTCTTCCAACCTTCATGATTCTGTGATTGTGTGACTCTGTGAATTATTAGGTTGAAAAATGTTGCTCCTCTCCCTGCTTGCACTTCTCTACTGGCTGAGTTTGACCTGAATTCACTGAGATTTTTTGGTCTTCCCTCAAATTTGTCTGGAAATGTAGACTTGGTCAACAAGCCAAGAGGGAAGATGTCACAACCTCTGGGAAGGGACTTGAATGGCTGAAGGACAAGGAGCATGCCCTGGTCACCAGCAGGATTCCAGGCATGGGGAGCAGGAGTCATGAACTAGAGCAGGACAGGGGCAGTGAATCACTTACCACTGTGACACTGGGGGTAAAAAACCTGCCACAGGGATGCTAGAGAGTTATATCTGGGGGAGGGATCCCAGGGATAAATGTCTCAGGGCTAGGGTATCTAAGAACAGCAGGGATCATGATCCCCCAGGTGAGGACATCCAGGGACATCAGAAGCAAATGAACCCATTCAGAGGCAACCAGGGACACTGGAGATAACCCCTGAAAGAGGGACAGGTTGGGATCACACAGAATGTTAGGGGTTGGAAGGGACCTCTGGAGCTCATCTAGTCCAACTCCCTGCAAGAGCAGGACAACCTAGAGCAGCTTGCACAGGATGGGGTCCAGCTGGGTTTGGAATCTCTGCAGAGATGGAGACTCAACCACTAGTCAACCAGGATGGTGCAGAGAAGCTGGGGACACCAGTCAGCTCAGTGTGGTTGGGGAGGCAGTCCCTGTTTCCTGATTTACTTGATCCCTGCAACATGTCACAGAGGAGCCTGGGGTCACCTTCACCCCTGACAACAGCTCAAGCATCCCCAGGAGGGGCACAGTGGCTCTAGGCTCTCTCTAGCTGGGAGGATGCTCAGATGAGCCCCAAGGCCTGCTGGTCAGCATGCCTCCATGGAGTACTACCCACCGAGGTGCTCACTGAGCCTCCTCACAGCATCTTCACGGAGGAGAGCCAAAGGCAAGGAGGGGAAGGCCACTCTTGTTGCAAACTGTCTGTCACAGCAAGAAAAATCACCCCTCCAGGCCCCTGAGCATGCCATCCATCTTCAGCTCCCTGTGCCACGGCCTCAGCTTCTCCTTGGGTGGGGAAACTTTGAGTAAACAGCTTAATTTGGCACCAACATGAGCGGAGACATCGTTGGCAGTGTCAACTATTGATCTGCATCCTCACGGCCCCATCAGTCATTTGGGGCTTGTTCAGCTTCTCATAGCACAATCAGGAGGCAACAACCTTCCAGGAGCCCTGGGCTGGGCTCACCCTGCCTGTCCCTCAGCCCTGTCCCCCCACAGGATGCTGCTCCCAGTGCCACTAGCCTTCTCCTCCCTGCTTCCATGAGACAAATTGGGTGTAAAGAGGGATGTGGGGGGAGCTGGAGCCATGGTGACCTCTGCAACAAGGACCTGGACAAGCTGGAGAGGTGTGCCCAGGTGAACCTCAGGAGCTTCAACAAGACCAAGTGCAGGGTCCTGCCCCTGGGTCAGAACAATCCCCACTATCAGTCCAGGCTGGGGATGAGATGATGGAGAGCAGCCCTGCAGAAAAGGACTTGGGGTGCTGGTGGCTGAGAAGCTGCCCATGAGCAAACAGTGCACGCTGGCAGCCCAGAAGCACAATGGCATCCTGGGCTGCAGCAAGAGAAGCGTGGCCAGCAGAGCCAGAGAGGTGATTCTGCCACTGCACTCTGCTCTGCTCACACCTCCTCTGCAATACTGGGGCCAGCTCTGGAGCCCTCAACACA
>VWZO01014022.1:1132-13278 GCA_013396975.1 Bucco capensis
CTGTGGGATTGTTTTTGCTCAGGCACCAGGTTGCACCTGGTGGGTAATGCAGAAAGATGGGGAAACACGGTGTGTACCTCAGGGGGACCTTATCTTTAGCTAAAGACCTCTTTGCAAAAAGACTGCACCTGAACGTATATATAGCTGATATATATAGTTGTATAAGTTCTTTACATAATATAGTATATGTATGTATGGATGATGATGTATAGAGTTATATGAAAACAGTTTATTGAGACATACTGCTGAGAAGAAGGAGAAGAAAAGGGGACACAGGGATGGAATGTGATGGGGTACATGAAACAGGAAGTTCTTTGTGTCCACCTTACTTCCTCCTTCTTCTCCCAAACCTGTTTGTTTTGTTTTCCAAACTGCTCTGATGCCACTACCGCCTCCCCCAGCTCATTGATGCTGGTAGCCATGACAACAAATGGGTGGGTGTGGGGCAGGCTGGAGCAGCAGCTGAGCTGCGGCACGAACCCGGCTTAATCCCCAGTGTGGTACTGAGCAGCTGCAGCACACAGGGCTGCGTCCGGGCAGATCGCGTGGGCACAAAGCAAGGAAGCGACTTTCATGTGCAAATCAGCCAAACAAAAAAGACCGCGCTTGCCATGGGGAGCCCTGGGATACCTGCTCTCGCTATAAAAGGGACAGAGACATCATACACTCTCTCTTTGCTCTTTCTGCCTCCTGCATCACCGGAGACAACATGCAGAAGGGGAGAGAGGACTACCATGTAGCTTCTGCCATCTTGACCAAGCAGTGCTCTGCTTTCCATCTAACTGGGACTTTTCTTCTTCGGCCATCTGAGTCCCTGGCTCCATCAAGATCATCTCAGCTCACCTCACTTTCTTCCCACTCCAACTGGACTATATTTCTTGCAGGTTTTATGGAGGGTGGGGAGGGAGAAACCTCGTGGCACGGTGAGGAGGGGAGAGACCTGGAAAGCTTTCTTACCTGCTTCTGTATTTGCACTGTTATATATATATTTATTTGTTAGAGTTATTCTTTATCACTTTGCTTCGGGTGTGCATGGGTGTTCATTCTACATTTATTCCTTTATCCTGGGAGGGGGACATCCTTATTTTGTAGTCTTTCCCAAAAACTGTCTGGTCAAACCAAGACATCTCCAAATGCATACAGCTCATGCTGCTGAAGCATAGTAGCCATTCAGGAAGGACAAACTGGTTTTCAAGGACTTGCGTGGCACAAGCCAAATTGTACAACACAGAAGCACCACTTCACTCAGAAAATGTCTTATTTTCCTTTTAAAACTATCACCAGACCATTGAAGTACACTTTCAAGTCTCTAGAGTTTTAAACAAAAAAGGGAAGGAGAGAAAGGGGAAGATGAAGGGTGTGAGAGAGGGAGACCAGCCTTGTGTTTACGTTGCATTAGATAAGGGTTTTATAGCTATCAACTGCAGTATCTTGGACAAGTCTTTGGGACACTCCTTTCTTGTGACAGCAGGCATGCTTGGGACTCTTAATTACATTTTCTTCAGAAGTCAGTTCCCAAAGGAAGTTTTCTTTTGAGATTGCCACAGTCTTTGCCCTTTGCCCTTGCACATCTGGGTGCAAACACTTGTCCTCGGCTGCCCTCAGGCAGAGATAACACAGAAAATTCAAAGCAGTTTGGGTACACTTTTTTGAGTTCATGAGGATGCTTACAATATAAACTGCTAAGAAGAGGTTTTTGTGAAATGGCAAACAGGTTTCTTTCCCCAAGAGACTCTTTTACAAGCCCATCTGTTCTGTTGAGGTGGATGACAGCTTTTGCATCCTAAAGCAAGTCCTTGGGATGAAAAGCAAACAATTTGGTTTTTCCTAGACAATGTCATTTTATTGGTGGTGGCTACTTTATGGCAACTTGTAGCTGACTTCCGAGATATAGGAAATTACAGCCACAGCACAAGGCAAATGTGACAAATGGTACCCTTCCAAAGGGGCTCCTAAGAGCTGCTTTATTTTGCTTGATAATCTTGGGGCAGTCTTTCCCAAATAATTCACCGGCCTTACAACAACTGTAAGATCAGCCTACAGTGTAGCCCAACTGAAGCCAACAACAGCTATTTGTCAGCAGAATGGGACAAACCAAAGGAGGAACTCTGTCTTCCATCTTATAAAAATCATACCATGAAGTCAGACTGGAGGGGAAACAAGCAATGAGTGTAACATTTCCCTGGAGTACTCATGCTGAAAATGACTCACCACTTAGAGAAAATATTGTCTATAAAAAGGGTTAAATAAATTGCTTAGGAAATGAACGTATCAAAAAGACAGCATCTGACACTGTGTCATACCAGACAACTGCATGAGTGATTCATTTGAGATAGACTTTTGTCACATTGCAGTGGGAGAAGTAAAGTGCTAACAGACCAGGAGAGAGAAAGCGAAGGAGACAGGGAGACATTGCATTTCTTAAAAATAAAACACCTGAGAAAGCTCTAGTCCTATTCTTCTCTCAAGGACTGTCTCTACATACTTTCTTACAAGTGCTCTTTGGCTTTCTCTCTCACAGCAACTGGCACTGACCTGTCTACTCTGCAGGTATTATTTAGATGGCTGAGTCACTCAGTCACACACTGGCAGGATCAGGGCTATGTGTCTCCTCCAGTAGCCAGTCTACATACGTTCCAGATAATTATACAAACAAATCAGGCATGTCACAAGGAAACCAATAAAATAAAATAAAATTCTAGATACATAGCATCATATAATCCAAATGAAAGCCAAAAACAGAGAAACAATCAGCTTCAGAAATTAGCACTCAACGCCTACAGAGAAGTTTCTACTGTCAAGTAGTAAAATGAAGAAAGGTTACCAGGTTATGGCTACCTTCTGCCATGAGCAGTTCTGCTGTACTGAAAGAATCCCAAGGGTAGCTCAAAACTAAGAGGGCCTAGCATTAATTCTTTAAAGGATATAGAAGCAAGAAAGAGTATACACTGAAGGAAGGAGCATTTTCCAAAAGTTTATCAGTTTTCTGCATAGATTGAGAAAAAAAATTCTTTTGTTGCAAACTGAGAAGCCTTGCAAAATATTTCAATGCATTTCTTCTCAACAACTGAGGTAATATCATATCAGCACTACACTGCTAGGTCTTCAGACTTGCCTGAGATCTAGATGAGTTTATTTGACTGCTATCAAATACAGAAATGAGTGCTGAGAGGTAGGGGTTAGGAAGAAATATAAGCCCCTCTATTACTGTTCTGAGAGAAACCTATCAGATACTGGTTTGGCTTACAGGTTCTTTCCTTCCTGAAAAAACTAGACATGTGCAGTCTGTTTTTAGGAAAAGGTATTATTCCACTCTTTTCAGTGCTTCTTGTGTTTAAAATGATCAGTGCAAACATCTTTCTGATTTGATTTTCCCAATAATATTGGTTTAAGTTCAGCAGCACCTCTGTTTTGCCAAGTTTTTGCAGAGTGGCCTTTTTAACTTCAAATTCTCATTTTC
Organism: Bucco capensis; assembly: GCA_013396975.1. Taxonomy (NCBI): domain Eukaryota; kingdom Metazoa; phylum Chordata; class Aves; order Piciformes; family Bucconidae; genus Bucco; species Bucco capensis. The sequence goes on from VWZO01014022.1 coordinate 4,593, forward strand.
TCAATCAATTTAGTTTACATTGATGGTCTTCCAAGATATTCCCCAGAGGGACAACTAGTAAGGCTTGGAAAATAAAACCGATTCAGAGTCAAGGCAATTTTTTTGGTTCAATTTTGACGGATGAGAGCATTGTATGCTTTCATCTGTTTTTAATCTTCTCTAGAAAAACAATGTCTTTGTTATTAACCAGATGTGCTCTTTCCTATGCACTTCCATATAGCAGTCCTCCATTTCCTTTAACATTTTAAAGCCAGAAAGGATAGTCTCTGAGACTCCCTGCATTTCAGATTTTGCTGTGCCTGAATTAGATGCATTTTCTGTATACACAATAATGCCTAGTAGATTTGTTCTCCATTGACTTACCTTGAACACATGTATTGTGAGATTTTTATAGACATTAGAAGATTAAAACCAATCAGCAACTGTAGATGATTTCATCTGAAAACTGTATTTGCTAGTCAGTGGTTTCCATTTGTAATTGAGATGACAGTAATACTACTTTATTGTCCATTTTTAAAACTCATACATGTTCCCTGTCTTCTCTGTCCATTCTGTCTAGGACTTACTGATTTTCCCCAGCTGTCTCTATGAACACTGTACAACCATAGTGGAGAGGAGAGATGATGCAGAAAGCCTTGTTTTGTGTGTGGTATGAAAATGAGAAACTTGTTTATAGGACCTGTTAACTTTTACTGCAGCATTTGTACTTAACTTTGGATAAATATTTAATTCCTAAACCTGGGACTAAGCCAGAAGTTTTTTAAGATCTCTTTTGAGGATCTTTTAAGATCCCTTTTTTTCATCTTCTAATATTAGTTGTGAGGTGGGTTATTTTCTATATTTGGCTTGAAGTCACGAATGCTGATCTCTGTTTCCTGTTAAAGTGACTTCGCTGGAGCTCTGTTGGGGTAAGTAGGCATGATTATTTGGTCTGTTTACTAAGAACAAGGAAAAGAGTTTGATTTAGAAACAGATGTGTTGCCTATCATGAAACGAAACAGGTGTTCTCCATATTTCAGTATTACTACATCTGGATGCCAGGCCCTTTTCTTCTTTCTCATTGACAAGTTGACCCAACTGTTGTTCTGTCTGCTTGCTCTAGATTCTTTATATATAATGTGTATATATATGTATATATATATATATACTTTTTTTAATTCTGCAGGAGAGCTATTAGGGGCCTTGGGATTTCATATGTACCTCATTTAATATTCTGTATAATTAAACTAATATTTAATGCCATTTGTCCAGGGCTCCTGATCTGTTGGTATGATTTAGGTGGCCTAAATGAAATTCTCTTACTTTGGAATCACTGTCTCCAAGTAGCATTAACATCCTGCAAGACACATGGTAAATTATCTCATGGATATATCCTTTGGCTGGGTCCTCTGGAGACAGAAGAGACTATTTTATGTGTTGCTTATTTTTTAAATGATAACAATAGTCTACTGCTCCTGCCTTTTTCATAATAGTGTTTTGCAAATCTTTACAGCATTGTCTGGTTTTATGAGGTCTAGTTTACTTCTACTGTCAACAGGGCTCTGGCATATTTCCTAAGATCACTTTGTTGAATTATGTTCCTTTATTTTTTTCTACTTCCCTTAAAAAGCACTATGCCTAGGGGACTCTCACACTAGCTGGCAATGTCTACATACTGTTTCTGTAGTTAATACTTTCTGCTTCTTCTGAAAGACTTTTGCTTCCTCCTAAAAGCAAATATTTCCCTCTTTAGCTACTGCATGTCAGGTTTACTATGCTCATTCGGTTTTCAAGTTCCTCAACTTCATTTGAAATTTGCAGTTTGACATTCATAGAGGTCTTTAAGAAGCTTGGTTTGGATATCAACTCATGGCATCTTCTGTTCAACAGGAAATGTTCTCCCTTTTTTCTGTCTTTACTTACAGAGAAAGCCGTGGCTGACAAGCAAACATAGCAACAATCCCATGGTCTGCCTCTCTAGGATTATAATTTCTCAACACATTTGTTTGGGGAAAATAATGTTTTAAATTATGATCCTTATATTCAATAGCCTTTTCTCAAATAAAGGAATTTGGAAGTAACTCAGTATCTGGGGAAGGACAGGGTATATGATGAACATGGGTTATTCTTGCATCACTTCAGAGTTAAAATCTCAGCCAGAGTGCAAGGCTTTCACAAAGAGCTCACAAAACCAGCAAGGATCTGTTGTATGAAAATATCTGCATTCTCTATCCCACATTCACACAAATGCTTCACTTTCATAAGCAGTAACTCTTCCTTTCCCTCAGGAGAGGAAAGGAAGAGGACTTCTTTGCTCCACCCCTACCATGCACGTGCACAGAGATAACCAGCACCATCCTGCAAGGACATGTCAAGAGATGAAAAGTGCTGCTCTGTGTCAGGATGGAGGGAAGGCAGAGTTTAATACTCAGTAGACAGGAGTTGACAGAGCAGTCAGGAATGAGACAGCCTGGTTATTCAAGTTTTAACTCGGTGTAAGACAATCTGACCTCAGGCTTAGCAGTAAGCACTTGACATTTTAGGAAAAACCAATATAATTTTCATTTAGCATTTCCAAAGTGTTGCTAACAACTGTGATAAAGGAAACAAAAAGGCATCCAAGTAGAGTCAGGCTGGAGAAGTAATTACAGCTTAAAAAGGGAGGGCCTCAGTGACCTGCATAGGCTGTAAATCTGCCTGCTTGACCTCAGGTGAGATCTCCCACTTCTAACATGGCTGTGGTTTTAGCCAAACCCAAAGACAAAGGCACAACAACAATTAGGAATCATTAGTAAAGAACTGTAGCTGTTTAACAAAAACCACAGAAAAATACACAATACACTTGATGCAGCTAAGAGGAAAAAAGGGTTCATTTGTTAAAATAAACGCAGACATTCTTTCTTGCATAAATCTTTCCAAAGCTGAAGCCTTGGCATACTTCAACCACTCAGGTGAAACCCAACCGTTAAAAGAGTTTTAACTGTTAAGAAACTGCACAACTTGTTCTTCAGTGAGAACTTGTCTGGGCATTTCCCTGGATTTCCTGAAATACCAGAACCAATACCGTAATAGCAAGTTGCCTCTGAATGGCAAAAAAGAAACCTGGACACACCCTTTATTCAAGCAAGACATTTATTACAGTACATAATAAGGAGAGAGTGGTTTAATGAATTCCCTCAAGTCCTAATGATAGGTAGGGGGCATTTGAAGACACTTGGTTCTCCTGCACACCCACACACATTCACGTGTGCATGCACACACACGCACACACGTGCTTTCTCTCAGCTCAATTTGTCTAACAACCTTTATTGACTGCGTGTGGGGAGGAGAAAGCATTTTCAGAAATTTCTCTATTTCACTCTAGTTACTTGCTGTACATTATGCAGGAACAAGTTAACTGCACTAACTCTCTCAATTATGACTAAACACTCAGCAGATCTGACACCCACCCCATAGGAACCCATCAGCCTCCTATTGACTGCAAGTGAATGGAGTAAGTAGGCACTTATCTCTTCTTTAATCTCCAGTCAAGACCAATGACGATCTCACAAAATCAAGGGGAAAAATACTAAGCCATTAGTTGGGGGAAAAAAGCAAGAAGAAAGGGTCAAAAGAGGTACAGAAATCTGATAAAGACATGAAAACAAGCTGACTAAAAGCAGTGCCTGTGGAACTTTTAAAACATTTGTTACACCTTTATGAGTAGTGCATGTTTTGCCTGTGAGAACTACAGAGCCCATATGGTTAATCTTGTTTTCACATATCCCTTTAACTAATTAAAAAAATCAAAAGCTCTTATTCAGAGCTCAGTATTTTAATATGCTCAGATAATGCAATTAACTCAAGAAGAAAAGCATTTAAGTAAAGGTTGCACATTGAATACACTGTGAGATCATGCTTCATATTAGTTTTTATTCTAGATTCCTTTTGTGGGACAAAAACCGCTCATATTTTCATCCAGTGCAAAGCTATGCCTTTGAAACAGAACATGATTATCTATTTATTTCTCCTAGAGACAACATATGCAAAGCTGTGTTAATATTTAAAGGTTTGTCAGACAAAGGTGAATCAGTTTCACCAAAACTGGTGTTAGACTACCTTTGCTGACTGTATTTTCACATCTAAGTGTGGATAAAAAGCTTATTATTTGAAAGAAGAGCCTTGCTACAGGATCTTTCCTTCAGTGAACATTAAAGAAAATAGTCTGCAGAGTATCAACCCAGAGACAGTGTTCAGCAACTTCATGTCTCCAGTTTTAGAGCTTATTATTTAATGATTGTCTTTTGATTGCAACATTGGAGAAACCTAAATGCAATGGCTACCTTTACAGGTTCATCAAAGCTGAGTAGTGTAAAAAATGAGAACTGTAGTGTCATGTTTGTGTCACAGTTGAGCAGGAAGACTTCAGTTAGATCAGCATATGCAACAATGCTAGATACTTTTCTAGGAAGGAATTAGATTCATAGTACTCTTCTATCAGTCTATAAAATTTGAGGAATGCCCTGAATTTAAATAGAAGTTGCATGTAAGTGGTCTAATCTGTAGTCACTGATTTACAAAAGTGAAGAAATAAATGTTATGTCTAACAAAAATCAATTAATCCATTCATTTGTAAATAACAGGTTCCCCTTACTGCATGGAACGTAAATACCCCAAACACAAATTGAGTTACTTCTTGCTGTATTGCATGAATCCCAGCAGAAGGTTATTATGATGTATTAATTATAGTTAAATGTAAGACAATATGTAGGAGAAATCTGAAAGGAAAACAATACTTTGTCGCCTGAAGACTTGTTTACACTAATTTTATACTTTAGCACATAATCTATTGCTTGCCTTTGACCAATTTTCTATGTTTCAGATACACTGCTTAACAGATATTTGTACAACATTTACTCTGTTGTCTTCTATAGAGTTAAAGAGAGCAGCACATCATTTAAAACATATTTCCATTTGGACTTTACAGTCTTCTAATTGCAAACCTCTTAAAGAGCAAAGTCTGCTCAGCTGACCTGAAACATATTCACACTTCCAGCTTTCATACTTAGCTCTTTAGGTTTTCCTTTTTAAACATAGGTCAAATACAGAAAACATGAAAATTAGGTTCTAGTTCCTCACATTTTCAATGCCTGCAAAATCTTTTCAACTCTACATCATCCCATGAAAGAATGTTGATGGCAAAGTTCAGTATATGTAGATGTTCACGATCACAGAATCATAGAACAGCCCAGATTGGAAGGGACCTTAGAGATCACCTAGTTCCAACCCCCCTGCCATGGGCAGGGATGCCACTCACTAGACGAGGTTGCCCAGGGCCACAGCCAGCCAGGCCTTGAACACTGCCAGGGATGCGGCATCCACAACCTCTCTGGGCGACCTGTTCCAGTGACTAACCATCCTCCTAACCACTTCCTTCTAATCTCCAATCTAAATTTTCCCTCCTTCAGCTTGTAACCATTCCCCCTTGTCCTATTATAATCTGACCAGCTGAAAAGTCTCTCCCCTTCTATCATATAATCCCCCTTTAGGTACCAAAAGATGGCTATAAGATCCCCTTGAAGCCTTCTCTTTTCCAGGCTGAATAACCCTTAACTCCTTCAGCCTGTCCTCATAGGGGAGGTGCTCTAGTCCTTTAACCATCTTTGTGGCCCGCCTCTGGACCCATTCCAAGAGGTCCACATCTTTTTTTATGCTGAAGACCCCAGAACTGGATGCAGTACTCCAGGTGGGGCCTCATGAGGGCAGAATAGAGAGAGGCAGAATTACCTCTCTAGACCTGCTGCTCATGCCTCTCCTGATGCAGCCCAGGATGCAGTTGCCTTTCTGGGCTGTGAGTATACATTGCTGGTTCATATCCAGCTTTTCATCTATCATGACCTCCAAAACCTTCTCTGCACGGCTGCTTTCAATGAGTTCCTCATTGAAATCAGGAGTCTGTACTCCTACCTAGGACTACTTCTACCCAGATGCAGGACCTTACACTTTGACTTACTAAACTTCATTTTATTCNGTGTGCATGTGTATTCATTTTACATTTATTCCTTTATCCTGGGAAGGGGGGAGGTCCTTATTTGGGTCTTTCCTAAAAACTGTCTGGTCAAACCAAGACATCAAGGGAGGTGATAGTCCCACTGTGCTCTGTGATGGGGTGACCTCACCTTGAGTATTATGTGCAGTTTTGGGCACCACAAATATCCTTCTTATAGAAGGATATTAAGTTGTTGGAGAGTGTCTAGAGGAAGCCTGCAAAGATAGTGAAGGGTCTAGAGAGGAAGCTGTATGAGGAACGGCTGAAGTCACTTGGTTTGTTCAGCCTGGAGAAGAGGTAGAGGGGAGACCTCATCGTGGTCTATAATTTCTTCATTAGGGGAAGCAGAGGGTCAGGACACATGGTTAACGTTAAAGACACATGGTGTGATTTTTGGGGTTGTCCTGTGCATAGATGGGAGTTGGACTTGATGATCCTTGTGGGCCCCTTCCAACTCAGGACATTCTATGATTCTGTGATAATACAATACTAAACACCTATCTCTTACTGCCAAGTACATTCAGACTGCTTCAGGAGAACATAACTCATTACTGACAGTCCTGAAAAGAAGTAAACATTAAAAAATCCCAGCACACACAAATAGAGATGTTCCTTATGCAAGGCTTAGGTATCAGCCATTCTTAGTGAAGCCTGTTACGAAATGTAATACCTCCCCTATGAGAACAATAATTACCTTCACCTTCATTTGTGAGCAAGGCTTTAATACCTCACTTGATCTTATCACACTGATGAGTGACAGGCTTATCATGCTCATGAATGAAAGACAATCATCCCTCCTGACTACTAAGATACCTTATGAGTCCTCACCTTAGGAGAACTACACACTCTGCAATGAGCTACATGAGCTGAGACACCTGCAGAGGCTCTGTGTAGCTCATCTCTTCACCATCTTCTCCCCTTGACTCCATTTTGCTTATTAACATATTCAGCCTCAGCTGGCTGAAGGGCTACAGACCACTTCTAGCAGGCAAAATTTTATGAACTGTTGATTCATGAGTTTCTTCCTGCATTAGAGAATCACAGAACCACAGAATGTTAGGGGTTGGAAGGGACCTCTGGATGTCATCTAGTTCAACCCCCTTGCCAGAGCAGGTTGCATAGGATGGTGTCCAGGTGGGTTTGGAATACCTCCAGAGATGGAGACTCTGCCACCTCCCTGGGCAGCCTGGTCCAGTGCTCCACCACCATCAAAGTAAAGAAGTTCCTCCTTGTGTTTAGATGGAACTTACTGTGTTGTGGCTTGTGCCCATTACCTCTAGTTCTGTCACTGGGCACCACTGAAAAAAGAGTGGCCCATCCTCCTGACACCCATCCTTAAGTATTTCTAAGATCTTCTCCAGGCTAACCAGCCCCAGCTCTCTCAGCCTTTCCCTATCAGAGAGGTGTTCAAGTCCCCTAATCATTTTAGTAGCCCTTCTCTGGACCCTCTCCAGAAGTTCCCTGTCCTTCTTGAACAGGGGAGACCAGAACTGGACACAGTACTCCAGACATGGCTTCACCAGGGCAGAGTAGAGTGGGAAGAGAACCTCCCCTGACCTGCTGGCCACACTTTTCTTGCTGCACCCCAGGATGCCATTGGTTTTCTTGGCCACAAAGGCACATTGCTGGCTCATGGTCATCCTGCTGTCTACCCAGACACCCAGGTCTTTTTCCACTGAGCTGCTTTCCAGCAGGTCAGTCCCTAACCTGTCCTGGTCCATGGGGTTATACCTCCCCAGGTGCATTATCCTACACTTGCCTTTGTTGGATTTCATGATGTTTTATTCTGCCCAGCTCTCAGCCTGTCCAGCTCATGCTGAATGGTAGCACAGCCATCTGGGGGGTCAGCTACTNCTCATGCTGAATGGTAGCACAGCCATCTGGGGGGTCAGCTACTCCTCCCAGTTTTGTGTCATCAGCAAACTTGCTGAGGGCACACTCTATATCTTCATCCAGGTCACAGATGAATATATTGAACAGGACTGGGCCCAGTCCTGACTCCTGGGTAACACCACTCCTTACAGACCTCCAGCTGGACTCTGTGCCATTAATTACAACCATTGGAGCTCTGTCCTTCAGCTAGATTTCAATCCACCCCATTGTCCATTAATCTAAACCACACTTCCTAAACCTGCTTATGAGGATGCTGTGGGAGATGGTATCAAAAGCCTTGCTGAAGTCAAAGTAGACAACATCCACAGAATCAGAGAATCACAGAATCATTTGGGTTGGAAGGGACCTCTGGAGCTCATCTAGTCCAACCCCCCTGAAGTGGGCAGGGACATTCCCAACTAGATAAGGTTGCCCAGAGCTCTGTCAAGCCTCACCTTGAATGCCTCCAGGGATGGGGCCTCAACCACCTCCCTGGGCAACCTGTTTCAGCGTTTCACTACCCTCGTTGTAAGGAACTTTTTCCTAGTATCAAGTCTAAATCGACTCATCTCCAATTTAAAACCATTGCCCCTTGTCCTTTCACTCCAGGCCTTTGTAAATAGGTCATCTCCAGCCTTCTTGTAAGTTCCTTTTAGGTACTGGAAAGTCACTAGTAGGTGCCCCTGAAGTCTTCTCTTCTCCAGGCTGAACAATCCCAGCTCCCACAGCCTGTCTTCATAGGAGAGGTGTTAAAGACCCCTGATCATTTTCGAGATCCTTCTCTGGACCCGCTCCATCACGTCCATG
>VWZO01014025.1:0-20477 GCA_013396975.1 Bucco capensis
CAACCCCTGACATACTGTGATACTGTGAGCAAAAGCCAGGGCAGATGACTCCAAAGATTTATTCCATAATGTAAACCTCATGGTCACTATAAATTAGAAAGCTTTGTCCTGATGGCCACCATCCCTGGAGATTCTATAACTCATCATCCTGCTCCTGAGGCCAACTCTTCTACTTGCTGTAACCATTATATTTTCTCTGGAGTTGTGCTGTGCACAGGGCTTGACAAGGAGCATTCATTGCTGGGAGTGCACAGCTCACTACACTGGCTGAGTATAACCCTGCTTACTTTATATTAGTATCACTACTAATATTAGATTTAAATTATTATTATTTTAGTAAATCCATTTCCATTTCAGCCCATGGATCTCCTTTCTTTTTCTGAGTTCCCCTTCTTGAGGTGGGGGAGCAGTCAAGAGCAACTGACTAAATGGAGACACCCTGATAATGACAGTAAAGCCAGATTTTAAAACACTCTTCCAGCAGATCTCCCTCTGCCATATGCACACACCTGGATAGTAACCAGGAGCTGGCTGGTGTCTGTCATGTGAGGCAGCATTGTCTCGCCTTGCATCTCCTGGGAGGAACACATCTACATGTCTTTTAAATCCCTCCAGAGGTAGTGATTCCACCTCTTCCCTGGGTAGCCTGTTCCAGGGCTTGACAACACTTAACTAACGTCCAACCTAAACCTCTTCTGGCACAACTTAAGCCTGTTTCCTCTTGTCCAGTTTCTTGTTACCTGGGAGAAAAGACCAAACCCTACCTTGCTACAACCTCCTTTCAGGTAGTTGTAAGCTCCTCACAGCAGGGATGGGCTTCTTGCTCAGCAGTCATGAGAGCTCATAGGTTTGCAGCAGCATAGGTATTAATGATAAATAACAGGCAGTGACCTTCACCTCTGTGTGGAGGCTTAGAAGCACTGGACGCCCCAAGGTACAGATCCCTCAGTCTTCCTGGTGTGCAAAGGATCATTTGCCCCTACAGGAGTTACTTATACTCCTCCCTACTGTAGCATTTCATTTGCTTTTTGTTTTTCCTGAACCTTTCTGGAAGCTTCCTGCTTTGAAACACCAGCACAAATGCAACTGCCAATTGGGACTTGCTGCACACTCTTCATAACTCTCTCAGAAGCAGTTTTGGAGAAGCTCAGCAGAGGACAGTGCTCCAGATGCTGCAGCTCTGGAAGATAAAGGAAGCACAGAGAGATGGAGGGTAAGTGGAGAAGGAGGAGGCCAGAAGGCAAAGCAGAACTGTGATGACAGAAAATGAAAACAGGTCTGTTGTAAATTAATTTTTTTTTTCTTTTAAGGGAGGAGACTTCCATATTTTTTCTATGTTGGACAATATAACTGAAAATTTTGTATAAAGTTGTCTGCATTTATAGCAATTGATTCAAAAAGAAACTTAATTTGTATGTGTTAGCATGACCTGTAATTCCCTGTAAAGCACCAGTAAATATGAATACATTCCTATTCCTACCTTGGCATGGGCAAGTCTGATAATTACTAACCTCTGCTTACAAAACAAAACTGCATTTCATCTACAGCCAAGTACTCAGTTCTTCTGAATGTGAAATAGAGTATTTTTGCACACCGGAATCTGATTTCTGCAAAAAAAAGCTTGTGGGTTAAGTCTTATCCAACTGCTTATTTAAGTACAGCTTTCAATATATGTTACTGTTAGTAGTAACAGAGTAATGCAATTTTCTCTCAGGATGTGTTAGTAACAACAGAGCAATGTAATTCTGAGTGCATTTTAATCCTGCTTTCAAGCAGTATTTTTGGCATGGCAAGGGTTTTCCTAACTAAAGAGCCAAACAAATTGCTACATGGCTAGAGGAAGAGGCTGTAAAATACAAGTTTTCTGAAATGCCACAAAACCACTTTAAACTGATAGCAGTAAGTAACAGAGAGATGTACCATTGCTCGACTTTCCACTCTTTGAGAGGAGTCACAGAGCCAGAGCTATGCTGAAGCTATCAGTAAGTGTTATATCCTGAGGTTGAATGAGGAGAGGAAAGCAAATCATGTAGTCATGGAACATTTTCAGTGACCTCAAAATCTTTTGAATAAGAAACAGGATTTGAGCTGATTTGCAGACTCAAGGATGCTGTAAGTAAGTGGTGAGTTTTTTGGCCTGAGATAAGTGGATGTGCCACTAGCTAACAGATACATTCATTAGTCCACTTGTATATCCACAGGTGAAAGTCTTTCCTAGCATGTTACCTCTGGAGCCCACAGGTTAGGTAACAAGTAGTGGAAGACTTGAGGCTTCACTGAAATTGCAAGATGTCACAGACATCACCATCTGCTGCTGGAGCAGACTGATCCTCCAGGATCAAGGGTCCTTGGCTGGGTCAGGTGGCAGTGGACTTGCAGCAGATGAGGAAGGGAGCTATGTCTTGATCCAGGGATGCTGCCAAGGGCAAGGTACATGGGCAGTAGTGCCATAGCACCTCCACTAGGAGAACCACAGAACGGTAGGGGTTGGAAGGGACCTCTGGAGATCATCTAGTCCAAGCCCATGCTACAGCAGGTTAACCTAGAGCATGTTGCACAAGATTGTGTCTAGGTGAATTTTTAATCTCTTCAGAGAAGGAGACTCCACAGCCTCTCTGGGTATTCCTCCCTTATAGGTTTTTTTCTTCTCACGGGGGAGTGCAGGAAGGCAGGTTCATATTTACTCCATTTGGCTTCCATGGAGCAACCCTTGCTCCACCAACTTTGTCTGCATGGCAGAAACCCAGCTTCTTGCATGGTATTTCACTTCCTTGTGAGCTCTGCTGTAGATGGCAGCTTGCTGGTGGCCTGAGATGGCTGCTACGAGACCTGGTCATGCTTCCAGCTGTGGTCTGGGAGGCTAGATCCAGATTGATCCCTGTTGCCAGCCAGCCAGCCCTAGCCTGTGATGCTCCAGGAGATTATCACATCCCAGCCACAGGACTTTCCTTTTACCTTTGCTGACTTTCATGATGTTCCAATCCACCATCTCTCCTGGCTGTCCAGCTCTCTGAATAGCAACCTGACCCACCACTGTGCCAGTCATTCCCCTAGGCTAATGGCGCTTTGTGAACATGATGAGATTTCACTCCATTCCCCTGTTCTGGTATTAACAAAGATGCTAAGCAGTATTGGCCCAAGTATCAGTAGGCTGCCTGCTGGATTCTCCTCTGCTGGTCACAACCGTTTAAGCAGTCAGGTTACCACCCACCTTATATCACAGTTATTCAAAGGATACCGCACCAGTATGGTTATAAGAAGACTGTAGGAGATAATGCTAAAGGCCTTGCTAAATTAAAAATGTGCAATATTCTGTTGCCTAATCACAGGGTATGGAATTCAAACCCTCATGAAAAGAGCATTTGAGATGGTGCCATGCTGATACAGCCACAGAGTCTCCAGTTTGGCATTGGTTAGGCTGGTATTTCTGGCTGGCACATAGCTTAGACAGAGCACAGACTTATGTTCTTCTGCAGTCACTCATGCAGATCTCTTCTTCCCAACATCAATCCAAACAGCCTGTCCATAAACAAAGCAGACCTGATAGGCAGTATGTCCATCAACACTGGCAAGATGCAAAACTCTGAGCTTCCCTCAGGGAAAAGACTGAGTCATGTTCATCAACAGAGGTTAAACAAGGCTAACAGCTTTTAATACTACTTGCAGTCCCAGGCAGGCTTTCAGTGATTTTTCTAAAGTCCCAGTATTGATCTTGACCATTTTTAGCTCAGCTGAACTTTAAAACATATTGAAAGCTGAGGTGCAGTTCCTTTAGGATGCAGAAAGAACAAACTCCAGGTAATGATGATAAAATGTTCTGTTCATGGAAGTCAATGGCTTGGTTCAAATACAGATCAAACACTATACGACCATAAATGGGAATTTACAGATTGGGTGGAAATATTACAGATTTGTAAAATAGCAGGTTGGAAGGGACCTCAAGGATCATCTAGTCTAATATTTCTTGCCAAAAGCACAGTCTAGAAGACATGGCCCAGTCCCCTGTCCAGCTGAATCTTAAAAGCATCTAGTGTTGGAAGAAAAATTTTCCTCTTGCGTCTAAGCAGCTGCTCACCTTTTCCATGTGACTCCTTGTTAAAAGGAAGTCTCCATCTTTGTTGTAACACCCCTTTAAATACTGGAACATGATGATAAGGTATCCTCTGAGCCTTCTTTTCTCAAGATTGGACTTTCCCCATGAGGAAGCTTCCCAGTCCTTGGATGATCTTTGTGGCCCTTCTCTGGATGCTTTCCAGCTTGTCCATATCTTTTTTTTTTTTTTTTTTGTACAGTGGGGGCCAAAACTGAGCACAGTATTCCAGATGTGGCCTAACAAGTGCTGAATAGAGTGGAATAATGACTTTATCTCTGCTGGTGATGCCCTTGCTGATGCAAGCTAGTGTCCTGTTGGTTTTCTTTGCCACAGCAGCATAGCTCATATTGAGCTTGTTGTCCACCAGGAACACCAGGTCCTTTTCCCCAGAGCTGCTCTCCAGCCAGGTAGATCCCAGCCTGTGCTGCTCTCCTGGATTATATTTTCCCAGGTTAAAGACCTTACACTTGTGCTTGTTGAATTTTACACGGTTCTTGTTAACTCACTCTTCTAGCCTATGCAGATCTTCCTGCAGATCTCCCTTCCAAAGTGTCCACTTCACCAGTTAGTTTGGTAACATCAAAGCACCAAGGAGGTTACTGCCAGTATGTTCAAGATTTTTTCTCAAGTAATTTCCATTTGATTGGTTTGCTGGCTGGGAGGAGCATGGAAGACAGTGCCCAAGCAAGGAAACTTATGATCCTACTAAGATATCAATCATCCTGCTCATGGAAAAAGACATGTTGTTCAGGAATATTTAATGACTGAAAAGTGCATACATGCTAGGAAATCAGGAGCAAAGCACTGGACCACAGCTGATCAATGGCATTGTGTCTGAAGGTCTCCTCATCCACTTATGAGGTGGCTGGAGGAAATGTATTTATAATATTACTTATTTTGTGAGATTTTTACCGTTTCTACTGTGAAAGGTGAGCAGTCACTAAGCAATAGTTTCTAATCTCCAGGGCTCTGAACCCAGTGTTTTCTGCAGTAGTGCATTCTGTCACGGGAGCTTTTGTTGGCTCATAGGAATTGTTCATGTCTCTGAGCAGCCTGGTTGGAGACAGAAAGACTGGGTTTCCTAGTAGACCTGTCAGGTTGGGTGCTTTTATAACTTCTCCGAGAGGCACTTGCAAGAGAAAGTGTACTAAGCTTGTTCTGAAAATCAGCGCCTTAAAACCTGCTGTAAATTGATTCCCCAAAGCCATAAGCCAGCCTGGAGAAATTGGTTCAAAAGGTAGGCAGTGTGCCCCCTTCTACCCTGTAAGGGGTGGGAGGGAAGCAGGGAGCAAACAGTGAGGAGCCAAGTTCTGTAGAAGCCAAAACATTTGCTATCCCTGCCATGGTCACCAAACAGCTTCAGATTCCAAGATGTGGTGCCTGAGACTTTTTTTCCCCATGTCTAGAGCAAGACAGTCAAAGCAACCCTGAAGTTCCTTGTGTAGGCAGAGGCACATGCTGGGGAGAAGGAAGGAAGAGCATGCCTTGCTAAAGAAGAATGATTACAGTGCTGTGTTACACTTGGAGAGAGGTTTAAAATGTGGCTCCCCAACGAAGAATGAAAATGAACCTGCAAAGTTTGAAGCAATGAAAATAAGGAAAGCCTTAAACTTCTATTCCGCCACACCACGACAGGGCTAGTTTAATAGCACCCTGTAAATTTTGAAGAGATGTAGTATGCAACTGTTATCTCCATTGTGTAGCTAATCTGTCAGCACTAACAGAAGGGTATTTTGGCTCCAGATCTTGTTTCTGTGTGATACTGGTATCTGAGAAGGTCAGTAAATAAAGATGTAAAATACGTGTGCACTGGGAACAGTCAACTAACTTGTTTCTGATTTCTTTACTGCAGATACACACAAGCATACAAACACATACACAAATGAGTAGGAAAAGTCTAAGACAAAACTGTGTTGCTTTGGTGATCTTTTTGACAGACACTGTAAAACCCAAACAATCACAGTATCACAAGTATCACCAAAAGAATGAGATACAGAGGATGGAAAAGCTGCAGCCGTATGGGCAGGTAGAGATGCCTCTAGCCATCCTGATGCCATACTTGATGTACTGTTTGGGTTCTCCATCCCAGGATGGAGTTACAAGACTGAAGCAAGCACCTAGGAACCTCAACCCACCCCAGCACTGGGGTGAGGACATTGAGGTGTGGGAGTGTGTTCAAAGAAGGGCAATAAAGCCGGTGAAGGGTCTAGAGCACAAGTCTTATGAGGAGCAGCTGAGGGAACTGGAAATGGGATTGTTTAGTCTGGAGAAAAGGATTAGAGGAGACCTTTTCAGTCTGTACAATTACCTGAAAAGAGGTTATAGCAAGGCAGGGGCCAGTCTCTTCTCCCACGTAACAAACAACAGGACTAAAAGGAAATAGACTCAAGTTGCACTAGGGGAGGTTTAGGTTGCACATTAGGAAACATTTCTTCCCTAAAAAGGTTGTCAAGCACTGAACAGGCTGCACAGGGGATTGATGGAGTCACCATCTCTGGAGGTATTTAAAAGATGTGTTGATGTGGTGCTAAGTGACATGGTTTAGTGGTGGACTTGGCAGTGCTGGGTTAACAGTTGGACTCCATGGTCTTACAGGTCTCTTCCAACAAATGTTTCTATCATTCAATAAGGATTGCTGTTTTCCCTTTGCAAATGTTTCTTCCATCAGAGAGGACTGATTTACATTTGCAGGCTCTCATGCAGAAATGGTTTAGCTTTAATCTTAGCTTTTCATCCCCTGTGTGTATCCCTTCTTCTCTCCTGGTGACCTCCCTGCTCTCCTCTTGTTTCCAGCTCCAGGTGCTCATGCAGGTAGTGGAGCAGGACCTCAGAGGTGCCAGTGCCCAATAGCATGCAGAGAGCTAAAGATTAATCAGGTATGCTGCTATTCCTATGGACATAAGAAGAAACACCCTTGTGATTCAGGGTAGACTTTAATATGGAATATTATGAACAGGCCAAGGGGGTGACTATGGTTTGTAGATAGAGCTATGACATTACACAGCTTAACGCATCACATATGGTTACAACATGCAACATACACACCAAGGCTGTATAAGGGAAAGTGTTTTGTATAGCAGAAGAGGTCCAGAGAAGGGCCACGAAAACGATCAGGGGGCTGGAACACCTCTCCTAGGAAGACAGGCTGAGGGAGCTGGGATTGTTCAGCCTGGAGAAGAGAAGACTTTGGGGGGACCTACTAGTGACCTTGCAGTACCTAAAGGGAACTTACAAGAAGGCTGGAGAGGGCCTGTTTGCAAAGGCCTGTAGTGAAAGGACAAGGGGCAATGGTTTTAAATTGGAGATGAGTAGATTTAGACTTGATACTAGGAAAAAGTTCCTTACCACAAGGGTGGTGAAACACTGAAACAGGTTGCTCAGGGAGGTGGTTGAGGCCCCATCCCTGGAGGCATTCAAGGTGAGGCTTGCCAGGGCTCTGGGCAACCTGATCTAGCTGGGGATGTCCCTGCCCAGTGCAGGGGGGTTGGACTAGATGACCTCCAGAGGTCCCTTCCAACCCCAATGATTCTGTGTGATTCTGTGCGTGATTCTGTGTAATGCATGAGTACTGTCAATGTATATTTAATCAGAGCAGTTGAGTGCTGGAGACTGTATTTCAGATCTAAAAGCATGAGCTGATAAGCTATTCTGTACTATTTGAGCAAGAAAGATATAAGATTAACACAATTATTTTGCAAGCAAAAGCAGAGGATAGATGTGCTATAGAAAAGCAAGTTTCATTGGCAGTTTTCTTCCTTTTGCAAATTTAGGTAAGGAGTGGTGGAAGGTGAGAAAATGCTTTTAAATGACATAGCAGATACATTTCCTGGAGGAGAGGTTAATTTGCCCAAGTCCTGGTGTTTTCCCACAGCTTGTAAGGAACAAGATGGCTCTTCAGGGCTGTACCTCCTGCTGTGCCTTTGATCTGCCTTCTGCACCTCCAGGTGAGAGCAGGATGTGGTGGAGATTCTTGCAGCAAAGCCTGTCTTCATCAGCCTACACCAGCCTAGGTGCTTTTTATAGGGACTAAGTTGAAAGCACTGCTTCTCTCAGGTTAAGACCTTATTGCTTCAGCTATATAAAGGGTTTCTTAATGCAGCAAGGTTTGGAGGCCAGGGTTCATTTTGCGTGTTTAAAACCATGCATAATTCAGTTGCAAGTCAGAGTTGAATAAGCCTGAAGGCTCCTTCCAGTGCTTAATGCAAGAGCTGACTCAGGCAAACTGCAGGGTTTGAGGAGATTTCTTGATAGTGTTGCTGCATTTTCCTGTAGACTCCTGGAGGATGAGGCCAGTCCTTCAGAGGGCCAACATTCATAGTTTTTTAGGGACTGCAGTTCTGCTTTCTTGTTTGTTTCTTTGTCAAATGTGAAATGAGATGTCTAGGAGCAGAGTAAAATGGTACATACTTCAGCTTCACTACTAGCTCAAATGAGCTCAGCTTCTGACTGAACAGAGGCAGGTAGATCACAGAATCACAGAATGGTGGTGGCTGGAAGGGGCCTCTGGAGAGGTCCAGAGTCTCTAGTCCAACCCTCCTGCTAAAGGAGGTTCACCTAAAGCAGGTTACCCAGGATCACGTCCAGGAGGCTCTGGAATCTCTCCAGAGGAGACTCCACAGCCTTTCTGGGCAGCCTGTTCCAGTGCTCTGACACTCTTAAAGGAAAGAAGTTTTCCATCATATTTAGGTGGAACTTCCTGTGTTCCTGCTTGTGCCCATTGCCCCTTGTCCTGTCACTGGGCACCACTGAAAAGAGTCTGGCCCTTTAGATACTGATAAGCATTGGTAAAACTATGAAACATTTTATACAAGCATGGAACACCATCTTGCCTCTATACAAAATGCAAGGTTATCTCTTTCTCTATAGTGTTAACTTTGCAGAATAAGTTTAAAATTACGTATTGTTCCTAACAAGAAATAAAAAAGTAGAAATTTCAAATTAAAAAATGAAATCTCCTGAGGAGCTGAGGTTATGAACTGTCCAGTCTATGACAGTAGGAAAGGCAGCCCACGCATGCTCAAGTCTGCCACCCACCCCTTACAGAACACTGGAGTAGTTCTGTAGAAAAGGTGTTGCATACCTGTTTGCTAGATCAGCCAGTTCTCTCTAAAGAGGTGAAGGATCAGGAGGAAAGAAGATGGTTTACTCTCTAGGGTGGAAGGAAAGGCCAGAAAAGAGCAGCTGGACAGTGAGAGAGGGCACTGACAAGGTCATTGCTGGAGCTTGCAGTGTAGCTGCATCTCTGTTAATCCTCTGCATCAAAGCATTGGTGAGCATGGGCTAGCGGGATGCATCAGGGAAGGGTGGGCAAATCCTGCATGAGCCAATGCATGCGAGATATTGCACACTGTAGACATCAAAAAGCCCCTAGACGAGGGTTCTGGTGTTGTAACACACTGCAAGCTTATGGCAGATCAATACCCACCATGGTTCAGAGTTTATTGCTGTATTTATTGTGGTGTTGCATGTGCTTAGAGGAGAGACTGCTGCAAATAGCACCATAAAATTAAAGAGAGAAAATAGCAGTACTGAATTTTTAACAGCAATTGTGGTGTGCTGCAGCTCTAATGAATGGTTTAGTTTTGTAGTGTGATTAATTTGCTCGTACGGAGGAGGTTTTGTTAATCTTGGAGGACAGAGAACTGGAAGGGAGGAGGGAGAGGAAAACAGGCATTTTAAGCTAGAAATTTAATTGCAAGGTAGTGCCTGAAATATAAATCAATATCTTTGCTTTGAATCACAGAATCACAGAATGGTTTGGGTTGGAAGGGACCTCTGGAGGTCATCTAGTCCAACCCCCCTGTAGTGGGCAGGGACATCCCCAATTAAACCCTACGGCAACCCGGTATTCCCAGGTGGTCTCCCATCCAAGTACTAACTGGGCCCACCCCTGCTTGACTTCCGAGATCAGACAAGATCGGGCCTGCTCCGGGTGGAATGGCCGTATATAGAGATAAATCTTATCTCTGCTTTGAGAGCTAAGCATTACCAATGACGTTGGTTTCTGGCAGATGGTATCATCACACTATTATGAAAAAGATACTGCTGTGGGCATTGCTTTGCAATTTATATGGACATGAATTCTTCTGACATAATTCTCCTGACTTTCTCATCCTATAACATGACAGCAAAGCTCTGAAAACTTTTCTGTGGGCACATGACTTGGTGGAAGGAGTAGAAACACCCAGGATCTACCTGAAATACACAGTTGTGAGAATTAGTTTCATGTTGATTTTTCTCCAGTTGCCTTAAACCAAGTATTGAATTTACCCTCTGTGATGGGGTACATGAAACAAGAAGGGAGGTTTTTTGTGTCCACCTCGCCTCCTCCTTCTTCTCCCAAACCTGTTTGTTTTGTTTTCCAAGCTGCTCTGCCTAGCCCCACCCCCTCCCCCAGCAAGTTGACACAGGTAGCCGTGACAACAAATGGATGGGTGTGGGGCAGGCTAAAGCAGCAGCAGAGCTGAGCCTGGCCCAGGGAGCCCCAACGTGGTACTGAGCAGCTGCGGCGGGAGCCCAGGGCGGCACGCCACACTGCATCTGGGCAGATCACACTGGCACAGAGCAAGGAAGTGACTTTCATGTGCAAATCAGCTGAACAAAAGCCGTGCCTGGCGTGGGAAACCCTGGGATACTTCCACTCACTATATAAGGGGACAGAGATGTCACACACTTCCTCTTTCACTCGCTCTCTCTGCCTCTGCACCTCACTGGAGACAACATGCAGAAGGAGAGAGAGGACTGCCACGTGGCCCTCCGCCATCTTGGCCACGTGGTGCTCTGCTTTCCATCTAGACTGGGGACTATTCTTCTTCAGTCATCCAAGTCCCTGGCTCCATCCACCAGCTCAGCTCAGCTCACCTTGCTTCCCACCCCAACCGGACTATATTTCTTGCAGGTTTTATCAGGAGGGAGGAAGGAGAAACTTTGTGGCACAGTAACAGGGAAGGGACCTGGAAAGTATTCTTACCTGTTTCTGTATTTGCACTGCTATATATATATTTATTTGTTAAAGTTATACTTTATAACTTTGCCTCGGGTGTGCATGTGTATTCATTCTACATTTATTCCTTTATCCTGGGAGGGGCAGGCTCTTTTTATCTGGATCTTCCTGAAAATTGTCTGACATCCTCTTGAACTCTGTCTGTTCTCCATGGTCTAGACTAAGTCCTTGCAGGGAGGGGATGGGCAAGTTTTTGCCTGCTAGAATAAGGCAAAGCAATTCCTGTTTATCAAGAAGTGGCTGAATTAGTTCATAATAATTAAATTCATAAACGGCAGCACTAATCTAATTTCTTTACTGCTCTCCAATATTTGACTTTTCAAGCACCTGGGGTATTTTTGGCTGGTCTTTTCTCCACTCTCAGATGTCAGTAATTAGTAAGAGAGGCATATAAAGCATTTTCACATCATAGAACAAGGCAAAGTTTACAAGTACCATTAAAACCCTATGAAAGGATTCCCACAGTGATAATGGATGAAATGTATCTAGGAGCCAGTTATCCACTGAAATTGACCTTTTCTCTGTTTGAAGGTTTTAAGTGACTTGTTTTTTTTAATCATGAATTCTGAATTAGGTTTAAGGTGCACAGATTTGAACTCATAGCTGTGCTGTTCTTCAGTGTCTTTCGCAATAGAACCATCTGTCCCTGGTGACTGCTATGTGTAGGGTCTTTGGAGTTCTCTGCTTTTGTGTAGAGATCTCTCAGGCTTCTTCATGCCCCCAGCGTAATGTTAAATAGCGCAAAACCAAACCACACAGAGGTACCATCTCTGGCACAGAAGCTGTGTAGCCATACTCATGGGACTTTAACTCTATGGCAGATACATGGAACATTGCACAGGCATAGTTGAATTGCTCAGACTTGTTTCATACAAAGCCCACAAGGTGCCACCTTGTACAATGATGTGCTTTTGACTTGGGTGTCACCCAGGGCCTCAGACACAGCCTGAAAATCACTTGGGGTCTTCTGTGGCCCCTGGTGCCATAACTGTGCCGACAGCAGAGGGAGCATTAAACTCACTGCCCATGGTAAAGTGTGGGGAGTGATACCCATGTTCCTATAATCCTCGTATGGGTACGATGAGCTCATTAGGCTTCTGGCAGTCATCCTAGGAGAAGGACAACTCTGATTCCAAACCCGGGCAGATGGAGCTCGTTTAGCCCTGTAAGGCCTTCCATCTAAGAGAAGGACACTCTAATAAAACCTACGTCCTAAGGACCTCACTGCCAGTGTCCAAGCTTGCTAGGCCCTGGCAGATGAACCTTAGGACTAAAGGGTGGGTCCAGCTCTGTGCATGCTGTGTCTCACCTAAAAAAATCCATAGTGTAGGCTCGAGGGTGCTATCCGCTATCCTCTTTTTATCAGCGCGCTTGGAAAAGGCGGTGATGAGGAGCGTGGGTGGAGCCCTCCTTGGATCTTCGTTCACGAAGCCTAGCCATACATACACCCAGGCCCTCTTTGCTGTCATCCCATCCCTGGCCTTATGGGTGGAACAGCTCTGCAACAGTGCATCCCATGCATCTGAATATATGACTTTTAGGGACCAAAAAGGGAATTATTTCATATGCAGACCTAACAGGAATGCTGGTCCTTTCTGACTTTGACAGACCAGGTACCCTTAACTGTGAAAACTTAAAATCAAGACTGCATCAATTTTCTACTACCATCTGAATTTAGTCCACTTTGAAAGCTTGTTTTCAGTTTTGAATGTGATTTTCCATGGAAAACTACAACAATATCCTCAGGAGTTTGCACCTGCCATATAAATCCCATATTGTTTGTATTCTTTATGTAATCTGTTATAAACAGGAACTGTACCTTAAAGAAAGCAGATAGAACTACAAGCCTACAGAGACAAAGCATTTGAATTCCCAGCTTGGTCTCCTTGTATTACCAGGGACCCCACAGTTTCTCTGTAATTCCTTTTCATTACAACTCCAAAACCACAGTACCACTAAAAATATGCTGCTCTAAATCTGAGCAGCGCTGATAAGGTTTTCAATAGTGTAGGAGGAGCAGAGACAGGGGACAGAACTGCTTGCTGTCTACTAGATGGAATTCCTCATGGAAAGGGCAGATGATTGACCCAGGAACTAGAGGCATTTTTACATTGAAGACTTCGGATTGTAACACATATAAACAAAGCATGTTGGCTGATCTGACTATATATAATCTTAATCTCAGTGGTAAGAAGCCCTATCCCTGGAAACACAGATTGGACATGGATCTAGTTGAAGATGTCCCTATTTACTGCAGGGGGTTGTACTAGATGATCCTTAAATGTCCCTTCCAACCCAAACCATTCTATGATTAATCCTACCCTTAGGAGGCAGCAAGAGGAAAAGATATTTCAGTATTATCTGAGATCAAAGCAGGGAAGTGCAGACGAACTACCCCAAATTCTGCCCAATCTGAAACCAAATTTTAGCTGAGGCCTGACCAGATTTAGTTGATGTCACTATCAAGCCCTGCTTGATTCCACCCATAACATGAGGTACAAGATAGCAGCCACCTGCAGAGGCCTGTGCCTAGTACAGGTATGTGTATTTCTTCTCTGAGAAGTGAATAATGAAACTAAGGTAAGTTTAATAATGCTTCACTCCCAAATAAAAACTTGTGTAAAAAAGACTTGAAAAGATCTTGTGCATAAACTATTTTAGTTGTAATCTTCCTATTGCAATCACAGCCACTTTTCTACACTGCATCTCCAGCAGGCTATGTAAAATTATTGTAGGGGGCATATTTTATTGCCATATTCAGTAATCAGATAAGTGGTGTATTCACAGGAAGGAAGATGTTAATAGCATTCAGCCCTCTGCTCAGCTCAAAAATAGCTCAGATACTAAGAAAAAAAAAGACATGATTGCAGACACTTACTGACACTGGGTTCCAGAGCCTTTTTCAGTGATATGCAGACAATAGAAAAGCTATTTGCTACTTAACAAAAGAAAACTGCAATTGCCCCAACAGGCCAAATACACCCAAGTGGCCACCACACTAAACTGGATCAATGACTCATGGGAAATTAGAGTTGGCATTCATTTCAATTGGCAAGAAACTAAACTAGGAATTGCCGTTCTCGAGAGAAAACCTTCCTAAGGTTTGCCAGCTTACCTGTGACTCAGTTTATTATTGTTCCCTTAAATAAATTTTTAGCTGATGTCTTTTTTAACTGGCTTAGAGACTCAGGAAGGGAAGAGTGCACTTAGCGTAGTGTAGAAATGTGGGCATTAGAGAAAGGCAGAGGACAGGTGAATCATGTTCGGGCAAATGCTGGTCAGATCTTGCTGAACATAGCAGGGGCAGCATGCCAAGACGGTGCAGGAAAATACTGATGCTGCTGTTTCCCAAAGTACCTGCCCAGCAGCCCTGTGTGAGAACTCTTGAAGCTCATAGCCCAAGCCTTTACCCAACCACAGGTGTAATGCTTGCCTTCCTTCCTTTCCAACCATGAATATTCTGTGATTCTGTGACTCAGATACAGCTCACTTTTGAGGTTTAGCCCAGGAACACCTCCTGATCCCATACTAATACCTAGCTCCATTGAAGACAGGATCTTTAAAACCAATGTTACCATCAAATCACCGAACCATAGAATTATTTTGGTCAGAAATATCCCCTAATATCAAGTCAAACCATTAACTCAGCACAGCCAAGTCCGCGACTAAACCTCAGCACCATATCTACATGTCTTTATAAAATGGTTTTGAATTGTAACGACAGGAGCACTTGAGATTAGGCTTTGGACTGGGGTAAAGGAGAACTACATTTGGTACTGGGCCTGTAAAGTCGTTCTCCCTAAGTTTTAGGTTGACCATGTCCAAATATAATGCTGGAATACATGCCAGAAGGATGAGAGAAGAGCATTGTGTAATTGGACTCAGTACCTTAGTGTTTGTCTTTCTAGTTTTAATATGGGAATGACACATAAAGAATTAAGTGTGAAGCTCCGACTAGAAGGGGCTAGGTGGTACTGTGCTGACTGGGTTTAAAGCTCACTCTAGTAAGCATGTATGTATCTGTAGGATGGAGATGACAGGGGTCCAAAGTGATAGAGCTATGTTAGACTTCCTCACCTCATCTTTCACAACCCCCAGCTGCACTTGGAATTTTGCTCTAAATCCAGAAATGCCTACTAGAAGTAGATCTGAAAATAGAAGTTAACTTCATTTTGGTCTGACTCAAACATCATCTGGCACCTTTTTTGTGCTCCAATGAAATTGTAACTCATCAGCTCCTGACTGCATTATTAGCATTTCCAGAATTCAACAGTCTAGCAGTACAGAGTGTGTAAGTGAATGTTTTTACATTGCTTAAGTCTTTACAAATGAGTTCCTTGAAAAGAAGGAAACAGGACCAAGTGTGTTAAGACTCTGCAACACTACTTGAACCTGTTGTTGAAACCTTTCCATTGTGGTTGTACTGTTACCGCTGTAGCTTTCTTTTCCCCTGTCTCATTAATAACTTCTCCATGTTCTGAAACTGGGCATAAAAGAAAATAGTTCTGTTATTGAATGTGTAGTTCCAGCTTGTTCTTTGTTCAAGGAAATAAACATGAGTAATAAACATGAGTAGTGGTGCAAGGAGGCACTAGGTTCCCTGCAGAGCAAAATAGTCTAGAAAAGGCTTTTTGGAAATGTCATGTTTAGTCAAGTTTTGCATCTTTAGTGATTGCCAAAACCAAGGACCTAAAAATGGTCATTGCACCTCCATACTAAAGATTCAACCCATGATCTGCTGATGTATAGGCAAAGAATATATAGCACAGGAAGCACACAGAATAACTACCACTTCCTGTTCTGTGAGTTGTTTCTTACACTGGTGCCCTCCATCTGGCCTAAACGTGCTTTGGGGGACCTCTAAAACTAGCAGTTGTGTTTTTCCTACAGAAGTTGTAATAACCATTTACTGTGCAGCCTTCCTAAAGCCAGGAGTTGTATATTTGAAACTGCTGCCCTTTGGGGAAAACTGACTTTAGAACAAACTGGGCAGAGCCTGTGCTCCCCTCAGTTCACCCAGAAACCAAAATCAAGGCTATGTAGCTTCACTCACTACCCTGTGTCCCTCACTGAGCAATGCAGTTAGAATTGAAGGAGACAATTATATTTAAATGGGATTGATTTATTTATATTATTTTCATTAGTTAAAAGTCATTAAATGAATCTGGACAGAATACCTGTTTGAAAGTTCCCAGAGTTCCTTGTATGGGTGTTATGGTGAGGTGACTTGGAAGAATGACAACATCTTGGTCATAACTTCTCAGTGGTCAAGGCAGAGTAGAAAGTTTCTTAAGATGACATGAAGGAAGCCACTGGACTTTCTGATGAAGAACTACTGCTGACTTTTCTGTCAAATATTAAAAATCAGTATTAAAATGGGTATTCTCTTCACCAAATTGGGCTGAGGAGTGGAAACCAGCATCATCATGAGTTTCCAGCTGGGCCTGTTTTCCTGTAACCAGAAATGTGCCAGTGGTGTTAGAGGAACTGTTTCGGAATGTCTTTAGGACTGTCTTTGGATTTGCATCCCTGATCCAGTGTTGGCATGTGAGCTAGTTCAGTGGGAGGATTAGGTTCACATAAGAACTTTCTGCCTTTTGTGATGAGAGCTCCTTCATGCCTGTGCTCATCACTGGCAACTCCATTGGTCTGTCATAGTGAGCAAGGTCAGCAATACCTGGTTTGTTGACAGATTAAGCATACAGGCCAATATTTGGAATACCTACTCTCCCCTCCTCCGTTTCCTCCCACCACAAAGAGCATCCTTATAGAGAAGTGTTGAAACACATCAGCAAACCAAACTTACAGAAGTCTACTCCATCATTTTCCCTTGTCATCAGTGGAGAAGATTTGTGAGCATGGAATGGACTGATTTTAATTCCATACTAATAAGGAACAAAATCACAAGCAATAATCTCACAGATGCAGTGATATACACAGCCAAAAAGCAAAACAAAAGTTCTTTCCTATGGCATTAAATGGGTGCAAAAGGCTGCATAGAGAAGGACTTACCTACACTTGTCTAACAAGTAGCAAGAATGTCTTACTCTTCAAGATTAGTTATTGAAACCTCTGATGCTCAAATATTAAAAGCTCTGCAAGGAACCTTGCCATCTTATCCAATCAATCTCTTAACCTGAGTATAATAGAAGATAGGATAAGGGAAGAGCACTTAGAAGAATGCTTGCAGAATATCTTCATCACTGAATAAAGACAGAAAAAGCTCTCTTGTTAAGAGAGTGCCTATCATGGTAATACAGAAAGGCACAGATGAAGCAACTGATGTTTAAAGCAAGCCGGTAAAGCAATACCTCACAGCAAACAGAGATATCTTAATTACTGTGCACCTCTGGCCTTCTCAAACCACCTGAATGCTTCCCCTTTCAAAATCTGAAACTTATTGGGATTTCATGCTGTTCTCAGATTTTGATCTGTGGCTGTCAAGTACTTGCTGTGTTTCCCTTGAGGAATTTGGGGAGGTACCAGCCATTCTGCTACTTTTGGAGCTATCACAGTGGATTCTGAAGATCATGATCCTTCAGCACAATACGGGCTATTCAAAAGCAAAGTACTGCAGCAGAAAACAATCTTAAGGAAATAAATGGGCTACAGTTTCTACGGGTCCCATGTGTTTACTCTTTACTCTTCATGCAGGAAGCTCTTTTGAGCAACTACTCTCTCATTTGGTATTTAAAATAATATATCATTTGACATGTAAAATACTTAAGAAAGTAGATCTCAGGCCAGATCTGTGGCCTGCTCTCCCATGCTGGATCCAAAAGGGTAGTATATTGCCAGTCAGAAATACAGACTTTTCTCCTTTAAAGCAGCATTAGGGAAATACATTAAAACCCCTCTTTAAATATTAATTTGTTTGCTTTTTTTCTAAAAATAGTAATAAAATTGGCCTACAGTGGCATGTTCACCTGTCTTGAAGAAATCTATTTGTTGTGAATTGTGGGGATGAAGCTAACAGGGAAAAACATTGGCAATATTGTGGAAGTGTCGTTGTTGGTCACTGGGGAAACAATCTGGCACTTGCTGCTGATTTTGAAAATATCTTTTTCCAGATAAATGAATAAATGTGATTACACAACGCTTAGAATTCTATGGAGGTTGAACAGAGCAGAATCCAAACAAACATTGAGATAGTCAAAGACTGGATCTAAGAGCAGCTGCAGAACTAACTGCAGTTATTATCACTGACATCCTATAAAGTCAGAGATCAGAGTTGTGAAGACGAATTAGTCACTGGAAGGAAACTTAAATAGTTATTCTGTCCCTAGTTCCCCAAAGATTCTTTTTTCTCCTGTACTCATCAGTAGCTGTGACAGATTTCTTTCTCTTGTCACTTTCCTTGCATCCTCATGTAAAAAGACTTAACCCATGGGAGCACTCCCATCTATCAGAGGGCAGATCCTGAGTCATGGGAAAGGAGCACTTGGTTTAGCTCAGGAGGGCCGGTGCCACCAATTCATTGCAATTCCTTACAGAAATGGCAAAAATTAATTCATTCCGGCCGCACTAGCCCTAGGAATCTTATCTGGAGGGACATGTGAGTTATGTCTTCCATTCCAATTGCTTCAGGTAGCACTTCACAATTGTCTGATCATGAAGAGCCTCATGTGTGTTATCAGAATAGGTTCATCCCACCCATTGCACTCACCCAGGACAGAATCAGGATGAAAGAGTCAATATCTGTGGATGTCTCTACTAATCAAGGAACATGCCAAAATCCTCTGCTACAGCCACTTTGCAGATGAGGGATCATGTTGTAGCTAGTAATTACAAAGCATGTCTCTTCTTCCTCTTTGTTCTTCGTCTGTCCTGCCAGAATTCACTATAGGGAACAAACTTATCCACCCTTGAAAACAACTTTGCATTTCTTTATTTATTTTAAAGTCAGTCGCCTTACAAGAAAATTGTTCAGTAATCATAGCAACTTTCTTGAAGTCTACTGGTAACATTGCCCTTTGATGTTAAAAAGTTTATTAGTGGAACTGCATTTTGTATCTCATTGTTCTGTGCTTTTGTACCGGGATCTTGTCTCTATGCAGGCAGTCAGTGAGAGGCAGGGGAGTTCTTTCCCCCTAGCATCTTTCCTATCATCCCTGTAATCTCTGATTTTGCATGCAGAAGGTTGAGCTTTGGAGAAGAACGTGTTGTTTCCAACATGGTTTTAGTACTGGCATTGACTTTTTTATTCTTAAGAGTTAGTTATTTCTGTCATTGAGTTGCTGCCTTGGATGGATACTCCAGACCCACCATGCTTTGGACACAGGGCTGGAAGGGATTCCCTGTGCCCACAGTGTAATGCCCCTGATGTGACAAGCAACTGTGCCAGGCTACTTCTGCTGGGCAAAATCCCTACGAAAAGTAGTCAAGATGTTTTTCCCCAGCTTTTTATTTTCTAGGCTACTTTAGCCCAGATCTTTCAGGTCTCAAATAAAAATATCTCTACTTGTTAAGTTTTATTTCCAACTTTGCCTGAATTCTCTTAGACATTTCAAAGTGCCCAGGAATGTGGACTGTAACCTAGAAGAGGCAGCAGCAATTTCTTCTGCAGTCACATTAATAGTTTCCTATCTCTCCTAGAAACACCTCTTCTGATGTATGTTAATTGCATTTGGCTTGTGCATTGTCAGCTCCTTTATCAGCATGTACTTCTCCCTCTTGCTCCACCCAGGGGACACCAGCTTCCAGTGCTCCAGCTGACCTTCAAAAAGCTATGGACAGCTTGCTAAGATGGGGGAAAAAATCCACCTTGTCAGATTCAAGTGAATGATAGTATCTTTGGACGTTCTAGTGAGACTGTATAGCAGCCTTCCAGTACTTAAAGGGTGCCTACAGGAAAGACAAGGAACTTCTTTTTATCAGGAAGGGTCATGACAGGATGAGGGATAAAGGTTTTAAACATAGAATCATAGAATGGCGAGGTTGGAAGGGACCCTAAAGATCATCTAGTTCCAACCTCCCCGCACTGAGCAGGGATGCCAATCACTAGACCAGGTCACCCAGGGCCGCATCCAGCCTGGCCTTGAACACTGCCAGGGATGGGGCAGCCACAACCTCTCTGGGCAACCTGTTCCAGTGCCTAACCACTCTCCGGGTAAAGAACTTCCTCATAATCTCCAATTTAAATTTCCCCTCCTTCAGTTTATAGCCATTCCCCCTTGTCCTATCACAGTCTGACTACTTAAAAAGTCTCTCCCCTTCTGTCCTATAATCTCCCTTTAGGTACTGGAAAACTGCTATAAGATCCCCTCGAAGCCTTCTCTTTTCCAGGCTGAACAATCCCAACTGTCTCAGCCTATCTTCATAGGGGAGGTTCTCCAGTCCTTTAATCATCTTTGTGGCCCTCCTCTGGACTCGCTCCAATAG
>VWZO01014025.1:21921-41988 GCA_013396975.1 Bucco capensis
TCCATCCCTAGTTAACATTCCTGGCCTCTCAAAGCTACGCCCAAGATAATAAAACCCAAAGCCCTGATCAAGACACCAGCCACACAGCCACTCATTCACCCTGTCAATTTGACTCTGTTTCCAAGGGTCCCAGCCTGCTACAGGGAGGAGAGAGGGGAACACTATCTGAGCCCCTGACCCTCTCAACATCTTTCCAAGGGATATGAAATCCCTTTTGATGTTATGGAATTTCTTTGTTGTGGCTTCATATGATCCTACGTGGAAAATTAGAAGTGGGTAGTAATCATTTGGTTTGACCAGGTGGGGCAATTTCTTTTTGATATCATGAATGCGGGCCCCTGGCAGGCTGCAAACCTCTCTAGAGAGGTTATCTGGACGACAAATAGGTGCCTCAGTTCCTCTCAGCAAGGAGTGTCCAACTACAAACACCTTCCTGCGCTTTTTAGCAGCTGAGGTTGTGGTCCGTTTAGGAGATATTGGGATACAACCAGTGGATCATCCAGATGGAACTTCTCCCTGTCTATCATCTCTCTGTCTCTCAAGGTCCAAAGCCTCATATCTGTTCGTTAAAGGCACTTGAGGAGGTGAAGGATCTTCATCTCCAACCTCACTCACCTGATTCTCAAACAGAAAGAAGGTAGATTTAGATTAGCTATTAGCAAGAAATTATTTACAGTGAGGGTAATGAGGCACTGAAACAGATTTCCCAGAAAAGTTTTGGATGCCCCATCCCTAGAAGTGTTCAAAGCCAGGTTAGACAGGGCTTTGTGCAACCTGGTCTAGGGAAAGGTGTCCCTCCCTATGGCAGGAAGGTTGAACAAGATGATCTTAAAGTCTCCTTCCAACCCAACCCACTTTGATTCTTTATGTAATATGTGCATTTTGCTGACAGTTATAGGTTGCTAAAATGAAAATAAAGTCATAATGACAGTCCAGCTGCGGAGTTGAGCTGTGGGAGCAAGTCATAACTGAAGACACCTTCAGAGCTGATCTCAAAATTTGATAGCACAGACCATGGTACTCAGGAGAAGGGTAAGGCATGCTAGGAGCATGCTAGCAGCAGCAATATTTGCAAAGCTGGCATTAAAGCTCCCTCCTGCATTGAAAGGTACTGTTCTTTAGTGTCCACAGAGGTTTTGGAAATACAGCTGGTCCTCTCTTGGAAGCAAAGCTCTGTATGGTACCATCAGCTTGCCATCATCTCATGGTAGAAGCACTTGCTCTTCCCTGCCACTGCAATATCATTCAGCTTTCCTCTGTTGCTTGCCACCTCTTTTCCATTGTTTTCCTGTAAGATTTAAAACACAAACATAGCATTTCTGGGTTCCTTTTCAGTGGGAAGTGGAGTCTCTAATAGCTTGTGTAACTCCTATCTGCTATCTTCTGTTGTATTTCACCTTTACCAGTCCTGATATAAGTTCACACTAGGTTATATGCTTTAAGATGTTTGTCATCACTTTTGTTTGCAGTTTAAGAAGTTAGATGGATGGATAGATAGATACTTGCTCATCTATGTATATTTCAGCTCTTCTGGTGAATAAATGATTGTAATTATTGGCTTTCAAGCGAAAAACATCTGAATTTTTATTGACTGAATATTCATAGGAGGTGAATGCTTTAGGTATTTGCAGACTGAATACAAATGCAAACATTAACATCCCAGATCCACGTCTACTAGAAATTTCTGACACAAAACAAGTGATTTGAAGTGACAACACTTTCCCACTTCACGGAAGATTAAAAGTGATAAGTTAATTATAATATTTAAAACACCAACAATTAATGCTTTGATCAGAATTTCTTTCAGAATTTTAAATTAACAAGTGCACATGGGACATGATCAGCTCAGTGCTAGTTACCCACATAACATCTTCATCCTTGCTGTAGTTCTGCTGTATTTCCTCCTGGGAATTTAATGGTGATGAAGCAACTGAATGCCTCCAAGTTGTTGTGATCATTCACATTAAGTTGTTGTAACCATTCACAAACCTGCCAGAGAAAAGGGAAAATTAAGGCAAGGACTAAGATAGAGAATCTTCTAGAGCCAGCATTGGATTCATAAGTTTATTTCCTACTCCAAATTAATCACAGCACAACAGCATCGTTGCCTTGAAACTACTTTGGAAGGAAGAATAGAACATGTAGAAGTTTATTGAAAGATTAGGCTGAATATTTCTGTCCTGAGGCTCACTCAGGAGTTGTTTCATTCTTGTTGTAGGGCATGATTTTGGTGATGACTGTTTCAAGTGTCATTAATGCATTTAAAGCAATAAATCATCTCTCCTAAGAGTACAGGGGATGTAAGAATTGTCACAAATGTTTTGGCAATTTTTGCCCCAAAGACAAGGAAATGCAGTGAGTTACTGGAGCCAAGAGAAAAAGGTGGAAGCTGTGGCTGGGCCCAAAGAAACATGGGTTCAGATTCTGGTTTGAATTGTGTGCTATTAGAGTTCTTTCTTTCAGGTCCACTAAATTTCAGTTGGAAACTCAGTGTTGATTTTGAAGGTCTCCCTTGGCTTCATATCTTGAGCACCAAGACCTGAATTTTCCTAGCTGTCCTGGCTCAAGGATGACAAGCATGGAGCATTTTTAATGTTGCCTCCAGTGTTTATCTTTGGGCCACCTAAAAGCCATGAATAGAATAATCTTTCAAATCTCTACACAAGCAGGTCTCCCTTCTGTACTGCCTGCAAGTGCCTAAAGTATCTGAAACTGCCAACAGCTAATCTGCTGGCACATCAAGATTATTTTTTATTGTCTGGCCTGACAGCTTTTCATCTCAGTGCTATTCCTTGATGTATTTGAAGACAGGAACTCTTTGCACTCTGCGTTGGCACAGTTCCTGGTGAAATGGCCATCTGTCAGGGCACTCCTTGGTGTGTCAGTGGTGCAGGTGGGAAGTAACATTGGATCATTGGTATGAAATTCAGCCAGGCCAAGTGCAGAGTCTTACACTTTGGCCACAACAACCCCATGCAGCNGGGCTGCCCAGGGAGGTGGTGGAGTCACCATCCCTGGAGGTGTTTAAAAAAAGATTGGATGTGGCACTGAGTGGCATGGTTTAGATGTTGGGTGTATTGGGTCATAGGCTGGACTTGATGATCCTGGGGGTCTTTTCCAGTCTTGATGATTCTGTGATTCTGTGATCAATGTTCTGCATGTTCCTCTCATTGCTGTAAAGATGTTTAAAGCAAGGAAAAATGAGTTCCTCTTGCAGGTATGGCTGGCTGGCTGCACTGAGGCAAGAAAAGCCAGCCCTCCCCTGCAATGTATCTCTTTGGTATCTTGGAGGCTAACACAAAAGCCAGCTGGATTCCTCACCCTGTTTCTGAAGGTAGAGGAGACACAGCTTGCAAGACGATGGAGGGATTCTGCCAAGGAGGTGGTGAGAAGGGCAGGTGGCAGTGACTGGCATGCAGGCAGGGCAATGCTGCTGTGCCTGGGAACCCTGATTCACATGTCTTTTCGAAAACAGCCAGGTAGGGAGCTTCTGATCAGGGCTCTGGAACACCTCTCCTATGAGGACAGGCTGAGAGAGTTGCAGTTCTTCAGCCTGGAGAAGAGAAGACTCTGGAGAGACCTTATTGCAGCCTTTCAATACTTAAAGGGGTCTATAAAGAAGATGAGGTCAGTCTTTTTAGTAGGGCCTGTTGTGACAGCACAAGGGGCAATGGTTTTAAACTAAAAAAGGAGAGATTTAGACTAGACAGAAGGAAGAAATATTTTACAATGAAGATGGTGAAACACTGGAACAGGATGCCCAGAGAGGTGATAGAAGCCCCATCATTGGAAACATTCCAGGTGAGTTTGGACAGGGCTCTGAACAACCTGATCCACTTGGAGATGTCCCTGCTCACCCTGCAGGCGTGGTTGGATTAGATGACCTTTAAAGGTCCCTTCCAACCTAAACAGTTTTATGATTCCATTCTATGTTTCTGGGTGAAGGTTAAGTCTTTTCTCTCTCTGTTATACCCATATGCAGTGTTAGGATTATGTGGCACTTTCATTTGGAAAGGTTATTTTGGTTTGCCTTGATCTTAGACAATGACAAAAGCTGAGATAGGCAGGGTAGTGTTACTCTTTCCCAGAGCCTGAGAGCTGCGGGATGCAACTTGAGGCTTTAAGGCTGAGAGCTGTCTCATGACCACTCACACAGCTGAGATGCAGCTATATGAAGATTTTGGTTTTCATGCTATTAAAACAAAAACAAAAAAAAAGCAAGATTGTTGTCAGTATCTGGTAAAGCATTAGCTTCATGCTTTAAGGGCTTTTTACAGATTCTCCTTGTAAGTTTTATTATTATTGCTACCTCTTAGTCTTTCTTTGGAAGTAATAATTTATTCTTTTTTCATTTGAGACTGACAGAGAACAAACAAACTGCATCATCTTGGAGTGTTTCCTGATTTAACTACTGACATTTTTTCCCCTGTTTGGTAGGACTTACACTACCCTTCTGGGTAGGACTTGGCAGAAACTGTCTTTTAGCTCTCTCAGCTATCACCAGTACTTGGAATCTGGGTGCAAAGGAAGAGAGTACAAACACCAAAGATCTCCAGTAATACCAAAGGGGCTGAGGGAGTAAGAAAATTAATGGAAAAGGAGATTACTTTATGCACAGACATTGATTTTTTTTTTTTTTTTTCATTTGCCCTAGCATGAAAATCCGTTTTTGAAGTAAAATTAGTAGTGGCATAGTACTTTGTGTTTAATCAACTTTAAACCCACAAATGAAGAGACAGTTAGATAGACATAGAAAATAATTAGGTAATCTGAAGGAAACAGTAGCAATAACTATCTGAAGAACTTTAGGGCTTTGGACTTGGATAGGAAATGAAAATACATGAAGTGCAAACCTTATTTCTAAAAATGTAGACAGATGGGGTGAAATGCTATAAAATTACTGTTGGCTGTGTGACATTTTGAAGAACATTAGGGGTATGCTTCTAATAGACAGAGAGTTCCTCTCTGAAAAAATAGAGTAAGCCCAACAGGGAACTACAAAGCATAATTGTTTCATTCAATTTTGAATTTGATGCTAATGGAATGAAAAATTGTTGTCAGTGGATGGAGGCAACAATACCTTTTGGATAGTTGGTTGTAACTACTGAATTAAAGATATAAATTATTCTAGTGAAGAGAGGGAATGTTCTCTGCTCACATCTTTGTGACTTAGTTGATCACTGAGCAGAGATAAAAAAATCTAAGGAAATGTTTCTTTCTAGAGCATGTTTGATCTTCAGCCAAGGCTGGAGAGCAATAAATCAAAGCAACTCCAGCAGATGGCAACTATTCAAATTTCTGCTTCCTTTGCAGAACGAAAATGCAGGATGAAGTGCTCTTACATTTCTTCTAGCGAATGCTAGGAAAGTGGAGGGAAACACAAAATCTAGCTATTAGAGCCTGGAGTCTGGGGTGGTAATGAGACAATCTGGTTTCTCTTCTTCAGTTCTGACAAAAATGAGTTATGTGAACCTGGGAAAGTAATTTACCTACTCCATGAACTGTGAAGATATAATAACCTTAGTGCATAAGACACAAGTGGGTAAAAGTCTCATTGTGTCAGCACCTTGCAGTGGTAGAAGCACCAAATAAAGTCTTAATGGTACTGGGCATTGGCTTTGCAGCATCAGCATCATTTTTTTTTTTTTTTTTGGCAACTGTATCTAAATAGATATAAAATCACTGACTGATCACTCTTTATAAAGCTGTCCATACAGCCTTTTGCTCTAGAGAGGGTCACTACTCATAAATACTTAATCTCTTTCTCTGAGTTTTGTATGCCTTTAGGTTGTTTTCACTCAGCCTGCACCACCTGCAGCAGACCCAGTCCACTTCTGCTGCCTCTGCCCACAGGGAATCCAACAACAGCAAACAGCTGCACAAGGTTATGTTCATTGGGCCTGGTGGAAAACCACTTGCAAGTCATTAGGGTTGACTTCCTCTCTGCCACATCTGCCAGTGACACATCTATGGGTGTTTATTGCTGCCTGTTTTGCACACCATGTGTATGTGCTTTAAAGGACCAATATCAGGTGTGGCAGTGGCCCTAGAGCAACCTGGGCTGCTGCAGAGGAAAGCATCCATTCATAGCAGATGTATGGTAATCCATGGACTAGGTGCCTCTGTGAAACGATCCTTTCCAACTTTATTTTTCCACAGTGCAGCAGTAGTGCTGCTATTTAACTGCTCTGCTTAATTATGAAAAAATATTGATGTCTTCATGTGGTATGAAATCCCATGGGACTGAGTGAACTGTGCCTGTATGCACAGGTTCCTCAGCCCTGAAGGATCATTTTTGATCAAGATCCTGTAATGCTTTTTTCATTGTATTATTTTTGCTGTATCATTCAAAGCAAGCTTCATTTTATTAATTAGTTTGATAGTTTATTCTTTTCCCTTTAAAATGTGAATACTTTTACTCTATACTAATAAAAACTTTCCTTCAGGGACATAAATAACTAGAACCTAAAAAATGGTAACTTAATTTTGTAAAGGTGCAAATTGGCCACAGATTTTCCAGAGCTGAATTGCATGACTGCATGTTTTCACACTGGTCAATGCAGTTAATTCTGTGGCAGGATTAGCAGCACTCCTGGCCAGCAAGGTATGGCTAAACTGACTTCTTAGGTGACCTCCTTGGGGCGAAGTCAGCAAGTCTGACTTCATCTGGTCATGTAACCATAACTCCAGAAAACTGGTATAGTTTAGCTTTGCTTGCACAAGAAATAGTGTCCCTTTTCTTTTCATTCATGACCAAAACTGGGGTGAGTTTCTGCTCAAACTTTTTGCTAAGGTGGAAGAGAGGGTGTGATCACCCCCATTGAGTAGAGATAGCTCCAGACCATTTGAATTGTGGCTATTCAGTTCCCCCCATGGGATAAATGCAAAAGAGAGATCTCTATCATCTTGCTTGGTTGACTATCTGAGTATACAGTGCTCCAGAAGGCCTTAAAACAAAAAAATTCTGTGTTCTGCTCAATGTCCAGCCCACTGGCCTTTGGGCAGTCCCAGCACCTATCTCAGAAGCTCCGTCTCTCAGTGATAGAATTGTCCAGCCATTGGTTCCCTTAACTTTTAGCCCCAGGGGAGCTCCACTACTCAAAAACATTAAAGCACAAATGTCATGTTCAGTGAAACATGAAGTAATGGAGAACCCAAATCCATCCTTCTCGTGACACTTTAATGTTTGCTGCCTCTGGCTGTGAGGTTTCTAGATGTCTTGCCAGCGCTCTGCCCCTAGCTATCCCACTCCTCTTCACCTCTCAGAATAGTGCTCATGATTATTTTATTCAGATATTTACATAAATATAACACACTTCAGGATTTGAGTGCTGCATTCAGTTCTGCTTTTTCTTGTTTAGAAACAAATTGCAAAGCTCCTGTTCAGTCATCTGTTGAGGTTACTGTTCATGAGCACAGAAGCAGTTTTCCAAGCACTGGCAGTAGTCTTTACTTGTTATTTGTAATTGGTTAACATCCTTCAAACATTATGAAGAGTTGAGATTGGCAGTTAAACATGTCATTTTTATCTTGTGTGTTGATGCCACGCTCGTGTGCCTTCATGAACCAGTCATGAATATCTTGCTGTTCTTCTGGTCCATAGAAGGTGTCAGGAAAACCTCATGTCTCAAAGATTTCCTCCAGAGCTCAGCTGATAGAAACATCCCTGTGTTTCTCATGCCTGTGTGCTCTCCGAATGGGGAGACTTCCCTGTGGGGAGAATAGGAAGGTTTGTGCTAGCTGGGCCATCCAGACATGTACAATACAAACTGGCTGGAGGATGCTGAAATCTGAATGGAGATCAAAAAAAAAAATCACCCAACAAATGCTCTTTATGTGAAGATGAAGAATTTTAAAGTACAAAAGAGACTGGGAGTGTTTAAGACTTTTATTATCTAATTCAAGGTATCTGATGTGATTTAATGAAAGGGATCAAGTCTTTCTAGGGAGGCAGAGGAGAAACCAGAGAGCCAAACCAGAAGAGAGGCCCTAGAAATAGATGTTTCAAAAATCACAATTCTTTCTTGAGAAAGGATTTTTTTCTGCTCCTTTTTCCCTGTTCAATTCTGTATGTATGTGTGTGTATATATTAAATTATGTTAAATCTCAGCAATGTCATTAGGAAGAAACACCTGGTTTGGCCACAGAGGGGAACACAAGGAGGTAAGAATAACTTCTGAGCTGTGAGATGTTGCCTTTCCCACTGATTCAGCCTGCTGGTTTAACACTGAAACAGCATTTTGTAGTTTCTCTAATTTAGGCTTCCACCTCAGTAGACAGGCAACTGAGACAGAGGCTCTGCATCAGCTGAGTATTTCATGTCATGTTACAGCGTGATGCCACTTTTCTCCCATGAGATAATAAGTGCAGAGGTGAAAATTGTCTGCCTAGTTAAGCATGTGGGAAGGCTTTGACGATGTGTCTGGGAAGTGGCCATATGGGAAGGCTCTTCTTAGAATCACAGGATCGCTTAGGTTGGAAAAGATATTTAAGATCATTGAGTCCAACTGTTAACCCTACACTGCCAAGGCCACCACTAAACCATGTCCATCAGCACCACATCGACACATTTTTTAAATACCTCCAGGGATGGTGATTCCACCATTGCCCTGGGCAGTCTCTTCCAGTGCTTGACAGACCTATCAGGGAAGAAATTTTTCCGAATATTCAACCTCAACCTCTCCTGATGAAACATGAGGGATGTTCCTCATAAGACTTGTGCTCCAGACCCCTCACCAGCTTCATTGCCCATCTTTGGACATGCTCAGTCTTCTGTCAAGATGACTGATATCTGCCATCCTGCTGGGCTTCAGGGCAGCGGAGCTCTTGCCTCATTGCACCATCCCAACTATGAGCCCATAAGCCATGCCGTAGAAATGGACTCATCGTTAGAGGGAAGGAGTTCTGCTAGCCTATGGGTATTATAGAAATCATAGAATCATAGAATGGTTTGGGTTGGAAGGGACCTCTGGAGGTCATCTAGTCCAACCCCCCTGCACTGGGCAGGGACATCCCCAACTAGATCAACTTGCCCAGAGCCCTGGCAAGCCTCACCTGGAATGCCTCCAGGGATGGGGCCTCAATCACCTCCCTGGGTAACCTGGTCCAGTATTCCACCACCCTCATGGTGAGGAACTTCTTTCTAATATCCAGTTTAAATCTACTCTTCTCCAATTTAAAACCATTGCCCCTTGTCCTTTCATTCCAGGCCTTTGCAAACAGGCCCTCTCCAGCCTTCTTGTAAGTTCCCTTTAAGTACTGGAAGGTCACTAGTAGGTCCCCCCAAAGCCTTCTCTTCTCCAGGCTGAACAATCCCAGCTCCCTCAGCCTGTCCTTGTAGGAGAGGTGTTCCAGCCTCCTGATCATTCTCGTGGCCTCCTCTGGACCCACTCCATCAGATCCATGTCCTTTCTGTGTTGAGGGCTTCAGAGCTAGACACAGTATTCCAGATGAGGTCTCAC
Organism: Bucco capensis; assembly: GCA_013396975.1. Classification (NCBI taxonomy): domain Eukaryota; kingdom Metazoa; phylum Chordata; class Aves; order Piciformes; family Bucconidae; genus Bucco; species Bucco capensis. Next base: position 31,383 of record VWZO01014025.1, read on the forward strand.
TAGAGCAGAGTAAAGTGGCAAAATCACCTCTCTGGATCTGCTGGCCACGCTTCTCTTGATGCAGCCCAGAATGCCATTGGCCTTCTGGGCTGCCAGCATGCACTGTTTGCTCTTGGTCAGCTTCTTGTCCACCAGCACCCCAAGTCCTTTTCTGCAGGGCTGCTCTCTATCATCTCATCCCCCAGCATGTATTGCTAGTGGGGATTGTTCTGACCCCGGTGCAGGACCCTGCATGGAAAGACCATGCTTCAGTGAGAGGAAAGAAGGCATACCCTAGCTCTCTTTCCCAGCTTATCTGACACCATGAGGGCAGAGGAGATTTTGTGTAGTTAAAACCCACCTTCCCATCCACCAGACTGCCCCAAAGCACTTTCTAGCAAGGATGGATTTAACTCTGAACTCAAGCCTGGTGTCATCTGCAAATATCATAGAATCGTAGAAAAAACCGAGTTGGAAGGGACCCACAAGGATCATCAAGTCCAACTCCCAATAGGCACAGGGCAAACCCCAAGGTCACACGAGGTGACCAAGGGCATTATCCAAGTGTCTCTTAAGCTCCACCAGATTTAGAGCCATGACCACCTCCCTGGAGAGGCTGTTCCTATGCTCCACCACGCTCTGGGTGAAAAACTTTTTCCTAATATCCAGTCTGAACTTCCCTCAGGACAGCTTCATACCATTCCCCCGTGTCCTGTCACTGTTCACTAAAGAGAAGAGTTCAGTCCCCACTCCTCCCTCTCTGAGGAGGTTATAAACTGCAAGGAGATCCTCCCACTAAGAAAACTGAGAAATTTGGAGGAGCATCTCAAAGTAAGTGAGACACAGCTGGGGAAGAACAGAAAACACTCATTGTAACATCAGACCTGGGGGAAACAAGTTACATCTCTCTCTGTGATGACAGACATATTTTTGGCCCTCACTAGAAAACAGTGGCTAAGAATTGTAGGGAGCTGGTCAGGTTACTGGCTTTCGCCTCCTGTTAGCAAATATCCAGAGCAGGCCCCAGAAATTGTTGGCTACTAGACTGAAGGTGGGCTGCCAAGAAAAAGTGGGTCAAAGCAGGACCCTGAAACAACCTTTTTGAGTTATTTATTAAAACATTTGAGTGTGTCACTGGCTTAGTAAAGTTCTGTGACAGCAAAAAACCAGAACAGTGAGGGAAAGGACATCTTGAGCACACTGCCAGAAGTGTTCTTGTTTTAGGAGATGCAAGGATGATATTACATAACAAAAAGTCTCATAGTCCCCTGGGTCCAACTGGCAGGCATAACATGAATCCTGACTTAACACTTTTCTGTACACGTCCCAGCCCTGAAGCCAAATGGGGTTGGAGCAGGAGTAGGGATAACAGTGAACAATCCTGTCTTTGGGTGGTGGCTGTAAGCAGAGTGGGCTCTCTCTAGATTTCTTAAGTTCATCTTCTCTGCCTTAGGTTTTATTAATTCTTGAGAAAATGAGAAATATTTCACTACCTCTTATGCTGCCTCTCATTCCTTGTTAATTTTCTCAAGCTCTTAAATCTCCTTAAAAGGATTTTTTCACTGCCAGAATCTGAGGGGAGAAAGGAAAGCACGGACTTGGAAATCAGCTTAATATGGAGGATTTCCCCCTCTTTCAGCTAGTGAATTTTGCAAATGCTGTATTTCTGCTGGACAGTTTTCAGTCCTCTAAGGTCCACATATGTTTTTCCTGAGACGACATTTACATCTAGAGACAAAGTAAAATAGAAATACATAATCTGTAGCTGCTAGCTAAAGAGCAGCCAGCTTTTACTGAAGACCAGGCATGAGACTATACATATCAAAATACATAAGTTACAGAAAACAGGAGTAATTTGTTCAGATTTAAACAGCTGTAAGAATCAAAGGCTTCAGAAAGCTTTACATACCCTTTTGATTTGTTTCTTTCACAGCAGCATGATGATTACTCCACAGCAATTTCAGCTCTTCTGTTGGTAACAGATCCAAGGAAGCCTGTTTTCCCATGGATTTGGATTTTTGCTCCCATGTTTTCTCTCATGTGTCTTCTTGGCAAAGGTGTGCAAGTGTCACTAGGACAGTGGGCTCTACTGGCCACATGTAGGACAGATTCCCTCCATCCTTTGCTGGATATTGTTTAGCCTGGAGAAAAGGAGGCTCAGGGGAGATCTTCTCACTCTCTACAACTATCCAAAAGGAAGTTGCAGCAAAGTGGACGCCAGACTGTTCTCCCAAGTAACGAGTGATAAGACAAGAGAAAAAGCCTCAAACTGCACCAGGAAGGTTTAGGTTGGACATTAGGAAAAATTTCTTCCCTGAAAGGATTGTCAAACCCTGGAACAGGCTGACCAGGGAAGTGGTGGATTCACCATCTCTGGAGGGATTTAGGAGACATGTAGGTGTGGTGCTGAGAGATACACTTTAGTGGTGACCTGGGAGTGCTGGGTTAATTGTTGGATTTCATGATCTTAAATATCTCTTCCAGCCTAAAGGATTCTGCGATTGTACGTGCTCCACTGCTCCTCTCCCACCCATCCACACATTTTCACAAGCTTTGAGGTGTTTCCTCCTCCCTGAGATGTGGTTGAATTTGTCCTTTGGATTAAAAGTAGCTATGTGGGCACTCACAGACAAATAAGACTGCTTCATATCTCCTTTTCTTAGGAAAACAGAATAAGAGAATGTGTCACTGGCCAGAAGCATATAGCATTTGCATTAAAAAATGAGAACAGCTCTGGCCTGTCAGGTAAGGATAGTAATGTATGCACAGAGTCTGCAGTGTAATTATAGGGCATAATCTTCTGCTTGGGTTTGTTAATAAACTGCATGTCATTTTTTGTTATTGTAAAGTGGGATTGCACAAGTGGGGAGCATCACAAAGGACATCCATCAGGCCTGTCCTTGCACAACGGTTTTATTGCCTTATCTCTGAGTGCCTCTATGAGGTCCTCATTTTCTCTCATACACTCTTTTTTGATATAAATATGTATAGGTTATACTATCCAGAAAGATAGTATAACTCTTATATAACTCTTTCTTCCAGAAAGAATAAGCAACCAAAAATACTTACCATGGCAAAATCAAGTATCTATCCATTTTCATTGTAAAATGATGGAACAAACCCTTTACAGAGGAAGGCACCTCCTCTCTTACTTCATTATTCTAAAGCAAGAAATACTAAACTTTGAGTGTAACAGAAAAACTATTTCTCCCTACTATCATTCAGCAATGTGGAAGGCACACTTGAAACTTTCCTGACTCTCCTGCAGGCAAGCTGTCTTCAAAACTTCAGCCGAAATGATTGAAAATTCCCACATTACAAAGGTGGGGGCTTTGTGTTAAGTTTTTGGGTTTTTTTGAAAATCAACCGTTATTTTAGAGAAAATTGTCAAGGCAGTTGAACCACAGGCACTGCAGCCTAAATGCTGTACCTGCCTGGATTAAACAACAGGCTCTATCTTGCCTGTCAGACTTCAGGGCTGGTTGATGGAGGCTGAGTTCAGATGACTGACAGCTTGGTGGTTGGGGTGCAACGGTGGCAGACTGATAGCAGCTTCCTGACAGTAATTATGTTTTACCTTTCACATCTTCTTTTGACAAGCTCTGAATTATTTGTGTGTAACTATTTTCAAGCAAAAAAAAAAAACCACTATAATTTGATTTTGGAAACCTAAATATGGAGTGATCTTAAACTTCTTTATGGAAATGTGTGTTGCTGTCCCTGCTCACTAAAAATGTGCTGCTCTGTGTCAGAGCAGCCCTGGTAAGGGTTGCAGAGACTAAGTGACAGAACTGCTTGTTATCTTACTAGATGAAGCTCCACATGGAAATGGTAGGTGCCTGATCGAGGAATTAACTGCATTTTTACATTGAAGACTTTGGATTGTAACACATGTAAACAAAATATATTGGCTGATCCCACCAGATATAATCTTAATCTTTGTGGTAGAAGCCCCATCCCTAGAAACACTGAAGGTCAAGTTGGACCTGATCTAGTTGAAGATGTCCCTATTTAGTGCAGAGGGACTGGACAAGGTGACCTTTAAAGGTCCCTTCCAACCCAAACGATTCTCGATTTTGATGTCTGCCTGGTTTCAATCTTATGTGAAACAAAGAGATTATTCCTGTGCTTGTTCATGTCTAGTGCAGCCTCAAGGAGAGTGTTTGCAAATATTCCAGACAGAAGGATTTGTCACGTGTGTAATGTCAAGGGCTGGCCTTGGAGGTCTTTCAGATACCCCTCTGGATTTTGCAAGCTGTGGGAGAGCTGAGCATCCTGCATTCCCACAGTGAGCACAGCCGCAGCATCCTGCTGGGCAGGAACCCCAGGAATGCCAAGGCATCTGCGCTGTCTCTGGCCATGCTGTGCGGGCATGGAACCAGCTGTGAAGGCTTCCAAAGTCTCTGCCATCACCTCTTTTAGCTGCTGTGCACACAAGAACTTGGACACAGGAGTTATCTCTTAAAGTCAGAGGGACTGTTTAGAAGAGTGGCTATTTAGAAAAGCCTTTTTTGGATGGGGCAGCCTTTTAATGTATGAAAAGGCATTTCTCCATCTCATTTAGCCTCTAAGAGCAGGCTTGCTCTAGCAGCTTTGTGGCTGGTTGCAGTCCTAAGCTGCTCCAGGGAGAGGAAAAGAGACAAAGAGGATAACAAGGTCCTCAAATCGTCGTCGTCGTTGTGGCTAGGCTTCACGAATGAAGATCCAGGGAGGGCTCCACCCACACACCTCATCAGCGCCTTTTCCAAGCATGCTGATAGAAAGAGGATAGCGGATAGCACCCTCGAGCCTGCACTATGGATTTTTTTTAGGTGAGACACAGCATGCGCAGAGCTGGACCCACCCTTTAGTCCTAAGGTTCATCTGCCAGGGCCTAGCAAGCTTGGACGCTGGTAGCAAAGTCCTTAGGATGGAGGTTTAACCTCTTAGATGGAAGGCCTTACAGGGCTAAATGAGCTCCATCTGCCCAGGTTTGGAATCAGAATTGTCCCTCTCCTAGGATGACTGCCAGAAGGCTAATGAGCTCATCCTACCCATCCAAGGATTATAGGAACATGGGTATCACTCCCCACACTTTGCCGTGGGCAATGAGTTTAATGCTCCCTCTGCTGTGGGCACAGTTATGGCACCAGGGGCCACAGGAGACCCCAAGTGATTTTCAGACTGTGCCTAAGTCCTCAAATACCAAGGGAGGATGTGGCTATATGGAGGGGGGACTACCTTGTTAAAACGCAAAACAAAATCAACAGGAAATTCCACCTGGATCAAACCCAACTTTGAAACTTGGATGCAAGTGACAGGGTTTCACTGAAATGGAAGTGGAAAAAAGTGTGTGGCTCTGTGTCCAGGAAAACATGCTGTTCTTCCCAGAAAGAAGCTGTTTGTTTTCAGGCACTCATCAAGGCAAAGGAAGTGAAATATTTGATTTGGAGAACTGCTGGTGTACAAGAAGCCCAGGGCTTTGAGCATGCATCCATATGTGTAGAAAATCAGAATTTAACTCCCGTTGGCATCTTAGGGAAAAAAAGATCTCAGAATTTGGTAGACTTACAAGACTGGCTCTTCAGAAAACTTACCTTTGGATATATTTGTTCCTCTCTAACCTATCATTTACACTGTGGGGCACTATGGAAGTTAAACAAGCTGGTATTCACATGGTACCCTCTAGTTTGGAAAAAAAAATGAAGACAATATCTTTGAAAATGACACCAGGAAGGTGGAAATGAGGATCACCTTTCAGTGTGTGGTTACAGAGCCTGAAAGCATAGAAAGAAGGTTTTGAGATCCCAGCAATGTAACTTTTATTGCACTGCACCAATTAAAAGCAGAGTTTCTGTGTGTCCTAATTTCCCCCACAAAAGCCACAGGGCTACTTGATAAGCAGCAAAGGAATACTTTCACTACTTCAAGTTTCTTGAAGACAATGTGTTTATCTTGACCCTCAAGGGAAATAAATACCAGCTGGTATTGTCTAAAAATCACTACCTAAGCAGTGATTTTAGAATCATAGAATCATAGAATGTTAGGGGTTGGAAGGGACCTAGAAAGATCATCTAGTCCAACCCCCCTGCCAGAGCAGGATCACCTAGACCAGCTCACACAGAAATGTGTCCAGGTCGCTCTGGAATGTCTCCAGACAAGGAGACTCCACAGCCTCCTGGACAGCCTGGGCCAGTGCTCTGGCACCCTTACTGGAAAGTTTCTCCTCATGTTAATACAAAACCTCCTGTGGTCCAGCTTGCTCCCATTCCCTCTTGTCCTAACATTAGATGACATTGAGCAGAGCCTGGCTCTCTCCTCCTGACACTCACCCTTAACATATTTCTAACCATTCCTGAGGTCTCCTCTCAGTCTCCTCTTGTCCAGGCTGAAGAGACCCAGCTCTCTCAGCCTGTCCTCCTAGGGCAGATGCTCTAATAATCTTTTAATAATAAAGTGATGACTTTTTAATTGCTTTAAAAGAGCTTAAGAAAAGTCATATTTCATGCAATAATGGGAGCTGATGGTTGTTGTAGTGGGGATGAAAAGGAACTTTAGAGTAATTTGTGTTAAATTAAAAAACCCACAAACCACTTAGAAGTATTGACTTGGCTAGCCTGTATGTTTATTATCTCTGGGCTTAAGCAATAAAAAAGTGTGCCCTACTTCTGCTTTCTAACTGCAGGGCAAATGGCCTGGTGAAAGGTCTAGAGCTCAAGACTTCTAAGGAGTAGCTGAGGGAACTGGGGTTGTTTAGCCTGGAGAAAAGGAGGCTCGGGGAGACCTTGTCACTCTTTACAGTTACCAGAAAAGAGGCTGTAGTGAAGTGGGGTTTGGTCTATTCTCCCGGGTAGCAAGGGATAGGACTAGAAGACACAGCCTCAAGATGTGCCAGGGAAGGTTTAAGTTGGAGATTAGGAAAAATTTCATCCCTGAAAGGGTTGTCAAGCACTGGTAGAGACTGCCCAGGGAAGTGATGGAGTCACAGTCCCTGGAGGGATTTAAAAATATGTTGATGTGGTGCTGAGGGACATGGTTTAGTGGTGGACTTGGCCATGTTGGATTAATGGTTCTACTTCCTGATCTTAAAGGTGTTTTATAGTCTAAACATTTTATGATTTATGGCCAACCCAGCCAGGTAGCAATGTGGTTTGTCCCCAAAATGAGCACTAGCGATGTACCCACATTCTAATCTACTGCCCCATAGAGCCTGTCTGGTTGGGATATTTGAGTGTCTGCAGTCTAGCTTTGCTCACCACAGATGCTTTCTGAAAAGGGATGGGCCATCTTTACACTAGTGCCGTGCAAGGATGCTCTCTTTTGGTTATGGGCATGCTGGAGGGCCCTCAGGAGATGGAGCTGTAATGAGCTCTCTCTCCAGTGACCCACAGGGTTCAAGTAGCTCCATCAGTATAAATCCTTGTGGGAAACATCTAAACTCTGTAGATGCTTAAAGAGATTTTTCCATTAAGAAAAAATTTTAAAAATCATGTGGCTGGTTTTGTTTGTGGGTGTTTAATCACTGTTTTGATAAGTTTCTTTTAGTCAGCAGGTTGGTCCTGCAATAAGCTGATCTGTGAGCTTTTGTAAAGGATGCTTAATTTAATGTGCCAGTTTGCACCAGTTTCTCTCAGCTTTTGACTGTGCCATCCACTCATATTTTTCTGCCAGATGTACTCGTGATCCAGCCCTATAATCAGGAGCCTGAAAAGAGTGGCTGTGCTGCAATTCCACAGAGTTCCTCCAGATCTTGGACTTCATTTTCCCCCATGCCAAGTTAGATAGAAAACTCAGGAAAGGAAAAGGTTGGCCATAGATCAAGTGAGCATGACTGCTGGAGGAGCTAGAAAGTGGATGTAGGGGCAACAAACAGAGGCATAGCAGAGCCAGTCCACATTCCCTAGTTATCTAAGGGTTTCCATGGCTGGTGTGCAGCCCATACCATGTGTTATACCAGTAATGCTTTGGAGAGGTTAGCGGCTCCATGTAACCGCACCAAATAAGCCTACCCTCTCTTAACTACAGCCAGTAAGGGAAGGATCACAGAAGAGCACGTTACTGGGCAGTACTTGGCACTCTAGAGCCCTACTGAGAACAGTATTCAGCACGACTGGAAAAGTATGGATGTGTGAGAGACAGAAAAAAGCTTGTGGGGGACCAGTGGAAGAAGATACTGCTTTTCTTCCAATTATTATTATTTTTGATCCATCTAGTGTTTAAATCAGCCTTGCCAAGTTGTAAGAAAAAGATCTGCTTGTCAGCAGTATTGCTGTGAGTCCCAGTTGATGCGTGTTCACAGATCATTAAGGAAGTAGCTGGAGTGGAAACAACCCTTTCAGGACCAGGAAAAGCCTCATGACTTTCCACTTCTTATACTATGTGAAATGCAATCTAAAGTTTATAGGGTCAGCCATCCGCTCTGACTCGACTGTTACCTAAAATCTCCTTATAAGAAAAAGGTCTCTGCTTAGATGGAATCAGTCGCAACTAAACAAGCAGCAGAACAAGCAGCTCCTGCAAGAAAAATATAACCTGTGGGTGGTTAAGCTTCTCTGAAGGAGTGAATAAAAAGGGAAATTTATAAAGGTGTGATTTCGGGGAGAAATAAAAAGGATGTATGTTCCTGTAGCAGAAATAAACTGCGTAATAGATTAAACTGGGAGTTTATTGTCACAATTTAAAGGAAAGTAAGTTCAGTAATATTTGGTTATTAAGATGTCTGTGAGTAACAAGAAATTTATCAAGGAATAGTGCAAGGCAAGATTCAGATGTAGGTAGGAAGGCATTTCAGCTAGGAATTGTTGTCAGAAAGGATTTTTGTTCTTAGTGCTTATGTAAAATGGATGAATAGCACTGGCTTCAGCCAGGCATTGAGTAATTTTATTTCCTCTTCCAGATTCATTATGGTACTGCCTGGTGGTGTGCAATGTTGCTGTTTCTTATGGATAGTAAATGGCTCTGAGCAAAAATAATGTCAAGCATTTCATCCTGTAATTTGAAGATGACTGGGTTTCAGTCACTACCTCCATTTAGATTCATAGAATCACAAAATTATTTAGGTTGGAAAAAAACTTCAAGATCATTGAGTCCAACCATTAACCCAGCACGGCCAGGTCACCGCTAAACCATGTCCCTCAACAGCATATCTTATCACAGAATCATAGAATGGTTTGGGTTGGAAGGGACCTCTGGAGGTCATCTAGTCCAACCCCCCTGCACTGGGCAGGGACATCCCCAACTAGATCAGCTTGCCCAGAGCCCTGGCAAGCCTTACCTGGAATGCCTCCAGGGATGGGAACTCAACCACCTCCCTGGGCAACCTGGTCCAATGTTCTACCACCCTTGTGGTGAGGAACTTCTTTCTAATGTCCAGTTTAAATCTACTCCTCTCCAATTTAAAACCATTGTCCCTTGTCCTTTCACTACAGGCCTTTGCAAACAGGCCCTCTCCAGCCTTCTTGGAAGTTCCCTTTAGGTACTGGAAAGTCACTAGTAGGTTCCACCGAAGCCTTCTCTTCTCCAGGCTGAACAATCCCAGCTCCCTCAGCCTGTCCTTGTAGGAGAGGTGTTCCAGCCCCTGATCATTCTCGTGGCCCTCCTCTGGACCCNCTGATCTCCAGCTGGACTTTGAGCCATTGACCACTACCCTCTGGATGCGACCATCTAGCCAGTTCTTTATCCACTGAACAGTCCACCCATCAAATCCAAATTTTGCTTTTTTGAATTCCAGAGTCCTGACTTTGCTTCTTGGCTGATTAGTGACCCTCAGCACTGTGAATTCCACTAGTGCATGATCACTGCGGGCCATGTGTTTTAAATACCTCCAGTAATGGTGAGTCCATCACTTTTCTGGAGAGCCCGCTCCATGGCTTGACAACCTTTTGGGGGAAGAAATATTTCCTAATGTCCAATCTAAACCTCTCCTGGAGCAACTTGAGGCTGTTTCCTCTGATCTGATAACTTTGCTTTCTTCCTATTTGCTTTATCCCCATCTGATGTTTGAAGTTTCCAGACTTGAAAGGAATCCCTATCCTATTACAGCATAATTTGGAGACCTCCCTGCCCCCACCTCGGTGATGATTGCATTCCTCTGAAGATTTTGTTAGAATTGTCATTTTTCTGTATACTAATAATTTCATCTTCTAGACGCCCTGAACTTCAGAAAAGCAAAATTCCAGCTCTTTAAAGAGTTACTCAGCAGGATACCCTGGGAAACGGCCCTCAAGGACAAGAAAACAGAACAGAGCTGGCAGATCTTTAAGGACACTTTCCATAGAGCACAAGAGCTATCAATCCCCAGGTGTAAGAACTCTGGTAAGAAAGGGAAGAGACCTGCATGGCTGAGTCAAGACCTTCTGGTCAAATTAAAAACCAAGATGAAACTACACAGGCAGTGGAAGCAGGGACAAGGATCTTGGGAACAGTATAGGGATGTTGCCTGATGGTGTAGAGATGAGGTCAGGAAGGCTAAAGCACAGCTAGAGCTCAACTTAGCAAAGGATGCAAAGAATAACAAAAAGGGATCCTACAGGTACATCAACGAAAAAAAGGAAGGTCAAAGAAAACATACCCCCCTGATGAGCAAGAATGGAGAACTAATAACAACAGATGAGGAGAAGGCTGAGGTTCTCAATGACTTTTTTTCTTC
>VWZO01014026.1:0-26209 GCA_013396975.1 Bucco capensis
GCCTCAAGTTGTACCAGGGGATGTTTAGATTAGATGTTGGGAAGAATTTCTTTTCTGAAAGGGTTGTTAAGTGTTGTCCCAGGCTGCCCAGGGAGGTGGTGGATTCACCATCTCTGGAGGGGTTTAAGAAATATTTAGATGCTCTCCTTAGGGCCATGGGTTAGTGGTATGGGAGTGCTAGGTATGGTTGGACTTGATGATCTTAGAGGTCTCTTGCAACCTTAACGATTCTGTGATTCTGTAACATTTGAATGGTTGATACTCTTCAGCAAGTAGTATGGCCAAAATTAGTGGCTCTGGGAGATAAATAGTAACCTTAAAGGGAGGAAGCAGAGGTGTAAACTACTGCAAAAATGAGGAAGGGATGAATCAGAAGATCACTACCTGACAGTCTTTGCTTGATATGCTCCAAAAGGAGTGGTGGTTGATACTGAAGGGTCTCAGATGGAAAATAAATACCTTAATTTTGCATTCTAGTCATTGCCAATTCAGGATGGAAATTGCAGGCAGCTAAGTTAAATTTATGATTTAGCAGCTTCCTCAGTCTCATGGTCTGGCTTTTTCTTACTTAATTTTAATGCAAAATTATGTCAGTGTTGCTGACTGGCTTTTGGCTTGAGAGCGAACAAGTGCAAAGCTGAAATGAAAGGGAAGAATAAGAAAGTCCATGTAGTGCAGAGCTGAAGGTGTTCAAATATTTCTAACTGTAATCTGCTTCATTTCTAGGCTTGAATTTCACCCATTCCTTAATTTAGCTACAGGAATTGCTTCTCACACCTTGTCTCCACACCTCACCTGCTGCAACTGCATCTTTCCTGGGGCCTTTTTTTGTTGCTAACTACTTTGCAAAACCTCAGAAATCAGTTGTCCTCCCAGGCTAAAGAGCCATGGTACTTGGAAAATGTGTTTGCTGCTGTGTTAAATTGCCTAGGCCTGCCCTAAATTCCTGCCAGGTGAGAAGGGAAGTGGGAGCACAGTGGGAAGGGAGCAGCAGGAGAGGGTTGGACAGTCAGTTGTTGTTCTCTTTGTCTGCTAATGGACTAGGGATTTTCAACTCTAGTGGCCAGCCCACAGTTGAGCCTCATGGTCATGGAGCCAACTCTCCACAGGTTGACTCTGTAGGCACAACTGCCATGTGCCAGCAGCATTCAGGCCCCTAGGGAGGAGGCAAAAATTAGTCTCAAACTAGTTGTCCTGCAGTGTTTTGCACACTATTAATTTGCAACAGGTTGGGTTTTTCCTCAATCTGAGCAACTTCTATTTTCTTTTAGGCTGATAACACCAATTACCTTTGACTGGACAGCAGAGACTGGATCCTCTGTGTAAAACACTTAAGTGGCTGGAGCTTGTTCAGGGAGTATTACCACAGTAAGTGCACATGGTTACCCTTGCTGGCAAGAACTGTGTTTGGTCACTGTTTCCAAGCCCTGGCTTTGCAGTGTGACAGTTTTTGGTCAGCAGGACTAGGGTAGTGATCATCCTGTACTTGGGCACTGGTGAGGCCACACCTAAAATACTGGGTTCAGTTTTGGGCTCCTCAATACATGAAGGACATTGAGGTGCTGGAGTGTGTCCAGAGAAGGGTAAGGAAGCTGGTGAAGGGTCTAGAAGTAGCTGAGGGAACTGGGGTTGGTTATTCTAGAGAGCAAGAAGGTCTCCCCTGTGCCTCCTCTTCTCCACAGCTCCCTGACAGGGTGGAGTGAAGTTGATCTCCTCTCACAGTAGTAGGACAAGAGGAAATGGCCTCAAGTTGTGCCAGAGGAGATTCAGGTTGGACATTAGGGAAAAACATCTTCCCTGCGAGAGTGGTTAGGAATTGGCACAGGCTGTCCAGGGAGGCAGTGATGGAGCCACCATCTTTGGAGGTGTTCAAAAACTGGGTAGACGTGGCTCTTAGTGGCATGATTTAGTGGCATGGAGGTGTTAGGTCCGTGGTCGAACTTGATGACCTTAGAAGTCTTTTTCAGCCTTGCTGATTCTATGGTTCTATTAGCATAACTGCAGGATATGGTCTGTATCAGGACCCAATTGTTTGACATTTGTGCATTCTGATGAGGAAGATAAACAGACAGCAGGTTTAGGAAGCTGAGCTGTAATTCATCACACTCTCTTCAGGTGGTGAGTGCGATAGAAGTAACAGAGATCTCGGAACCAAGAGCACGCCTCATGCAGCACAAGGACATGCTCGTGGATCCCATTGGGTGCCCAAGGCCCCTCCATGCTGGCAAAATATGAAAGCCATTGCTTTCTTCCGCTGTTCTTTGCTCTTTTCCCCACTCTGATCTCAGCATATAGTCAAGCAGCTGATGTCCACCACGCTTGCTGCAGGCCTTAGCAAGGCGATTATCTGTAAACACTGGTTTAAAAGTAGTTCTAGAGTTTAATCTTAGTTTAAACTGGTACACAGAATAAGTGTGAAGGACAAGCATCATCTCCCTAAACTGGTGAGGCTATCCAACAGAAAACAGTGGAAGGAGTTGATATCATTCAAATAAAGTGTTGTTAGTGATGTGCATCTACAGGCTTTTAATGGCCGAAATGGGATAAACCCCACAGACTTCTGATCCCAGGGAGAAAAGACTGCTCCTCAAGACTTTTATACATATGTAGAGCCAAGAGGAAGGAAAAAACCATTATCTTAAAAGCTGTGAAATGTCATATTTTGAATGAAGCGTATGTTACAAAAAGATAGTTTGGAAAGTACCATCTCTGAGCTGAAAGGAGAGGGCAGACTAGTGAGAGGGAGCTAGCAAGGGCATATGGCAGAAGAAAAACCCCAGTTCAAAGACATTTAAACATATTTTGTCTCTCAAGCTGTCAGCAGAACTTTGTCCTTGCTTTCTTCATTAACAAATTTGTTTTGGACTTGGGTAGAGATGTTCTTTGCATCCAGAGAGCTTCAGGTGCCATTTCCAGTAGTGGGAGGTGCATGAAAGGCTGCACTTGAAGTGATGGTTGCAATTAAATGCTCTGCACTGTTGGGGATCCATGGGTGAGTTCTGCCCTGGGTGTATCCATTCTGACATTCAGGAGTTGTCTGCTTGTGCCATAGCTCTTGCATGCTCTTGGGTGAGTGAATTTACTCCTTGGTTTACTTTCTCTGCCTGTAAAGTAGAGGTGATAGTATGGATTTTATCCTATTTTCCTGCACACTCAGAATCCACTTCCATAGGTAAGAGCTGTGCAATTAAAAGATGAAATGAAAAGAGGATTTGATTCTCTAGGAAGTTACAAAACTGCCAAGAAAAACTCTTAAAGAGAACCTTTGTCTTTGGGCTTGGCTGCTGACCCAAAGCAAACCTTTACAGCTTTATCTGTAATTAATGGAAGTTCAATTTAGATTTTGTCCTAATAGTATTTGGATACCAGAGAGAGAAGGAGAAACTCTCAGACCAGTTGTGCAAATATTGTAGCATGAATTCTACTGATATTCCTTTAGGTATGGCTAGGCTTGGCGAACGAAGCTCCAGGGAGGGCTCCATCCACGCTCCTCCTCAGCGCCTTTTCCAAGCGCTGATAAAAAGAGGATAGCAGATAGCACCCTCGAGCCTGCACTATGGATTTTTTTAGGTGAGACACAGCATGCACAGAGCTGGACCCACCCTTTAGTCCTAAGGTTCATCTGCCAGGGCCTAGCAAGCTTGGATGCTGGCAGCGAGGTCCTTAGGACAGAGGTTTTATTCGAGTGTCCTTCTCTTAGATGGAAGGCCACTCCTTTAGAGGTTGGTAGTATTTTATCTGAAATACTGAGATACTTGTCACAGACTTCCTGCTATCACAAAATTTCTATCTACTGTCCCTTGCAGGCAGCAGATGGAAATCCAGGGACCAAGATTTCAGGATATTGAGGGAGATTCTAATAGTCTTTGAGTAAAATCAATGGACTGCAAAAATTGGGAAGATTTTCTGGGTTTTTTTGTTTGTTTTCCTTGAATCTCTGCAGGTCCCTGTTGAGCTCTCACTAGCCTCCTTGAAGGAAAACAAATAACCACTAACCTGTTGAGACTCCAGAGCTAAAATGACCACAAATTTTGTGGCTGTGAAAGCTGTCAACTTGAACCTTTAAAATATTGCAGGGAAGAACTAGATAATGCAAACTTTAGAGAGTCAAGCCCAGGGGGAATGGCTTGACCAAAGTCAATAGTTGTCTCCATTACACCGCTGAACTAAGCTGTTGTACTGGTCCCTTCCCAAATCTTGCCTTTGCCTCATAGTGCAGTTGTGTCCTGGAAATGCTGGGGAGAAGCATGTGTGCCTTTTGCCCTGCTGGAGTCTTTCCTTTAGATATGCCTGTTGTGCTTTCAGAGGAATGGGATCTGCTCAGCTCCCTGCTGCTGCCATCAAAAGCTGCTTTGTGAAGATAGCTGTGGGCTTTTGGCTGCCTGCTCTTCCTGCAGCAGTAGCTCCTGCACAATGCCAAGGATAAGATGCTTGGTTCAGCAGAAGGGTGGGTTAGGAATTGCTTTCCCAAGTGGAGCACATCAGGCAAGCAAGCTCCACTGCTTCTCTAACAAGCAGCTAGCTGGCTTAACCTAGGTAAGTTTATTCCATAAAAGGCAGCTGCTTGCATACCACCTGCTTCTGTGTCACCACCTTCAGCATCTGTCTGAATGTCAATAAGTATTTCTGGTAATTATTGTAATGTCTGTGTTAGAAGAGCTGGGGTGCTGCTAAGGTAAAATAGTCAGGCTGAGAGATTTGGGGTTTTTCAGTCTGGAGAAGAGAAGGCTCCAAAGAGATCTTGTGGCCTTCCAGTATCTGCAGGGGCTACAAGAAAGCTGGGGAGGGACTTTTTAGGATGTCAGGTAGTGCTAGGACTAGAGGGAACAGATCCAAAGTAGAGCAGGGGAGATTTAGATTAGATGTTAGGCAGAAGTTGTTCCCCAGGAGGATGCTGAGCCACTGTGCCAGATTGGCCAGAGAGGTGGTGGCAGCCCCAGCCCTGGCAGTGTTGCAGGCCAGGCTGGCTGGGGCTGGGAGCAAGCTGCTCTAGTGCCAGGTGTCCCTGCCCATGGCAGGCACAGGGCTTGGGGCTAGAGGAGCTTTAAGATCCAGAGAGATGGGTTGCCCTCAAGACTGATTTTTCAAGTTGCTCTGTGGACTAGAGAAGCATCAGGAGTAGCTGTCCTGAAGTGAAGCAGCAGGAGAACAGACCAGTGTTTTATAGAGACACAGAATCTGAACTGGTGGTACCTTGGTGAACTTTTTTGGTCAGTGCTTTCTCCCCAGCTGGTTTCCCTCCTCCCCTTGTCCTCGCCAGCGCTGGTCTCCCATGATAATCACCCACCCCCAGCTATTATAAGCAGTACAAACACATGACAAATCTCTGGGTGCAGGAAGGTAACAAGAGGCTGATCAGTAGCTTTAGTTATCTTTCCTTGGTGTTTATTGCAGTCTGCTGCAGTTATTTCCAAGGCACTGACATTGATCGACAGCTTCTATTAAAGCCCATCCAAGGCAGCTGGATTGAACAGATACATTAAATAAAGCAGTTATTGCTTTTCATTGCCTTTCCCTAAAATATCACTGCTAAATAGCTTCTGCCATCAGATGCAGTGAGGTACATGGTTTTAATTTGAGGGACTGCTTTATAACACTTCACAATTGACACTGGGCTTTGTTTCCCCTACAATAATGATTGTGTACATCCTGGAGAATTGATGAGCTGTCTTCTGAGGGGGAGGGGGGTGCTAGGGTTGGGGGGGAAGGAGGGCAGCTGCCTTTGTTGCTCTTTTTTCTCCTTGCCATGCTTGTCAGTTGTTTGCAGCACAGAGAGAAATAATGTCAAGCAGAGCCCCTTATCTCAGGATGTTGTAATGTAGCTGCTGTAAGCCCTCGCCTGGAGACAAGATAAGAGCCACCTTACAAGCTTTGAGGGGGGGAGTGAGGAGGTATAGAGCAGTGCCATGGCTGGGACAACAATGGCAGAGCTGTCACTTACACATTATGGCTCTTTCTGGTGCCAAGGAGGGAGATGTATGCTGAGTGGTGAATAACAAGCACGAAAAGAAAAGTCCCGAATGTTCATCTAATAATGATGTATTTGTAACAGGCTGAGGCTGCCCAATGATCTTCTGCCTTTATCTCTCCACTAAATGGTGGGGCAGCTGTGTGCTCTGGCATGGCGTGATGTCCTTCCCTTTGTGTGCTGCATATTAATCCTTTGGTGAAGTAATTAAATGTGTGCTTAATGGCAATGAGCTGGCAGGACGAGCCTACAATTAAATTAGCAGTTATGATGGGGACCATGCTACAAGATGAACTAAATGCAATTACTGTAGGCATTTTTCTCCCAAGTCAAATCTGGCTACATGACATGACTTAATTACAGGTTGTTAGACACAGTCTCTGAGCCTGCAGTGGTGTATGTGGAGGCAGAGCTTCAGCTCTGACATGTATCCCTAACACATGTACAGGCACCCATTTACTAAGAGATTTAGCCTGGTGGAAGGGTCAATGTGGATTCTTGATGTTGCTGCAGACAACTCTAGGTTGGGATGGGAAACACAGATTAAAAACCAGGCAAACAGAAGAGGAAGGCCAGTGCCCTGCTGCTGGGAATCTGGGGAAGTCTTACACATAATCATAGGATTATCAAGGTTGGAAGGGGCTTTAAAGCTCCTCTAGCCCCAAGCCCTGTGCCTGCCATGGGCAGGGACACCTGGCACTAGAGCAGCTTGCTCCCAGCCCCAGCCAGCCTGGTCTGCAACACTGCCAGGGCTGGGGCTGCCACTACCTCTCTGGGCAACCTGGCACAGTGGCTCAGCACCCGCATGGGCAACAACTTCTGCCTAACATCCAACCTAAATCTCCCCTGCTCTACTTTGGGTCCATTCCCCCTAGTCCTAGCACTACCTGACATCCTAAAAAGTCCCTCCCCAGCTTTCTTGTAGCCCCTGCAGATCCTGGAAGGCCACAAGAAGGTCTCTTTGGACCTTCTCTTCTCCAGACTGTATAACCCTAACTCTTTCAGCCTGTCCTCATAGGAGAGGTGCTCCAGCCTCTGATCATTCTCATGGCCCTTCTCTGGACACCTTCCAGCACCTCCAGATCTTTCTTGCCCTGGGGGCTCCAGAACTGGACACAGTACTCCACTCACCAGAGTGGGGTAGAGGGGGAGAATCACCTCCCTCCACCTGCTGGCCACTCTTCTCCTGATGCAGTCCAGGATAGGGTTGACTTTCTGGGCTGCAAGTGCACACTGAGGGCTCATGGTAAGCTTCTCATCCACATTCCTGTGTGAGCTTTTCTAGGTGATCCTGCTCTGGCTAGGGGTTGGACTAGATGATCTTTCTAAGCCCCTTCCAACCCCTAACATTCTGTGATTCTGTGATTCACCTGCACCCCCAAATCCTTTCCCTCAGGGCTGCTGTCTCAAGCCAGTCACTGCCCAGCCTGTATCAGTGCTTGGGATTGCGCCAACCCAGGTGCAGGACCTTGCACTTGGTCTTGTTGAACTCCATGAGGTTGGCATAGGCCTATCTCTCCAGCCTGTCCCAGGTCCCTCTGGATGGCATCCCTTCCCTCCAATGTGTCAGCTGCAGCCACAGAGCTTGGTGTCGTCGGCAGACTTGCTGAGAGTGCACTCAACACCACTGTCCATGTCGCTGACAAAGCTGTTAAACAAGACAGGTCCCAGAATTGATCCTTGAGGGACTCTGCTTGTCACTGGCCTCCACTTGGCCGTGGACCCATTGACAGCCATTCTTTGGTTGTGGCTGTCAAGCCAGTTCTTTATCCACCGAGTGGTCCATCAATCAAACCTGCATTTCACCAGCATGGAGACCAAGATGTCATGCGGGACAATGTCAAAGTCTTTGCTCAGGTCCAGGTTTTGACTAGCCCCTCATTGTCTGGTGATAACCCTCCTTTCCCAAGGGACACCTGCTTTTCCATGAGGACAAGGTAGACAAAAAACAGATCAGCAGAGGCTGCTCTGGAGTCATTCTGTCAACATGTGTACATCTGATCAAACACTGCTCTCAGCTGGATTCCAGATCAACTTATATGACTCCAACTAGACCAGCAGAAAAACAGTTTGGGGTTTGGTTTTTGAAAACATTTTGGAAGCAAGAAGGAAAAAAGCAAAACTATTTAGAGTAGAGCTTTTAATTTGCAGTGGTAATGAAGTTCTACAGTAAGACCTACAGTTACATCAGGACAAAGATAGGGCTGTCATTTAGGATGTGGGAGGTTGCTGACATGAGGGGAACTGTAACTACAGTATTGCAAGAAGGTGTTTGACAGCTTTTTAGTAATCTAAAATATCAAATCCTGGGTTCCCAGAGGTGTTTTGTCACTGGTTCAGAATTAGACTAAGCTTCAGCAGTCATCAAGAAAAGACTTGGTCTCTTTTGTCTGGATCATTATGAGCAGCACATGGACGTCTTCAATGTCAGGGCCTGCCTTGTGTTGCTGACACGAAAGACCACAAGGCATTCTTGCTCCATGCCTCCTCCACACTCTTCGGTGCTGGATTCCTCTTGTGTAGGCTGTGCTACACACCTTTGAGGCTCAGAGATATGAAATCTCTCATTGAATGTCCTGAGACAGAAATGTGTTGTGACCGCCCAGGCTTCAGCCTGGAGGCAGCACAAACTTCTCCTCATATGAGCAAGAGCTTCTCTGTCAAGTCAGTATATCCCAGAGCTTACCAGGGTCACAGTGCCAATCTCACGTGGTCCTTCTAGACAACTGTGAACCTTCCAGGGTATCTCTGAGCTCTTGGTTTAGGGGTGAACATTATAGAGTAGGGTTAATGGTTGGACTCGATGACCCCAAGGGTCTTTTCCAACCTGAATGATTTTATGATTCTTGTGGAAAGATGCAGGTGATCAGTGTTGCATTTGGGTCTTCCACTCCCTTGTATTGTTGGTGCTCTACACTCCGTTGAGCACCATAGAGGAGAGTAAGGTGAGAGAAGTGGTGGTGAGATGCTACAGTATGGTGAGATGCTACAGTATGGTGAGATGCTACAATATGTAACCGTTTATGAAACAAAAAATGGTGTGTGTTGGTTTTTCAACATACTAAGGCAAACCTTCTGGTCACCAAGGTTTACTTTAAAGCCTTCCCTCTCTTTGGGGCCATAAATGAAACCCTTTCAGCCCTAATGACCACAATGACTTTCTTCGATCATGTTATTGCTACTTTGGCACATTTATTACTTTCACATGCACTAATGGATGAGTTTGGATATGTTAACAATTTATATATCATTTGATCCTAAAAAAGAGCCCCCTCCCACCAACCAAACTAACTTAGCCCTGAGGATTGAGTAGCTTTTAAGGAGTATAAATGAATTTAATGCTTTAGAAAGAGCTTCTGTAAATTATGAACATGACACCTATTACATTAAGCTACATTAAGCATTAATACATCTTCATTACTGGCAGGTTGCCCAAACCTCCAAGGTTGAAAAAGCTGCCTGAAATGTCCAACATGGTAGTCACCTAGGCTGAGATTTATGGGCTCTTTTTGGGGAGGATGGGACACTGACTCTCAGACTGCTGCATTTGCCCATGAAGAAAGGTCCTTGTAATACCTGTTGCATGATGGCTTCTTCCCTAGGATTCGGTTGGCCTGTCTGCATCAGAATATCAGATGGTTAGGTAAAAAGGTGCAATAAATCTTGGGGAAGCCATTGCAGTATTAGAAACTAGTTTTGTTAACCTTTTGAAGCCACTGGTAGTGGATTGCTTGAGGGATTTTTCTAACCACTGGCCAAAAATTATCTCACTCAGCATGTAATACTCATTTCTTATTGTAAATCCTTTCTGTGCTCTAGGCAGCCAAGGCTGGAATTGCTGAATTGATGTTTCCAATGGTTGTGGAGGAAGAAAGTCTGAAATATAATCACAGTACATTAATGACAGCCTGCTCTACATGGTCAAGGAAAGAAATAAAAGTGATTTTAGTGTCTTAAAAAGCAATATCTGACTCAGTTTTGACTAAAAGTGGACTCAAAGGCTCTTATTTCAATGTGATGTACAGGCTCAGGGAAAAAAAAACCAAGCTAAATGCTTCTGACATTGTAATTGATTTTATGTGGTACATTTATAAGGCTTTCAAATCATGTTCCATATGGGATTTAGCACTGAGGTGTTATTGCAACTTCTGAGACTGTTCTGTTGTCATTCTTAAAGGAAAAAACTGGTGGTTGGTCTCTTCCCAGAACTGACTTGGGCTCAAGGCTCACACTGTGAGGTGGAGGAATGCTTAAACTAAGGACAGGTTTCTCTTACAGGTGGGAATATGACACCAAGATAGGAGGGAGAGACAACCTTCTTAAAGGATAGGAAGGCTCTGCAGAGGGATCTGGATAGGCTGGATCATTGGGCTGAGGCCAATGGGATGAGCTTCAACAAGGCCAAGGGCCAGAGGTCCTATACTTGGGTCACAATAACCCAATGCAATGCTCTAGGCTTGGGGCAGAGTGGTTGGATTGGTGCCTGGCAGAGAAGGAGCTGGGGGTGCTGGGTGATAAGTCAACTGAGCATGAGCCAGCAGTGTGCCCAGGTGGCCAAGAAAGCTAACAGCATCTTGGCCTGGAGCAAAACTAGTGTGAGCAGGAGGAGCAGAGAAGTGATCATCCTCCTGTCCTCAGCACTGGGGAGGCCACCCCTAGAGTCCTGTGTGAGGGAACTGGGGTTGGTTAGTCCGGAGAAGAGGAGACTCAGGGGAGACTTTATCTCTCTCTCTCTCCAACTCACTGAAAGGAGGTTGGAGTGAGATGGGGGTAGGTCTCTTTTCCAGGGTTAACAGTGAGAGGACAAGAGGAAATGACCTCAAGTTGCAGCAGGGGAGGTTTAGATTAGATATAAGGAGAAATTTCTTCACTGAAAGGGTTGTTAAGTCTTGTCCCAGGCTGCCCAGGGAGGTGCTGGAGTCACCATCCCTGGAGGGGTTTAAGAAACATTTAGGTGTGGTACTTAAGGCCATGGTTTAGTGGTATGGGAGTGCTAGGTATGGTTGGACTTCATAATCTTGGAGGTCTCTTCCAACCTTAATGATTCTGGGATTCTGTGATCTTGAGAATCTAGGTCCCACAGGATACTGTAACGAGTCTCATGCTGGCAGGGAGAGGGTAAATCCACTGGCTCAGGGACGCTGGAATGTGAGTCTGCAATCCAAGCAGAAAGCAATGTGGTCACTATATATGAGATGGAGATTTAATGGATATTGTTCATGGTGTTGGAATATATGAAGCAATAAATTGCTTTTCTG
Source organism: Bucco capensis (assembly GCA_013396975.1). Lineage (NCBI taxonomy): Eukaryota > Metazoa > Chordata > Aves > Piciformes > Bucconidae > Bucco > Bucco capensis. Next base: position 11,227 of record VWZO01014026.1, read on the forward strand.
GAGGATTTAATGCTGAAGCAAAGTTGAAGACTTAGGTAACTGCACATGGTTTACTGCAAATACACTAGCTTTTCAGTGGTAAATATATAACCTATGAGACAGCAGAGGAGGGAAGGAAAAACAAGGAAATCCCAAAGCCTTTTAATCAAAGCAATATTCCAAGGTTCAAAGTCAAGCTCTCAGAAGTTGAGAAATTCCATATTTAAGGTAATCTAGACTTCTCAATCACTTACTCTGTGAATGTGTGTCTATCTGACTGTGCATATTTAGTTATGGGTTTCAATTAGATAAAAGCGTGCTTGTTTCTTCCAGATGCTCCCAGCTTCAGTAGATGACATGAACCATGCAGAGAGTGTGAAACAACTCCACAATATTTCTTCCTGCAGTGATGGCTCAGTGCCAGGGGTTATGTAAACTCTGCAATAAATATGCATTTAATAATTTCCTGATGTTTTTCTTGGTGGCAACCATCACTGCTGTACAAAAATATTCATGAATCAGTCTGTATTGCTCTCCAGTGAAACAGCCAACTAACATGCTTATTTCATGGAGTAAAACTCACCAGAAGTCAGGGACAAAGTTTGAGTGATTCAAGTTAAGCATGTGCTTAAATCTTGCTGGGATCAGGGTCTCAAATGCCTCTGATGGATTAGTGGCAACCTGAAAATGAAGGTAAATGACATCAGTGTGACTTCTTTGAGATCAAACAGTCACAGAATCATTTAGGTTGGAAGTCACCTGCAAGATCATCAATTCCAACCATACCTGTCACTACCATACTACTAAACCATGGCCCTAAGGGGAGCATCTAGAGAATCTAGAGAAGGGCAAGGAGGCTAGGGAGGGCTCTGGAGCACAAGTATTGTGAGGAGCAGCTGAGGGAACTGGGGTTCCCTCTGGAGAAAAGAAGACTCAGGGAAGACCTTATCTCTCTCTGCAACTCCCTGCAAGGAGGTTGGAGTGAGATGGGGGTAGGTCTCTTCTCCAGGGTTAGCAGTGAGAGGACAAGAGGAAATGGCCTGAAGTTGCAGCAGGGGAGGTTTGGATTAGATATAAGGAGAAATTTCTTCACTGAAAGGGTTGTTAAGTGTTGTCCCAGGCTGCCCAGGGAGGTGGTGGAGTCACCATCCCTGGAGGGGTTCAGGAAACATATAGACGTGGTACTCAGGACCATGGGTTAGTGGCATGGTAGTGCTAGGTATGGTTGGACTTGATGACTTTAGAGGTCTCTTCCAGCCTTAATGATTCTGAGATTCTCTAGGTGTTGAGAGGAGGTATTGGTGAATAGATGAATAGGTTGTAGGCAGTGCTCCCCCATGCTATGCGGATGTGGTGTACAGTTCCTGTTGTCTGACAATTTCCAATGCTTTCCAACAGGGAGGAAGAATGTCTGAAGTCGGGAATGTTCTCCAGAGTCAACTCCTAGAGTTGTATTTTAATGGTTCTTCAGACTCTAGGGTCAGAGACTTTTGTTCTTTCAAATCCCAGAAGATACCAGAGTGTTTTGTGTTTATCCCTTATTGACCTTAACCAGCATCTGTGTACCTCATGTATGCAGAATGCTCTGGTTCTTCTGAGACAATTTGTTGCCACAGTTGTTATGAGCTTTCTGGATGATATGACTGTTGAAAGTTTTAATTAGACTAAGATTGCTTTTACAAATGAGCACTGAATATGCCATTAAAATTGTTCTCTTGCTGAAAGACATCAAACTTGAGAGGCTACTGTAACCACAGGGAAAAAAATGGCTCAGGCATCCGTGAATGAAGTCAGTAAATCAAAATAAATAAATGGAAATGCCAGGGGCTCTGGGCGTGCGCTTGATGCAGTTCAGAGCAATTACTGTTACCTGAAGAGGGGGAATCCATCATGTAGAAGCAGCCCTAGCTGTGGGTAGAAACATGTTCAGATGAGCGTGGTTCCAGCAGCAGCCTCTCAGCTGGAGGCATTGCCTCTGAGGGCACAACTTGAAAGTTGAGCTTGACTTTTTCTCAGGACTCCAGTTATTTCTTGGCTTACTATTTCTGCACAGACATCTCTCTTCCACAAGCAAGTTGTAATCCCAACTTCTTTCCAGGAGGGCTGCATTTTGTTTGGCCCCTTGAGAGCAAACAGATCTTGTGCTGCTACTTGTTAGCAGTGGCTGAACACATTCTGCATGTACAAATGATCAGTGAGTGCATGTGTGTTGGCACACGGGACTCAGACTCTGGGATGGTGGAGATTTTTAACACTCCTCTGAATCTGAAGGGTTGTTAAGTCTTAGCCCAGGCTGCCCAGGGAGGTGGTGGAGTCACCATCCCTAGAGGGGTTTAAGAAGCATCGAGATGCTCTCCTTAGAGCCATGGTTTAGTGGTATGGTAGTGATAGGCAGACAGTTGGACTTGATGATCCTAGAGGTCTCTTCCAACCTTAGTGATTCTGTGATTAAAATAGGATTCCTCCATGTGTTTCCTTGTTAGGAAGAAATGGCAGTATGAAATCCAGCCTCATTTCCTCAGAAAGAGAAAATCAGTTGACCCTCACATTCCTAAAAGCTGAACTAAAAATGTGGAGGCTGACATCAAAGCTCTGTAAATAGAGTGAGTAACACTTTGGACACTTGTGGTGGGGAGAGGGGGAGGGGGAAATTCCCTCTCTAAAGAACACCCAAGTCTTTAAAAAGAAATGGTTGGGTTTAAATATCTCACTGTTTTTCTTCTCTGGGGCTCCATGCTGAGGATTTTATTTTCCTTTGCAATGCTTAGGCTGCTGAGGCCTTCTCTCAGAGCTAGGCTGACGTTAGCACACTGAAGCAACTAGCAGCTTCCCCAGAGCAAGTTTATTTGTAGTGTGGCCTGAGTTGGGTTTTGAGGGTGCCGTTACCATCCAGAAGGCTCCACAAGGTTTGAAGATCAATGGCACTTCAAAGGGCTATAGCTGTGAAGGAGCAGACTTGCTCCTTTGCAGGCACCAGAAGGGAGACGGGGAAAGAGCTGGGTTCAAAGGTGGGAAATGGGTAACATCTGTCCAAGGACACTAAAAGAAGAGCCACCCTAGATCTTCATAGATGTGGTGGAGTCCTCCTGGGACCTGCAGACTGTGAGGACTCTCCCCACTTTGCTGCCCTCTGTCCCCCTTTAATCCAGCCAAGAACTGAGCAGAAAGAAATGCTTTCATTTTCCCCTTAGAGAGATTTTCTTTCCTGAGAGAGATATAAATGGAAACCATGTAATTTATCTTCAATTTTCTCAGGTATTGTTTGGATTCTTCCCCAAGCCACCCAAAGCTCCTTCTTTTGTTTCAACTAAGCAAAACTTAAACTTGGGGATAGTTCTTTTTTCTTAACTTAGTTGAAATCCAAGATTGAGTACTTAGTTTTATTACTGGGAGATAAGTGAGGAAAAGACCTATGGTGTTTTTTTGTCTTCACTGCTAATGCACTATTAAAAGTGATGTTAGAGATTAGGGAAGGTGGGCAAAATATAGGACTTTTTGCTAGCATGATCATAGATACCTGCTTCTCTAAGAAGACTGTATCCTTATTGATAAGCATGGATATGGGAGAAGGCCTATATCCTTAATTTAAGGACGAGAAGCTTGTGAGCAGGTATTAAGTGACCTGACCAAGACCACTGAATCAACCAGTGGCAGGCAACTAATGGCAAATAATGGCAAAAAAAAATCCTGCTTGAGTAGCAAGCTATAGCTAATAGTGTGGCCTTGAGATCTTCTGATTAACTCTGCTCAGGCAGCTTGTTTTGATGGGTTTTCTGTCCATTTTAACATTTTCAGTGGGATTTTACCTCCAAACACTTTTCTTTCTACTGTATGAGTTCTAATATAGCATATTTCTGAACTGCCACAGGATCAGTGATGATGGTAAAGTAATTGCCATCAAGGAGGTTGGGTTAGCTATTGGGTTGATGTGTATTTATATATGACTTCATTTTATTGTTATTTTAATTAAAGTTGTTTTAGTTTTCCAGTCCATAAGTCTCTCTCCCTTATTCCCATTCTCTCTCCCTTTAGAAAAGGAGAGAGGTTAATAGAGAACCTCTGTCACTCACTTAGTGGCCAGTCCAGCCCTGACCCTTGGCAGTGGAGATGACAATATGCTGTAGATCTGAAGCTGAGCTGTTGCGGACAGGCCCCAGTTTGCTGTTCTGCTGCAGACCTTTGGGCCTGAGATGTTTTCCCCTTTAGACTGATGGGTTGCCCTTGTTCTAATCACAAAGATCTCCCTTCAGACCAAAAGCTGCCCTTGTTTTATGATGTATTCCTAACCAGTTTACCTTCCAAAACTGTTGGAGCACACTTCTGTGTTCTGACCCTTCCATATTTAATCTGACCTTTCCATGTTTAATCTGACCTTGTTTGGCTTAGAGGAAATGTCTTTGTTAGCCATTGTTTGCTCAGGACTTTGATAGTGCAGGCACTTTGCTAGGTTAACTATTTGCTTTGCTAGTATTTGATATTTTATTATCTAATACCATGGCCTAAATCATATTACTCCTGGCTAACAGCCTTTGTAATATACAGACATAGCCTCACTATTGCTTTGGCTCTGGTGATAGATCCTATGTGAGAATCAAGGTTACTTTTGGCAGCTCAGCAGCTGTTGCCTGACCTAGAGGTTCTGATGCTGCCCAGCAGGATGCAAGAGATGGGAAACATATCCAGCACTTGGGGTTTGGAGGACTCGTTCTGGGCTGGAACCTGAGGAGCAGCCAGGGGAAGCTCTGTCCCACCTCGAACCTAGCAGGGCAAATAAATACTCAGAGGGCAAAAAAAGAGACACCAGGGAGTCTCCATTTCTGGAGACATTCCAAACCCACCTGGCCACCATCCTGTGCAAGCTGCTCTAGGTTCTCCTGCTCTGACAGGGGGGTTGGGCTAGATGATCTCCAGAGGTCCCTCCCAAACCCTAATATTCTGGGATTCTCTGATGTTGGTAAAAGAAGTTATCNAGACTCCACAACCTCTCTGCACAACCTGTTCGAGTGCTCAGCAGGCACCCTCACAGGAAAGAAGTTCTTCCTCATGTTTAGGTGGAACTTCCTGTTCCAGTTTGTTTGTGTTGCCTCATGTCCTATTTCTTGGCACCACTGAAAGAGCCTGGCTCCATCCTCTTAACAGCCTTCTTTCAGATCCTTCTGTCCACTGATGAGATTCCCTCTCAGCCTCCTCTTCTCCAGGCTAAACAATTTGTGCAGCATCTATTCCCTATTTGGTGGTGGAGCTGCAGAGAAGCTCTGAACATTGACCAGACATGGGGAGCTCTGCTGTGCAGACAGGAGCTTATTAGTTTCTGCAAGAATTTCCTCTTTCCCAGCCCCATCTCTTCTTTTACAAAGCTCTNTATTCTGGGATTCTCTGATGTTGGTAAAAGAAGTTATCACAGTTGTTGGAGAGAGGCTACAGACATGGAGTGTGCCTCCACTGTCTGTACAGGCTTTTTGCACAGGGAACTGCCTAGTATCAGAGCATCACCAATGTATTAAGATGGAAGAGGGTTCATATTTTTGATCATAGAATCCTAGAATGGTTTGGGTTGGAAGGGACCTCTGGAGCTCATCTAGTCCAACCCCCCTGCAGTGGGCAGGGACATCCCCAACTAGATCAGCTTGCCCAGAGCCCTGGCAAGCCTCACCTGGAATGCCTCCAAGGATGGGAACTCAACCACCTCCCTGGGCAACCTTGGCCAGTGTTCCACCACCCTCGTGGGGAGCAACTTCTTTCTAATATCCAGTTTAAATCTACTCTTCTCCAATTTAAAACCATTGCCTCTTGTCTTTCACTGCAGGCCTTTGCAAACAGGCCCTCTGCAGCCTTCTTGGAAGTTCCCTTTAAGTACTGGAAAGTCACTAGTAGGTCCCCTGAAGCCTTCTCTTCTCCAGGCTGAACAATCCCAGCTCCCTCAGCCTGTCCTTGTAGGAGAGGTGTTCCAGCCCCGTGAAGACTCCACAACCTCTCTGCACAACCTGTTCGAGTGCTCAGCAGGCACCCTCACAGGAAAGAAGTTCTTCCTCATGTTTAGGTGGAACTTCCTGTTCCAGTTTGTTTGTGTTGCCTCATGTCCTATTTCTTGGCACCACTGAAAGAGCCTGGCTCCATCCTCTTAACAGCCTTCTTTCAGATCCTTCTGTCCACTGATGAGATTCCCTCTCAGCCTCCTCTTCTCCAGGCTAAACAATTTGTGCAGCATCTATTCCCTATTTGGTGGTGGAGCTGCAGAGAAGCTCTGAACATTGACCAGACATGGGGAGCTCTGCTGTGCAGACAGGAGCTTATTAGTTTCTGCAAGAATTTCCTCTTTCCCAGCCCCATCTCTTCTTTTACAAAGCTCCATAGCACTTGTTGCTCTGATATATAGCAAAATGGTCTATATTAAATCCACACACTGATATTCTAGTGAAGTATGACTAAGATAAAAGGAATTTAGTCTTTTAGGGATAGACTCTGTCACTATTTTTCATTATTTATTCTATTCTCAGAGTATTTTCATTGATTTTTTTTTTTTTTAGATCACTTGCAGTATTAGAATGAATAAATGGGGTAAGAGTGAAAACATGCTGCACAGGAACCACAGAATTAAAGAATCATTAAGGCTGGAAGAGATCTCTAAGATCATCAAGTCTAACAATAGCTGTCACTCCCATACCACTAACCCATGGCCCTAAGGAGAGCATCTCAATGTTCCTTCAACCCCTGCAGGGATGGTGACTCCAGCACCTCCCTGGGCAGCCTGGGACAAGGCTTAACAACCCTTTCAATAAAGAATTTTCTCCTTATATCTAATCTAAAGCTCCCCTGCTGCAACTTGAAGCCATTTCCTCTTGTCCTTTCACTGCTAACCCTGGAGAAGAGACCTACCCCCATCTCACTGCAACCTCCTTTCAGGGACTTGGAGAGAGAGCTAAGGTCTCCCCTGACTCTCCTTTTCTCCACACTAACCAACCCCGTTCCTTCAGTTGCTCCTCACAAGACTTGTGCTCCAAGGGAATGCTCAAAGCTGTCAAAGCAAATCAAGCCTGATCAAACTTTCTCTCTTTTTTTTTAATTTTTTTTTATATGGCATGTTCTTACTGCTTTTAGGTGGTTCAGCTTTCTCCTTTGCTGTAAATATACTTTCTACTGACATGCATTAGGAGGGAGCATTCTAGACTCACTTGCTGTGTCTTCTACAGTGGCAAGTGGTTTTTTTTTGGAGGTCCATAAATACTCTCAGCTTGGGACTCCCATTTTTAAAAGCCTTAATTCAGCACCTCTTCTCTAGCAGCCAAGCGATATGTTACACAGCTTAGGATGAATGAACTTTAACAAACATGATTATATCTGTGTATGATACTCTTCTGGGAGTAGCTGGCTGCATGCAGTTGTTTTTCTGTACTAAGCCATTACTCTTGACAGCAGATCAGAGCATTTTCTGCAGAGGTTTCTTCAGCTGCACAGAATGTATCTCATTTGCCTGGCAGAGAAGGAGCTGGGGTGCTGGTTGCTAGCTGACTGAGCATGAGCCAGCAGTGTGCCCAGGTGGCCAAGAAACATAACAGCATCTTGGCCTGGAGCAAAACTAGTGTGAGCAGGAGGAGCAGAGAACTGATCATCCTCCTGTCCTCAGCACTGGGGAGGCCACACCTAGAGGAAATGGCTTCAAGTTGCACCAGGGGAGGTTTAGACTGGATATAAGGAGAAATTTCTTTCCTGAAAGGGTTGGTAAGTCTTGTCCCAGGCTGCCCAGGGAGGTGGTGGAGTCACTGTCCCTGGAGGGGTTTAAGAAATATTTAGATGCTCTCCTTAGGGCCATGGGTTAGTGGTATGGGAGTGCTAGGTATGGTTGGACTTGATGATCTTAGAAGTCTCTTCCAACCTTAATGATTCTATGATTCTGGAAAAATACAGTGGCCTACCAAATATGATGCTAAACCATCAACTGATGGGAGCAGATGCACATGGACTCCCTGGGACCCAAGTGGGACTGCTTGCCAACTAGACTTGAGTGGCAGAGTTGGGGTCTCTGGAACTGTCTGTATTTGGAAAGGCCTGTAGTTTAGCACTTCTCTTGCATACATGCCTAAAAGAAACACCAATGAAACAAAACCCTTCTGCAGCAGATCTTCCCCTTTGGCATTTGTACTGGCAGACTGATTTTTTTTGGGGGGATTTTTCATAGTTCATTATGGTGCAGGTAGGATCAAAATTGAGTTCTTCTTGTCTTGAAAATACAGATGTGGACACCAGTAGAAGTAGGGTCAGGTGTGTGGAACAAAGGATGACCCCCTCTCCTTCATACTAACTTCATCCAGCTACTTTGGGGCAGCAAAACTAGACCAAAAATTCTCACTTTTAACCCTAGAATCTGTTGCTTTGCCAGACTAAGTGTGTGAAAGTGAACAGTGGGTATGCTGTGAGTTTGGAGAAGAGCTTGCTGGATTCAATGTGAAGTTGGAGTGAATAGCTCACTGCAGCTTTTTGGTTCAGACATAGCCTACATAGCCTTATGTCTCAGAGAAAGAAGCCCAGCAGAAAACAGGGTTTGTGTTCTGGCTTTGTGAATATCATCAGATGGGGGAAAGACATGTTTAGTGCCAGAGACTCTCAGCCAGTTCAGCCTTTCGTGCCAGAGCTGACTAGAAAGTGCCTTGCCTCAAGCCATGAGGCTGCATGATGTACACAAGCTATACAAGTGACTTCCACCCCAAAATTATTGGTAGGAAAAAAGGAGAATGCTGCAAAGTAATCATTATTCAACATTATAAATGAATTTGGGGTTCTTAGCTTACTTGTGGCTTTCATCTAAAGTCCCTGAGAGTTAAATCTCAATTTTTGTTTATTAGAGAAGTGTGTACAAGTTCAGCAGAGACCAGTGTAGTGATTTGAGTGTCAGACCTGCCAAACAAGAATGAGGTATTCTGTAAAGGTGTACAAAAAAAGGGCAGCTCAAGGTGGGAGAAGCTCATCTGCTATAATAGAGTGAGGAGATATAGAATAGCAAATCAATTTTACAAGGACTTATTTGAATCATATATCAGTTGGCAAATAACACAACCATGGGACACTGGCACACCTGACAGCAGCTGATGTTCAGATGAAGGTGTTCTGAATGTTTTGAAAGCTTTGCTTTTTCTCATGAGTCATGTAGTAAATAGAAGCAAAAATCCTATTTTAAGTTAAGCTGGTAAAATTCCTTTTGACTTGAAGAAACTAAATTCTGGGAGTTAAGCATATCTAATTCTGTATGAAATCTGTAAATCTAACCATTAAAGTGTAGTTTTCAGGAGCAGCAGATACTTCTACCCTGCCCATTTCTGTCCTGATGGCCAGCAGGATGAGCATGAGCCAGCAATGTGCCCTTGGGGCCAAGAAGGCTAATGGCATCCTGGGCTGCAGCAAGAAGAGTGTGGCCAGCAGGGCCAGGGAGGTTCTTCTTCCCCCTCTGCTCTGTCCTGGGGANATATAATAGAGATAAAAGTAGGAAGGAGCCCTATGTGTAAAATACTTAGGGTACGCATAAGTCACTTACTAAAGCTTTGAGAATCCTTCCACAAACAATGCACTAGTTGATTAGGTATTTTTCTTACCAAAAACTTACCTTTCTCATTGACAAAAAAATAATTGCTGAACCTTCTCTATGGGCTGAGTGCCAAGAATAGTAAGAGAGAAAAATGAGTGTATTTATATGTTCATGTCATTCATTTGCGTAAAGGGTTGTAGAAGCTTCTTTGATATATATGGCCAGCAGATGTTGGAACTTCAAGCACCTGCTAAGAAAAGCAGATCTTTACAGCTGTGGCCCAGCCCTGTCTCCACAGGTTTGTATTTTTCCCCTGGCCTCCTTGCTGTGGCCCAGCAGTGCCTGTGCTGTTAGTTCATCTGTGCAGGCAGCGTCTGTGGTGGGTCTTGGATACTCTGCTCTGTGGATCTGCCAGCTCTGCTTTGATAATGCAGCCAAGCCACTGCTGGTTGAAATGTGAAAAATGCCAGAAGCTGCTTTTTTCTGTGTGTACAAAACCAGCCCAGGAGGCCTGTGACATGGATGCATAACTTGTTCTTCTACACTGCTTAGAAAAACAGTGAAACCCAAAATAAATAGAAGAGACTTACTAGCAACACCTAGGCAGCACTGCAGCTCCAGAGCAGGGGCTTGTCTTGGGTGAACTTCATACTGTTGCCCTATCTGGACAAAGAACGACCTATGTAAGAAGCTATGAAGGAACTAAATGAATCCTAAACCAGCTGTTGGCTCTACCATTTTTGCTTGCATCCATCAGTGTGTCTTATGAGGAGAAGCTGAGGTAACTGGGCGTGTTCAGTTTGGAGAAGAGGAGGCTGAGGGGAGACCTTATGTCTCTCTACAACTCCCTGAAAGGAGGTTGGAGTGAGATGGGGGTAGGTCTTTTCTGCAGGGTTAACGGTGAGAGGACAAGAGGAAATGGCCTCAAGTTGTAGCAGGGGAGGCATGGATTGGGTATTGGGAAGATTGAAATGGTTGTAGATTCTTGTCCCAAGCTGCCCAGGGAGGTGCTGGAGTCACCATCCCTGGAGTGGTTTAAGAAACGTTGAGATGCTCTCCTTAGGGCCATGGGTTAGTGGTATGGGAGTGCTAGGGATGGTTGGACTTGATGATCTTGGAGGTCTCTTCCAATCGTAATGATTCTGTGATTCTGTGTCTGGATATGTCTTGCCCACTATGGCATGAAGCTGATGTTCCAGTGGCACTGCACAGAATTTGAGTGAAATCACATTAGTTTAGGCCCCAGATGTTTGGGTACAGGTTAATAAAAGCAATGTTATTGCTCCTAGTTGTTCTTCTCCCATCACAGCTTCTGATCTTGTCTGTGCCTTCCTTGGCTTTTTAAATAGATGCACAGCAGATATGGATCAAGTGGGCAGGAATCTCAGGTTTGATGCAGGACTTGAGCAAGCTGAGTGTTTGTTCAGATGATGGGAAATGTGCCTGAAATGCCCTTTGTCTCTTACTAGTGGAACTGGTGTACATAAGCCTGAGAACATGTCTTGTCAATAAGTAACCTCTCAGTTAAGGTTGGAAGGGACCACCAGAGGTCGTCTAGACCAAACTCTCTGCTCTGGCAGAGTCCCTAAAGCACATTACTCAGGATTGTGTCCGGATGGGTTTGAATCTCTCCAGGGAAGGAGACTTCACAACATTTTTGGGCAACCTGTTCCAGCATCCTGGGTCCCTCACAGGAAAGAAGTTCTTCCTCATGTTTAGGTGGAACTTCCTGTGTTGCAGACTGTTGCCTCATATCCTATTGCTTAGCACTATTGAGAAGAGCCTGGCTCCATCCTCTTCACACCCTCCCTTCAGATACTAGAATCCACTGAGAAGGCCTCCTCTCTGTCTCCTCTTCTCCAGGCTGAAGAAGCCAAGCTCCTTCAGCCTTTCCTTGGAAGTGAGATTCTCTAACCCCTCATCATCTTTGTAGCTCTCCATTCATATAAAAGAGTGTGAGGCTGACACGGAAATTACTCCCCAAAGCTGGAAACAGCTGACAACTTCAGATCTGTGTGCTAAAACCAACACAGAATAGTGATGCCCTCTTCCTTAGGTGAAGAACAGGCTGTAATCCTTGAAAGGAAAAGGCAAACACTGTAGACACATCACTCCTGGTAGACAGGTTGCTGGGGCTGGCCATCATCTCTGTGACATGAAATTAATTGGTTTGGGTGTATTAGGATATAATAGAATCATAGAATGTCCTGAGTTGGAAGGGATTCACAAGGATCATTGAGTCTAACTCCTGTCTGTGTGCAGGCCAACTCCAAAAATCACACCATGTGCCTGAAGGCCTTGTCCAAATGCTTCTTGAATTCTGTGATTTCAGGGTAGCTGAGTAGCAGGAAACTCCTGGAAAAACAGTGAGATGTTTGCAGCTCTTTCCCTGGACAAGTCCCATTCAGAATTGTATGCTTGCCAATCTTCAGTGTGCAGTCAAAAGCTGTGCCTCAATGGAGTCCTTAACTTGAAAAAAAAGGAATAGAAAGCTAACAGCACNATAAAGCCTGTCTGGTCAAGGTGAAGGCTAACAACAGCTGCTGTCAGATGGAAGGCACCTGGTTTTAGACTAGGTGAGAGAACTACCATTGACACAAATAGCAGGAGGGCTGCGTTGGCTAAGTTATCTCTAACTGCTCCATCCCCGCGGGGTGCGGGGTAACTTAAGACTCATCCTCCCTTTGTTAACAGCAGGGCAGAGTAACATTTACAGAGGGTAATTACAGAATCATAGAACCATTATATTTGGAGAAGAGCTCTGAGATCCTTGAGTTCAACTGTTCATCCAACACCTCTATGCTCACCACTAAACTGTGTCCCCAAACACCGCCTCTACATGTTTTTTTAACACTTCCAGGGATGGTGACTCCAGCACCTCTCTGGGCAGCCTGTGCAAATGCCTGTTAACCCTCTTGGTGAAGAAATTATTCCTAATATCTAAGCTGAACTTCCCCTGGAAGCCATTTCCTCTTGTCCTATTACTTGTTACTTTCGAGAAGAGACTGAGCCTCACCTGGGACTAATTCTGTACCTGCCAAGTTATCAACTTCAGTAACATGGGGTGAGGCAGAAGTCAGGACTTACCAAAAACTGAAAAGCAAGTGAGCAACAGCTATGGCAGAGGACTGCTGTTATTACAGAGAACTACCAGCAGATCTTACAAAAAATCATTAGGAGCTAGAAGAAACAGTGTGTGTAACATCAGTTACTACTTCCATTAAATGAGGTCAAGGATCATGCAGTATCAGTCAAGATGCCAAACTGTCACTTCCTTTAGTGCTCTCCAACTTTTTTTAGGAGTCATTGGCTGAGAAAACTACATCATTAACTAATTGGTATGATGTATTCCTTTACCAATCAGGCTTCTGTACTTGGCAGAATATTTAGAGCATTACAAAAACTGTTCAAAGAGGAGTAACTTTGATCCAAGTATAACTGAGAGATTTATAACTGAATTAAAAACCTCATAATTTGTGGATTTGCAGACTGTGGTGTGACTAGTCTTTTAAGGTAAGCAGGATTCATTTTAATGTTCCAGGTACAGTATCCACACACAATTCAGTTACAGAATCACAGAATCACAAAGGTTGGAAAACACCTCTATGATCATCAAGTCCAACCATTCCTAGCACTCCCATACCACTAACCCATGGCCCTAAGGAGAGCATCTCAATGTTTCTTAAACCCCTCCAGGGACAGTGACTCCACCACCTCCCTGGGCAGCCTGGGACAACACTTAACAACCCTTTCAAAAAATAAATTTCTCCTTGTATCTAATCTAAAGCTCCCCTGTTGCAACTTGAGGCCATTTCCTCTTGTCCTCTCACTAGTAACCCTGGAGAAGAGACCTACCCCCATCTCACTCCAACCTCCTTTCAGGTAGCTGTAGAGAGAGATAAGATCTCCCCTGAGCCTCCTCTTCTCCAGACTATTCCCTCTCATCATCAGATCATCATCTCATCATCAAATCTTTCACTGTCATCTTCTCTAGACAGCCTTCAAGTTGGACCTGAGGACTGCTGATGTTTGTTTGTCAGGACAGAACTTCATTGTGTTTCCTGTTGCCTGGCCTGCCAGAAAGGGAGAATTAATAAAGACATTGAGTTGCAGGATGGAAATGAGAAGAGGGCATTTGTACTGTTCAACCAGCTGGCATGATATCCTGGCAGCACCCAGCTCCTTGGAAGGTATTCTTTGGCTTCCCTGCATCTCATTCACTAAAGCACTCTGCTTTCAGCACTGACCAAACCTGATCCTTGGAGCTAACTAAGCATTTAATCCCATGCTTGGCGTGAAACTGCAGCTTTCTTCTGAAAATGGCAGAAAATAGCCTGATGTGTTGTTATGGACTCTGCTGGCAGGTTGGGAAGGGATGGACTGGCTGCAGAGACAGCTCCCAAGTGTGCTGAATGACTGGAAAGAAAATGGAGGAGGGGAAGTTAGATCTGCAGTGTGTGAATGAAGTCCGATGAAATGTCATCTTAATCAGATGTGACAGTCATTTATGCTGCTGTAGTTTATTAGTGATAAACTAATACAGGCTATCCATAGCTGATGGAATTGGAATATCTTTCCTCACTGAAGTGATTCCTAATTGAAAGCAAAGATCTCTACTCCTTGGCTGAATGGAAGTCTTGCTGACATGAAGTGAGAGGCTTTCAGGGTTTAAGAGTGTGTATGTAAATAGGCCTGCTTGTGAATGAGAAACTCAGCCTCAGGCATGCGGAAAAAACAGAAGTGCCTTGGGCATCAGCATGGCTCAAAATTGGTCTAGTATATCTAAAGAAACAACCCTCAACAGCAGAAACAGTAAATGTACAATATTGGCACAAATGTATGCAAAGAGAGGCCAGTGCCTCATGTACACACCACCACACTCAACTGCTGAGCCAGAGAAATGGATCCATTGGACTCCAGCTCTGGAGTCCTCAGCACAAGGAGGACATGAATCTGTTGGAATGGGTCCAGACGAGGCCACAAAAATCATCAAGAGAGTTGGAACCCCTCTGCTGTGAGGGTAGGCTGAGAGAGTTGGGCTTGTTCAGCCTGGAGACCTTATTGTGTCTTTCAGTATTTCAAGGGGCCTATAAGAAAGATAGAGACTTTTGAGCAAGGCCTTTTGTGACAGCAAAAGGGGGGTGGGGGTGGCTTTAAACTAAAGAAGAGAGATTTAGACTGGATATAAGGAGGAAATTCTTTCACAGTGAGTGTGGTGAGGCATTGGCACAGGTTGCCCGGAGAGATGGTAGATCCCCTATACCTGCAAACATACCAGGTGAGGTTGGTTGAAGCTCTGAGCAAGCTCATCTGGTTATGTGTGTCCCTGCTGGCTGCCAGGGAGTTGTACTAGATGACCTCTAAATGTCTCTTCCAACTCCAGCCTTTGTATGATTTACTGGCTCAGCTGGCAGAGGGACCAAACTAACAGAGAGCATCGCTCTGGTACCCTCCCTGGTATCAGGGAGGCCAAACAGAAGATTGACT
>VWZO01014029.1:12579-24122 GCA_013396975.1 Bucco capensis
GCCACTCCAGGGTCTGCCGCTGCCCGGAACCTGGTGGGGTGTGCACCATTTCCGGCTGTGGTCCCCTGCCACTGTGCTCGCGGGGAGCTGCTCCCTGCTGCCGCTACAGTCTGCGCGCCTCTGTGCAGCTCCACGCCAGGGGGCCACTGCCAGGGTAGGGGTGCCTTGCTGACCTGCCGAAGCTGGCTTGGCTCTGCTCCAACCCACACGGCTTGGCCAGTGAAAAGGGCTACCCCCACTGAGGGTTTACAAACAAACACATTAATGGTTGGGGGTGGTGAAGGGGGAAAAGACGTATACCTCTGGTAATTTACATACCCTATAACATCTCCTTGTGTTTAGATATCCCTCGTTTCCTCAATGTTTCCTCATATTTTGAAACATCCTCAAGTGACATCTGTAAGCCAAAACATCCTGCATGGTGTATGCCTGTGCATCAAGTACGGGGGATACTATTCTTTTCTCAGCTTCCTGCCTCTGTGTCAGAGCCACATAGACAGAGTGGATTGCCTCTTCTCCTTGAAGCTTTGCCTCTGCTATTCATGATTTTGGTACTGTGTGTACTTTATTTCTTGCAATCTCCAGTGGTAATAGGGCAAGAGCAAATGCAGTAGTTGGTTCAGGCTTCTACTACATAACCAAACCCAAATTTTCCTCTTCACTTTGTCTGTAGATGCATTGGCCGACACGTTTTATTCCATAGGACTTGTAATGCGCCTTTGCCAGTTGTTATCTCTGTTGGAGATCCTACACATCCTCACTGGCATTGATAAAAGCCACCTCTTCCCCAGGTTTTTGCAGGTAAGTATATTTCTCAAGACTTACACACTTCAGCCATGGCTGCCCCTGGGGACAAGTCCAGGCTGAACTACTTTGAATGGTCCACCTGCATCCTTCCACAGGGAGATTGGTTTGCTACTGGTTTGCTAACTGCAGGAATGGAGCCCTCGGAACTGGGCTGGGAAAAAAATACTCTCTCAACTTTTTTGGTTGAAACTGAATAGCGAGTGCTTCATGCCAAGAACACAAGAGCAGGGACCCAGAAGATATTCAGAGAAGTGACTACCTGCAAAAATGGGACAGCCTCCATTTCTAGGGTGCTACCTCCCCAGCCAAGTTGTTTACAGTCAGAAGACAACATTTTGGAGCCTAGGTTTCAGTAGCTAATTCTTTTCCATGCTGCTCCCTCATTGAGAAGTGCATATTTAGTTTGTAGACAAACACAAGACAATGTTTTGTTGAACCCTTCTTGCTGTAAGGGTCTCTGCCCTCTGTAGTCCAAATATGGGTAAACTAACAACATCCAGAGGTTTTGACACTGTTAAGGAGTTTTGAAGGCATATGTTTATCTGTAGGCAGAAAACTAGCTGAAAGATCACATGCTACAATGGAAAACAAGAAGATTTGCTGACATTTTCCTTACCATACTCTTGTTTTCCACTGGGAGTTAATCTCAGGTTTTGGTATTTTTCTTAATGCATTATGAAAAAAATAAAAGAGTTAATTTTACCTTCAAACATTTCTAATCTTTAGTATTTAAATAATGGTGAAACTGGTACTGCTCTCAGCAGTCAGGAGGTAGAAGACTAAGAGTAGTTACTTATGCTTTTCATTTTCTGGATCATCCATTTTTGTCAAAATGATATAATGCATGGATGAAGATGTTCCTTTTTTTAAAGGTTTGCTAGAAATCAAATACAGATCTCTGTTCATTATGCTGCTCAGTAAGTATGGTAGTAAATTTGTCAAAATGCAATTAACTCCTGCCTAAATCTACATGCTTTTACACTAATCTAGGAAAAAGTATCCTATCTAAACTGTCCAGTAACAAATGTCACATAATCTCTTGGAGAGAAGAGTAGCCTGATAACGCTAACAATTATTAAGGCAAGGGTTATGTTGGCAGCGTTTACACATTCCCTAGTCCTGATGTAGTCCGTTTCCTTCCGACCCAGCCCTACAGAAGCAAAGATCAGGGAAGCCTGCATAAACACTGCTCTGTTTTACCATAAAATACACTAGATATGAAATGGATTTTCTGAGCAAGAAAACTGTGATCTTTTTTGGGCAATGAAATTACTGCAGTGCTCTCTAGGGCAGTGCGGAAAAAGGGGCTCAAGGAAAGATAAGGTTCTGTGACTTCAAACATTTGTGTCATAACAAAAATAGCTTTGGACTCTTACTTAGTTCTTTCCCCAAGCATTCTCTGACTGCAAACACAACTCTCTTGTCTTAATGTTAGAAGTAGTCTCATGCTGTCCAAGCAAGGTGTACAAGCTCTTTGCTGCAGACTCTGCTTTCACTTGGGTTGCTGTGCTTTCGCTGTGAGAATGCAGGTTAAGCAGTTGTGTGCCAACAGCACTCCCACGTGCCTTGCCACACTTTCCTCCCTGCCTCTTAGAAAGAACAACAACAACAAAAAAAAGAGATATTTTCTCCAGTGATGTGGAGAACAAGTTGGAGATGCTTATCTTCAGCCTGCTGGCTGGACTACTGCATATAATCAGGGCACTGGTACAGCTGCAAGCACTGGATAGTGGCTGCCCTGTTCTGACTCTAAGCTTAAAACATAACCCTAGATACATCCCTCAGGCCATGCACACACCTGCATCTCCATAGTGAAGTTCACCTCAGGCTCAGCTCAACTCATCATTATGACATGAGATGTTAATCTCTTCTCTAGGATGAAAGAATGAGTGGCTCTGGCAATGTCAGGGAAGTACATGGATAGAGGTAATGCACCTTGAATAAAACAAGCTGTGAAAGCACTCCTGTGATGGCTGGTTGTTTTGTAGACGTTAAGCAGAGACAACATTTAAGTAGCATTTGAATGAAGAGTTTCTGCTCAACAGTCCATATATTATGGCTTACTAGCACTTACAAGGAACACTTTAAAATACACATTAGATAGTGGAAAAGCAAACTCAGAGGTGTTTTCTGGAAAAACTCATTCAGGATAGCCTCACTAGGGGACAACATCTCAGGCCATTAGGCACCTGAGAAGGGTTAGTTAGGCCAAGGGATAGCTTCACTAGGGGACAACATCTCAGGCCATTAGGTACCTGAGAAGGGTTAGGTAGGCCAAGGCCAAGTCGAACCATGAAAAAAAAATGAGTCCTGTGTAATGGATGTTCTGGAGGAAGGGAAGACAAGACCTATGTAAGAGTTTCGGGTACTAAGTATGATACTGCACACTCATGGTTATTAAAAAAATGGAAGTGAATGTGCTGCCTGCTCCTGCTCTAATCTCAGCTAGTCTAATTTGCTGTTTCACTTACTTACTTCAAATGCCCAGGCTGCCTTGCCATTCTACAGAACTTGCTGTATCCTGTGAGACACCAGTGCTGTGAGAGGAAGGAAATTCCAGTTTGATTTTAACACAGAGAACAAGAAGGAATGAAAAATGAAACCATTGTATTTATGCTTTGTGAGCTGTCAGCACATACTTCTGTTTTATAAACATGAAAACAAGAGAATTTCTAGTTTTAGGTTTGTTTTTTTTCCTCCATAGAAGAAATGTGCTGTGGCTGAGCCGCAACACATGCTTTTTACATATACTGTATATATGTATGTATACACACACATACACGAATGTGTCTATATATGTACATGATGCTATCTATCTATGTATATAGATATGTGTTTATAGGGGCACAGTATCAACAGACATTTACTGGAATCTCATCCTCTTCAGCTAGCAGCTTGCTTTATCCCTTGCTGAAAAGGTCCCCAGCCTCTAATGTCTGCATCTACCTTCAATTCGTGTGAGTTACCTAAAAGTAGGAGTGCTGTGAAAGAGAAGAGCAGTGTCTTGACGGGTGAATGAAGCCAAGCCTAGCACCTGATTTACATAGAAAAGAGGCAGAATGCCACTGTCTAGCCTCATAAGGGCATCACAGTTGACTTGATGAGATGATAGGCCTCTGCTCTGCCCCACAGATGAGCTCCTGAGCAAGGTGACAGGCACTTTCTATTTTTGGCCTCTGATGGCTGCTTTGTGCATCCAATTTTTTTGCTGGCTGAGACGGCTGTCTTAACAGGAACAGGAGACCAACAGGGAATCTGCTTTGTGTCAGGTCCAGTTCCCTGCTCTTGCAGGAGCTTAACCTTCTTTACAGTTTGCCTTCCATCACATGCAATTAGTGAGGCTGAAGACCTCCAAGGCTCCCCTTCCCAAACACGAATCCTCTGATGGAAGGAATCTGTGGAGCCCCACCTCTGTGATACTCACTGCCTCCTGTGCAGCTCCCTGTGGCCTAGTGAGAGAAGGGAATTCACAGACTCTTCCACTTCCAGATCATAAGGCTGAATTATGGGCCTCCATAGCCATTCTGTCTCATTGTCTCGTGCTCATGTTTTTGGAACAGAGGATGGTAGCCATGAAGAATCTCTGATATTAACAATATTGCAGAACACTCTTTCTAAATCCCAGTGTCATTTTTAGGATTGGTAACAAAACACCTACATCACCAATGCTGAATTCCTTTACCACCTATCACCAAAATTATTTTAATTCAGGTTCCATTTATGCTGTTCAGCACACAGTTTCATTCAGTGCTCACACTGCTTTTACCTAAGTTTTGATTTCCCTCTTGTGATGGCTGTCCCACCAAGCTTCTCCTATCTCTGTTGTATCAAGTTTCAGATCCTGCATAAATACTTCCAGTTCTCCCATTTTCTCGCCAGGTTCCTCAGCATTAGCGTACAAACACAGGACTTACTACCTCACTCTCTGTTTCTTGGCCTGTCTATGCAGAACTCTGTTGACATCTGACCTTCTTAGAAATCAGTTGCTCAGGGACCAGTGGCATCAGCAGCACATGATGACAGTCAGGGCAGGCTGAGAGGCAGCAAAACCATTTTTATCTGTTGCAGCCCCTCAGGGCTTTTCAAGATGAGGAACCACATCCCTAGGAAATGGACATGCTCTCTTTCTGTATGAAAAATTGCTCTCATGTAGTTTTGCTGAATGGTGAAGTGATAGCTGCTTTATCTGACAGATGTGATTTGCAGAAAAAGTCTGTAGCCCAAATGTTCCATGCAGGCACTAGTAAACATTATGTAGCAAAACTACCACACAAATTTGCTGTCAGGCCAAGCTTTTATCTTGTTCAAGAGCGGAGTAAGGGGAAGGGGAAAACCAGTGAAGAATGTGCATAAAACCCTTGCTAATCAGTTTTCATCATAACTTTTCACTGACTTGACATGTTAACCCATAAAATCATTAAACCTAAGGGAGCTTATGGAACAGATGGCAGCAGGTATTAAAAACTTCACTGAAGCTATACTGATTCATAGCAACTGAACAGAAGATGTGTTTTCTCTTTCAAGACTTTCAAATAGTGTAAATTAGAGTGAACAGGTATGCTGGGTGTGCTTGTGGAACTCTCACAAGTAACACTTGGTAGTCACGAATACTATAGATACATTTATTTTACAGGGCAAGGCATGGATACTGACAGGAAACTTGAGCTTTAATATTGCCAAAGTATTTCTTTAAGCTGAAAATGACTGCCTCTTTAATCCACTTCTCTATCTTTTCATTTGTAAAGGCATAACTTGTGGGTGGGATAAGGTTCAAGCACTAAAAAAAATTATTACATAAACATTATGTAATAACTGTAATTTTATGGCAGTAATTCACATAAATTACATGACAAGGGGGTCTTGAACAAAGGCAGGTAAAAAATCAAAACTTTCAGCGAAGCATTGGTGTAAAGCAAACTGGATTCACCTGTGGCCTCCAATTTTGCCAAAATGGCACAGAATTGAGAGCTATAGAAGGTGGTTCCTGAATTCACAATTCTTTTTTCTTTTCAGATGACCGAGAGAATAATTGTTTTATTTGCTGTAATCAACAGTCAGGAAGAAGTTCAAGGAAACTACATTGTGTGTATTTTATTCTTCCTTTGGAATTTATTAGATGTAGTCAGGTAAGCAGAACCCCATCCTCACTGTACTGCAGGCACTTTTCATTATTTCAAAGTTGGTCAAAAAGCATGTTATCAATTTTAAATGAAAGCCTGGCCCTTGTAAGCTGCTTACTAATTTTTACAAAAATCTACATAGTTGAGATGCAGAGCAACTCAAGAGAAGTAAATCATTGCATTAACATCTGTAGGTCAAAGGCTCTGACCTTTTAAACAAAAATTTAGAAGCCAGTCACAACCACCTCCCAGTGAAGAGCAATTTCCGAAACTGATTTACAATTCTATTGTTTGGGTTTTTTTTTCAATACAGAATTGACAGCACAGTAAGGCAGCACTGGAAGAACTTCTTACTTAGATGGAAATACTATTCTGGGTTAACTGCACTGAGACTTCCAAAAAGCCAAGAGCTCCTGCTGTAGAGATCGAGAATTTTGGTGTAGTAGGTCATATATCACATTGCAGGGACAAAGCACAGGAGGCAAAATGGATAGGAATACAGGATTTTTATCTCAAAAATTTTGTATGGTGGAAGGTTACCAAGTACCTTCCTGTGGTAAAAGTATAATGGTGAAAATTCCACATTATGGACTTTGGCATCATTTGTATCTGAAGTCAGTAATATTTCTCAGATATAACTTCTAGCCTCTGTGGACGTCAGTTTGTACACTTGTAGCAGGGAAGATATATGGAACTAAGCAGCATTTTAACAAGACATAGACCTCACAGCAGCCCCTGTATGAGAGTAAATTTTTTTCTTTATTCTTTTTCTTTCTGCTAAAATAGCTTTCTGCTATATTAAATACATTGCTTTGGGGACTGACTGGGGTATATAGATATAGGCAGCAAAGGAAATATATGCTACAAAAGAGATCTGATACAGGAAATTGCCAGGAAGGATTGTTAAGAAAGATTTTAAGTCAGCTTTGGGGTATTTGTACTATCAGTGTTAATAAACTACTACTTGTACTAATTATTGGATTATTATTCCATCAATTTCTTTTTGAAGTTTGTAAATCTAAAATATTAGAACCTAATCTGAAATGTAAAGGCTCTGTGCAGCTGAAGAGAGGCCAGAAGTGTAAACAATACTGGTTGTAAAGTCCTGACAGTACATAGTTGTCCTATCAGTGCATCCTTATTTTCTGTCATTGCTAAAGAACACACCACTACAGCAATAACACTAGCCACTTAATAGGCAAGATATTGTGGTCTATAGCAACAAAAGACCAATGCAAATAATAATACATAGTACAACTCAAACAGATTTAAAACTCTCACCTGATTTATTTACAGCAGCTGTGCCATGCCCTAGCACCTTAAAGAAGCAGTCATGTCTTAAAGTGTACCAAAACCTCTCTCTTCCTTTAGACAACTAGTTTTGAAGTATTACAAGTTCTTCCACATAGTGCCTCAGGGACATAAATATCCTATGCATTATGGCTAATGATGTACTGAGAGAAAATTCTGCAAGGTTTTGTATATCTGACCTTTCCCACTCATATCATTGAACAGCCCAAGAAGGTGTATAGAGAGGGAGTAGCTGTTTCATTTTCTACTGAGATGGGCTTTAAAAGGGGTAATAAAAAATTGAGATAATCCTGAGGTTGCAGAGAAGATGGTATATTTACAGCCTATCAAACTCTTCTGTAGATCAGGAATGATGCAGAATTAGTGAAATGAATTACTAAGAAGGGAACAGAAGAAGTCTACTAATGCTATTTCTGTCTGTCAGAAACAGTCCTGATTAACAGTGGCTTAAAATTTTCACCTTTCTCGCAAGACCACAGGACGAAAGGCCTTTCAACTGACCAAATATGCAATCAGACCCATTTCTCCGGTGTTTGGAAAGCTGCTGTATCACTTTTACATCAAACTAGATAGGATTTGATCACTCTTGGAGACTGAGGTCCTAGGCATTGTGGTCTTCCAGCGTGCAACAGTGACAGCTACACTAAGAATAAAACATGGCAAAGCATTGGAGCACAACTGCTTTTTTGTACCTGCTGTACCTTCTGAGGTCCAGGGGAGGGGCAGCTGTACTGCAGAAGATTAAGTACTTGTAATTACCTCAATGTTTATCCTCCTCCAGCAGTGGCTTAGCTATTTCAGCAGTCATAAATCAGCATTTTCTCAGTCCCAACAGTCATATTCTGCCTACCCCTCTCGGTTCTAACATTCCTGTCCATTTTCTGATGGACCAATATGAAATCATGCTGGTTGATGGCAAAGCCTTGCAGCTGGAGGGCTGTATTGCTGTCTGCCTGCTTTAGGGTAGTACCACAGGCAACTTTTCCGAAACAATGAACCATCTACTTTCAGACATCAGTTAGACCCTGAACAAAACTTCTGCAGCATTGCTCTGAAAATTTTCTCAGACAGGCAGTTTCAAGCTCTTCTGCAATTCCCTGAGATATTTCAATAATGTATCTTTATTTTAAAGACATGATCATTCCCTCTGAGCTCATCTGCTGTTCTTCTTGCTGCAGGTACACTTACAATATGTTAGCAAGGATGGAAATATACTACTTACCGCTGACATGGCTCAACTGTTCACTGTGCATCCTGCTCTATCCCCTTTCTGTTCTGGCTGAAGGTATGGAAATGGGAAAGGTATCCATGACTTGCTTCCTTAATCTTCTTCAATAAAATTTGATCAGTTTGTCATTTGTGCTTAAGATATTTCTTTTTGTGTTGCCAAAGACATTATAAATGTTGACATACTCATATTAACTTGTATGTCACCTATCTTTCTCTTTTCTGTACTTTTTCCCTAATAGAGGTTCTCAGGTGTTTGTGTCTGTGTTGTTTTTTCTTTTTTTTTCTTTTTTTTTGGTCTGTTTATTTTGTAACAGTATAGGAAAAAAATCATTTTTTGGGATAAAGCAGAAAAATAACCCCCACAAAACACATGTGGATTCCCCAATTCCAGACTGACCACATTAGGCTGCAAGTCCCAAAGATGCCTTCTCCCTCACTGGCTTCAGGCCATACTTAAGCAACTTACCATACTTCTATCAGTAAATGTGCCCACTCAGACCATGTTGAAAGCATTGCAACTACAGGAGTGATAGAACTTGTTGTTGAATAGGATATACTTGCTATTTCTAGAATTAAGAGCAATTAGCACCTCAGACCTAGGAAACTGGACTCAAGGAGGAAACAACGTGCATATGCATACAAATGACATGCTAAATTCAGCATGAAATATAGCTATCTGTGCCTTAAAGGTAACTTTTACATGAAGCTTTTTGATGATCTTCCACCTCCTGTTGACTAAAGATTGACCATGGTATTTTACAGCATTTGCAATTTGTGTTTCACTTCCTTATTTTGAATCCTTTGGCACATACTCCATCAAGCTACCATTTCCATTCGCCTTCTCAATCTACTTCCCCTATGTTCTGAAGATGTACCTGCTAGTGCTCTTTATAGGTAAGTATTTAATCTTCCAGAAAGCTGGGTCTCAACACAACTGGGATGCCCATGACATCCAACGAAATCCAATCAGTATAGCTCCTTTCACAAACTAACTCTCTCTGCTGCATATCCTGCAGACCACTGCACGGAAGATAAATCATTAGCTGTTTGGACTTTAAGTGTCTTTCAAATAGAAATAATTGAAATTGCAAGAGACATTGTGTGTGTGCGTGTGGCATAAAAATACAAACCAAAAATATAAAAATCGGTTCAGTGATCCTGGCCTTACAGCTACTTACCAAAATTTGTTTTTACATCAATTTCCATCTAATTATACTCTTATTCTGTGCACTCTCTCCTCACTCATTCCTCCTAGGTGGTATGTGAAGTCATATCTAAATGCTTTTACAGTTTGGTTATCCAAAGTAGTGTAAGAAGAGCCCATCCCAAAATATGCATGTAAATAGATCTCTTCTCAATGAAATAATTTTAAAATTTGAATTGCATCTGTCATTACAGCCAAGTCTTTGTTCTGCCACTGGCTTTAACACTAATTTGAAGGCTCTCATATCTGTGATGCAGTGTTCTATTCCTAAGTTCATGGAAGGAATTGTGCAAGGTTGCCAGATGCTTATACTGTTCCTTCTAAATGAACTGAAGATACTTTGGACTCCACTCCCTTTTTCTTATGTTATTTTGTGCTTTGATTCAGGTATGTGTTTTATCATCCAGCACCTCTTCTCTGAAAGGGAAGTACACCTAAGGACACGCAACATCAAAAAGAAAAGAAGCTAAGTTGATATTTTGTTTGGAAGTAAGAATTATATTCCCAGGGGGCTGCTGCAAGTCCTAGGTTAAGACGAAATTAGACAAATATTTTTAGAGCAAAACTTCTGTTTGCATGCACATTATCAGGCTTTGTAGAATTTTTAGAAAAGGCAAGTCTCTTTAAGGCACCCTAAAAATGGAGCAGCTAAAAATAACTAGTTACTTTTGAAAGTTTTTATTTCAAACAGAAGGAGTTTTAAAAATGGATGTATTTTTTTGCTAACGTGTATTAGCGAACTCTGAAAAAACTGAAGAATGCCTCCACTCACAATCACACTAACCATTTTGGTGTCAATTCCTGTCTCAATAGCAACAGAGATTCTATAATGACAATACCATTTAATCTAGAAGATTATTTTGTATCAGGTCAAAATATACATGCTTCATATTTATAAATGCTAAATTGGCCAGAACTGGAATCTCTCAAGGAGCAGAAACTGGAAACTTTGCAACTCATGAGATTCACAAGCCAATTAGCCCCAGGCATTCACAAAGGATCCCTTACATTCTGTCCTGACTTCTCCAAACAATATTCCAGAAAATGCAGCTAAACCACAAAGGCAGGTGATCAGCTAATCATCTACTATACATTCAAGTGGATATTCAAAAGCCAGAAGCAAAAACTTTCAGTTATGTGTCTGGCAGACATAAGAACCTCTTTATCCACAATGATTTTCCTCCATGCTGTACATCAGACATGAGCAAAAGAAGTGTGACATAGTCAGGCCAAATATGACTTGGCCTTTGAGGGGAAGTGAATGACTATCAAAAGCCATGTGCAAAATTCTAGCCATTTTACTCAAGCACATTGCTTCTCATACTTGTGTAGGACTATCTGTGAGAATGCCACTAACAGTTTATTCACTCTTGGAAATAAAGAATATGGATAGCTCGGGGGGAGGGGATGACACATCTACCAAGGCCTGGAGTGATAGAATGAGGGTTAACAGTTTTAAACTGAAAGAGGGCAGATTTAGACTAGATATTAGGAAAAAATCATTTACTGTGAGGGTGGTGAGAGACTGGAACAGGTTTCCCAGGGAAGTTGTAGACGCCCAATCCCTGGAAGTGTTCAAGGATAGTTTGGATGGGGCTTTGAGCTACCTGGTCTAGTGGAAGGTGTCACTGTCCATGGCAGGGTGATTAGCATTCAATGATCTTTAAGTTCTTTTCCAACTCAGACCATTCTATAATTAACCCAGTGAAGGAATGTGAAGGTAAAAATGGACAAATAACTGCTTGGAGGCTGGCAGGGGCTTTTCTGATGTTTCATCCATACTGATTTCATCTATACCTTCATTTGAATTTAAGCAGGTAAAGATAAAAAGTGAAGCTATTTGTCCTGGTTTGACCAGAAAGAACTAAGAG
>VWZO01014030.1:10877-21801 GCA_013396975.1 Bucco capensis
GGGGGCTTTGGGGATTTTGTTTTCTTGGGTTTTGGGGAGGTTTAGTTTGGTTTAGTTTTTTGGGGTTTTTAGGGGTGAGGTTCTTTGAGGTTTGGGGGATTAGATTTTGGGTTTTTGTTGTTTTGATTGTTTGGGGTTTTGGGGGGGTTGTGTTATTTTTGTATTCTTGGGTTTTTGGGGTTTTCGTGTTATATTTGTTTTCTTGGGGTTTTTGGGGTGTTTGAATTTTGGGGATTTGGGGGGTTGGGTTTTATTGTGGGATTGCTTTGTTGGTATTTTTGTGGGGTTTAGGGTCTCTTTTGGGTTTTTTCTTTTGTGGAGTGTGAGGGAGCAGGAGTGATGAGGAAGAATTAATTGAAAGAGAGGAGCTGGCTCCCTGCTTTGCTGTCTGGCTTTTAGGCATCTATCTGATGGCTTGGCAGCACACATGCTCTCTGTAATGATATATGGAGCAATTAAAGATGAAGCCCAAAGAGCTTTGAGAGATGCTCCATCAGCTAGACAAAAAACCTTGGGTGGCTTGTCCTGCTTGGAGGAAATTTGGGGTGAAGTTAAGCCACTCCATCAGAGTAGGTGAACTTCATGAGCTTCAACAAGACCAAGTGCAGGGTTCTGTGTGCAGGAACAATCCCCACTATCAATCCAGGCTGGGGATGAGATGATAGAGAGCAGCCCTGCAGAAAAGGACTTGGGGTGCTGGTGGATGANGGAGGATTAGTGGGAGAGCTGGGCCTTGCCTGGGTGCACTTGTGCTTCCTCAGCAGCTCTCTGCTCTGTGATAAACTTCTGCTGTTCTGCTCCCTAAGAGGATTGGGCAGATTAAATGAAATCATGAGACATGCTCTGCAAATTACAGCCCAAATCTGATTTTTTTTTTTTTTTCTGTAGAGGATTATGGGCCAAAATGTTGGGAACTGGAAGCTTTTTCCCTCCTCTGGATCTAGAGGGTGCACTTTCCAAGTGAGCCAGTGAGTGTCAGCTTGGGATTCCCTGCTGGCTCCTCCAGGGTTTTCAAGCCCAATATTTAATAAGAATGAAATGAAACCACTCTTCTGAGGTTTTGGATGGAGACTGGCAGCCCTTATCTCATCTCCTGTGTCCTGTCTGTGTGGCCTGACATCTTCCTGCAGTGGCCCAGGAGCAGAGCTCAAACCCATAGCAGGATCTCTTTCCACACCTGTTTCAGCTCAGCATCAGACATGATCCAACACATCCTGGTGGATCCAGGATCTCTGACCTCTGGATCCAACACATCCTGGTGGATCCAGGATCTCTGACCTCTGGATCCAGCACTGCCTGTGCTGCCAAACTCCTTCTTAGAGGGCAGAAGGATATCTCTTCAGTTGTCCCAGTGCTGGCTCCAGGCATTTGCTGAGCAATAGGAGAAGGGGAACAGGGATAGACCCTCCAGCAGCCAGATCCTGCTGCTCCTCCTCTCTCTGCCTGAGTGTGTATCTGGGAATCACCTGGATCTCTAGGTAATGGTTAACCCTTTCAGATGTCCTCATGTCCCTTTGGCTTCATTCTGTGTTGGTTTTCCTTTCCAAGCCCCTGGGCTGTGGCTCTGAGCATCCTTGGCCCTTTGCCACTTGGAGACCAGCTGGATTTCTGCAAGGGCTGCAAGTCAAAACCCTTCCCATTAAAGCTCCAAACCACTCAAAGAGATCCATAGGGGCTTGGGGTTGCTGTGGTTTTCCATGGGGTTTGTCAGGATGTTGTTAGAGCTCCAGGGAGGACTTTTCCAGAGGTACTTCATCACATTGCAATGCAGCCCAGTCATCCTATGCTTGGGGTTGGAAGAGACTTTTAACAGCATGGAGTCTAACTGTTAAGCAGCACTGCCAAATCACCACTAAACCATGTCCCTCAGCACCAGCTTTACAACCCCTGCAGGGATGGTGACTCCAGCACTGCCCTGGGCAGCCTGGGCCAGGCCTGGACAACCATTTAAGGCAAGAAATTGTTCCTCATGTCCAACCCAACCCTCCCCTGGCACAACTTGAAGCCACTTCCTCTTGTCCAACCATTTATTCCTTGGGAGAGGAGACCAACCTGGCTCTAACCTCCTTTCATAGAGTTGTAGAGAGCAAGAAGATCTCCTAATGCTTTGTTGTGCTTAACTTTGGAGGTTTGCTGGGCTCCTGGCTGGCCTCTCACACAGCCTGTGTTCCTCCTGTGTGCTTCTCCATTGGCAGTGGTATCCAAGAGCCAAGCTGAGGTTTGCCATGGGAAGAGCCCAGGGGCAGTGTCACAGGGGCCAATGTGGTCCCAGGAGCAGTGTCAGCAGTGCAGGAGGGAGGATCCTTGCCCTTGGGATCCCAGGAGAGCCACTCACTCCACCCTGGACCACACAATGCTGCTCTGCTAAGGGATGGGGACAGTCCCAGCAATGGTAGGTGCCCAGGTCCAGCTCACAGAGCACTGTCCCCACTACCCTACTCCCCTGCCAGCTTGGGGAGGAGATGCTACTTACTTTTCCATGGGCACCCAGGGCTGGGAAGCTGCTTTTTGGTGGCTGTGCTAAGAAGGGATCACTGCCAGGTCTCTCCTCCTGCATCCTGAGTTTAGGAGCTCTACCCTGTCTCCCATCCCTCCCATGGGACCTACATCCCTCAGACAGCATCACAGAGGCTTTGCAGAGCTGCATCCTGTGGCAGCTTTGAGTCAGCCACGTTTTCAGGATGGATTTGAGGGAAGAGAGGGCAAAAGGGATAGCCCCAAATAACCACCTCTCTCTCTTTGGGTATAGGAGGGCAGGGGGAGGACCTTTTCCTGGCTCCAAAGGTGGTTGATATCCCAAGGTCTGGGGTGAAATGCAGCAGGGGACAGGCCAGGCTGAGTTCTTTTGGCTTCCATGTGCTTTGTGTTTCCTCTTAAACACTTCCAGCCTGCTTCAATTTGTTCTCTATTCCCAGCAGCTCTGGTGCCTCTGCAGTTGGGTTGATCAAAGCAGAACACGTTGGCTGACATGGGAGCACTTCCAAAAAGTGGGCTTGGGGAGGAGGGGGAGGACCATGGCCTCTCCATGAACCCAACTGGATAAACAACATACCTTGGAGCTGCCTGGCTCCTAACAGGGGTTATTTGGGGGGAAAGGTGCTGACCCTTGGTGGGACCTGGTGCCATCATCTCCTCAGCAGTAGTTAAAATTGAGGCCAGAGCAGGTGCATGCTTGGAGATCTTCTCCTTGGTGCCATGCCCTGCACCCATGAGGCATGGTTTTTGGTGAAGAGAGGAGGATTCCCATGGAATCTCCATGGCAGAGGACTCAGGAGCCCCAGGAGCAGATGGAGGAGCTGGCATCACCTTGCTGCTTTTATTTGGGGTTTTTTTGATCCCTTCCTAGAATGTCAATTAAAGCAGAGGAGAAACATATGGGGCTTGGTCTGCTGATGGAGAGGAGGGAACTCATCCCACTGGCTCCTACATCAAGAGGGGACTGCACCCCATGCTCTGCTGCCTCCAGCAGTGACTGCTCAGGGTAAGGAGAGATGCTGAAGGATTTGGAGGATCCCAAAAAGTCTGAACCTGGAGAGAGGACTCCTGAGACATGGCAGGATCTCAGTTTCAAAGGGATGGGGGAGCCATCCCTGAGGGATGTAAGAGGGAGAGGAGTTGGTAGCCAGGGATGCAGGATGGAGGGGATGTGGTACCCAGGGATGCAAGATGGAAGGGGTGTGGTGCCTAGGGATGAGGGATGGAGGGGATGTGGTACCCAGGGATGTGGGATGGAGGTACATAGGGATGCAGGATGGAAGGGCTGCAGTAACCATGGATGCAGAACAGAGAGGATGGGGTACCTAGGGATGCAGGAGGGAGGGGATGTGGTACCTAGGGATGTGGTTTGGAGTGAGTGTGGTACCCAGGGATGGAGAAAAGACGGGATTTGTTACCCAGGGATGCAGGATGGAAGGGATGTGGTACCTGGGAATGGAGGAGATGGAGGATGTAGCACTCAGGGATACTATGAGCTCCCCACTGACTTCCTCTGAGGATGCCATGAATCTGTCATCACAAGGAGAGTCAGGAGATATAAATCCTCTTCTCAACTTGTTGCTCTAGCTTCTCAAGCAGCTTTGGACTCCAGGTCATCCTCTCTGGATTGTGCACGGAGAAACCAGCTCCTGCAAAGGGTTTCCCACCTGGAGGAAACACTCAGCATCTCTGCAACTATTGGGATTCATTTATTCAGTCTCTCTGCCACTTAGCATGACTTAAGCATCCCTGACACTTGATAGAGGAGATGGTAGCTGTCAGGGAGCACAACCCTGTGAGCTGTACACCTTCAGCATCCTCCAGAGCATGTTTAAGAGGCTGGCAGTAAATAAATAACCCTGTATGAAGATGCAGAAGTGCTGTTTGCAGGCAGTAATGTGTGGTGTTCAGCAATCACCTGGCACTGCTCCTGAAGCTTCCCTAAGATCTACCATCTAATCATCCCATAGAGGCTCCTGGAGCAGGAAAGCCACAAGGTATTGATGGCTGGGAGGAGAAAAGCTGAAGATGTGTAGGTTCAAGCTGGAGCATCACGTTGCTGTCCTGGACCTGGCTGTTTGCACTCCAGCTGAGGAGGGAGCTGCACAACAGCTTGGGCTGTTGGGACAGGGGATGGCTCAGCATCCATTTATCCCATTGGCTCCAATAGCTGCATCCAGGGAAGGGACAGCAGGAGCTGCTTCAGCTCCAGGTGATGTACATGGCCTGACCAGGACAGTGGCTTTTTGGATGCCAGTCTTAGGATAGAGTCATGGAATTATAGAATTGTTTGGGTTGGAATAGACCTTTCAGATCATCAAGTCTAATCATTAAGCAGCACTGCCAGGTCACCACTAAACCATGTCCCTCAGCATCACATCTACAAGGCTTTGCAACCCCTGCAGGGATGGTGACTCCACCACTGCCCTGGACAGCCTGGGCCAGGCCTTGACAACTCTTTGGGGGAAGAAATTATTCCTTGTTGTCCTAGTTTGATTCAAAATAAGGTATTCCATGCCATATAGGTCATATTCTAGTCCTTGAGGCTTTGCTATGGAACATGGGCCATGGGGTCTCTTGCATGAGGCCTAAGAGCAAGCAAACAGGTGTTTAATGTAGCTAATTAACAACTAGTGTATATAAGGAGAAGTCTGGGTCTCTACCCAGTCAGAAGGTTGAGCATCTGAGTCTTGTGAGGATCAGCAGCCCAGCTCTGTTCCTATAGGACTCTCTGTGTTCTGTCTTCAGTCCTGGAAAACTGAGCACCCTGAGCCCTGTGAAGCTCAGCAGCCCAGCTCTGTTCCTCCAGGACTCTCCCTGTTTTGCCTTCCATCTCAATTCAAGAGTTCCTGAGTTCCTCAGCCTCCTGAGCCTGAGTCCTGCCTGCTGCTGAAGTCCTCCTGCTCCAGCATCACTGGTGAGGTAATTGCCATCAAAGGGAGTTTGGTTCTAACATTGGTTTTGTGTGTGTGTGTATACTCTTCATTTTCTTCTTGTTGTTTTCAATAAAGTAGTTTAAGTTTCATTTCCAATTCACAAGTTTCTCTCTCTCTGTTAATTTCCCCTTTTCCTCCCTGTAGTGGGGGAAAGGGGATAATAGAGAATAACTGTCCTTGTGTTGGTGGTTGGCCCAGGCCTAACCCTTGGCACTGCCTTAGTGCATGAGAAGCAAGTTGGATGTCCTGAGGGTTCCTGAAGGAGTCCTGGCTCTTTGCACCATGGCTGGGGCTTTGCTCTCCTGCTTCTGAGATGCTTCCTCTTGTTCTCATTGTAGGCTGGAGCTTCAGTTCCTGCTGCAAATGGTGCTCTGCAGCACCATAGAGCAAGTTGGTCCTTGCCAAAAGGACAGCAAAGGCCTCTTGATACAGCAGCAGGAGAGATGGCAAGGTACTGAACCCCAAAGTGACAGATTAAAGGAAAAACTAATGGCAGGTAAAGCTAGGAACCACACCATAGACTCATTTAGGTTGGAAAAGACCTCTAAGATCAAGTCTAGCTGCTGATCCAATACCACTGTGCCATGGCTACATGCAGCAGCATTGAAGCCTGATGCTTGGGTGCTTTGAGGAGATATCCTCAGACCTACCATGCTTCTTCCTATAGCCAACCACCTCTTGTCCAGCCTGGCCTTTCTCCAGAGTGAGCTTCCAAATGTGCTTTATTCTGGGTGCTGAGGTGATGCTGAGCTTGGGGAGCTGGAGGTGCTGCACCCTGAGAATCCTGCTCCCTTTGCCTCCCATCTCTGGGAGCTTTGGTCACCACCCAACCACCTCCAGCTTGGGCTCTGTGCTTTATTGCTTTTTTTTGGTCATGTTAGTTCAATATGGGATGAAAATGTAACTGCCTGAATTCCAAGGCTGCTGTAGAGCTCAGGCCCTCCCCAGCAAAGCCTCTCTCTAACCCCACTTGAAATTATTCCAGAAAATGGCTTATTTGCTTCTTTTTGTGTGTGTGTTTTGTGAATTTACATGGGGAGGGGAGCAGGGACTTTTTATTTTCCTGCATTAATCTTCACAAGGGGAGCAGAAAGGGGAAAGTCATCATCATTGGGGTGGGTGGGGGGTGGGGGTATGTGTTGAAATTAAACTTCCTAAACTTCAAGCCCCTGAAGCTTAATAAGATTAAGAGCCTGCATACCTCCAGACCACATTAAAAAGGTCATGCTGGCTGCCCTGTGCCCTTCAGCAGCTTCTATCCCCCTGTGCACCACACACAACAGGATCTTAATGAACCAAGGGATGCTGAGATTCATTCCAGAGGGGAAAAGGCCTCACCAGATGAAAGATGCTGGTGCTCTTTCTTCCTCTTAAGTCTATATATTGGTTCTGTGTCCTTAGATATTAAGGTTTGCCACTTGTGTCAGGGAAAGCTGGTAGCTGGACCCTACAAGGGATGTTTTCTTCTTAGGGAGGTGGTTTAGAGGTAACCTGGCAGTGTTGGGTTGATATTGGGCTCAGCTATCTTAAAGGTCTGTTCTAAACCAAAATGACTCTGTTTTTTTTGGCTTGTTGTCATTTGGAATCACAGATTCATGGAGTCATTTAGGTTGGAAAACGTCTTAAAGACCATCAAGTCCAACCATGAACCTAACACTGCCAGCTCACCACTAAACCATGTTCCTCAGCATCACATCTCCAGGGCTTTGAAACCTCTGCAGGGATGGTGACTCCAGCACTGCCCTGGGCAGCCTGGCCCAGGCCTGGACAACTCTTTGGGGAAGATATTGTTCCTCATGCCCAACCTAAACCTTCCCTGGTGCAACTTGAGGGCATTTCCTCTTGTTCTACCATTTGTTCCTTGGGAGAAGAGAGCAAGCCTCACCTCACTCCAACCTCTTTTCAGGGAGTTGGTGACATACTGAATTCCCTCATGGCAGCTCCCAGTCCCAGGGGCCTCATATCCATCCAAGGTAGGCACATGCTTTTGGAAAGCCCTGCAGAAGAGATCTACCATTTAGTTTCCCTCTTGGAGGCAGGAGATAAAATCCCCTCAGCATTCCTCTCCCAGGAGAGACAGAGCTCCTGTAGGTCTGTTTCATCTCCAGGATTTGCCTGAAAAATGTCTTTCTTTTAACCCCTCTTCAGTGGCAGTAAAGGAGGTTTATGCCCTGTGGTTTTTCTTCCTGTCAAGCAGGCTAAGGAGCTTACACCACTGCAAATCTGATAGAGAAGGTTTCTTTTAGAGTCACTGATAAAGCTCAATAAATAATGAGCTCAGTGTCTGGGACTTCTTCACAGAGATATTAAACTATATGAAAACCACCACATTTAAATGGCTGTTCCTTAAAGTGAAAATAAACCCCAAACTGGGGTGTGGTATTGCCTAAAAACAAGCCCAGTGGAAGAAGATGGGAAGTTCTGTCTAGGGAAGGGGAAATAAAAGGATCTCTTCCCACTGCTCTCCATCCACACCTAAAGGGTTGGAGCTGCCAGTTTGACAGGTATTTGCAAGGAAGAAGAGTGGATTTCAAAGGGAGAGCCAAGAATTTGGGTCTCCTTTTCCAGGAGAAAAGAAGTAGGGAGTGCACAGCTTGCACCTCATCTGTGGGGCTGGGGGAAGGAGGCAGAACTCAGCTCTCAGTAGGAGAGTCCTACAAACACAGCACCTAGCAAGGGCTATTTTGAGGGGTACAGCATGAGAATGGGATGTGTTTCCTTTGAGAAAATGAGGAATGGCTTTTCCCCAGAGCTTTATCTTTGGGCTGGGGCACTAGGGAGCGAAGGCTGAGCTGAGGAAACCTCCTCCAGCACATCCTTCCAGAAGCAGGGAGGGAGAAGACACTACTGCTGTGTGCTCAGGAGCCCCAAAAACCTAGGTTGTCCCCTCACATGAGGAGGAGGAGGAGTAGGAAGGAGTGGCAGCAGAAGCAGGGAGCATCACTAAACCCACATCTCCCATGGGAAGGGTGAGAGTGCCTGCAGGGTCAAGGCCACCCAGTTGGGGCTTGCTTGTCCAGATAATCAATATCCTCCTCCTTTCTAATGTACAGGAAATGTGGCTTTTTCTTTCTTTCTTCCCTCACCCCTCCTTTGTTTTTGCTTTTTCTTTTAAAGGCTGCCTGCATTGCATATCCTTTTTAACCCAGCCTGCCCCAGGGGGATTTATAGCCTCTATCCAGTTTTATTGTTGATACAGATCTTTATCTGCCCTGGGCTTATAACTGACATTTAAATTACACTGCAAACAATGAATCAATATTTATGGATTACTGGGCCAATCCATTCACCCAAACGAGTTGTTCTGGGATTCTGTCTCCTGGCAAACAGGACAATGAGGTCAAGGTCAAGGCTTTGTCTAATGAGAAATAGGCAGAGACAGGAGCTGCCAGCCCAATATTGACTGCCTAATAGGAATGCATTTATGTTAGCCATTTAGCCCAATGGGTTGAGCCCTTTGTTAATTTTCTCATTCCTGTCATTTTCCTGCTGATAATTGTCCAGAATTCCAAGCCCTCAGCCCAGCATGGTTTCCCTCCTTCCCCGTAGCAACCTAGGGACAGGGGGACAAGGCCTGGATGCTCCTCTCACTTGCCTTCCTCTCATTATTTTTATCTTAATTTTTCCCCCTTCTGCTCCTGGGAATGGTTATCAGCCTCAGCAGCTGTTGGGAAATTCATCCCTGACTCCAAAAATCTAGGAGCCAGGTTCTTTCCTTTGCTAGGATTCAGATGGGGGCTCACAGGCTGAAATCCAGAGTCAAGCTGGAAAAACACCCCCATGGCTTGGTTGGCTTCATGTGGCCCTTGGAAAAGAGGGGAAGCTTCTGATTTCTTGATGAGAAGGCAAAAAAAAATGGGTTAAAATTCAGCTTCCGGATCCCCAAAGCAGTGAGGTGCTGGCAGCTGGGTACAAACTGCCTGCTTGGTTTTCCCATGTGGCTTCTCCAGGCACGTGCTCAGGTAGGTTGAGTGTCCAAGGGTCTAGGGCAGGAAAAACCATGGCAGATCTCCTTGTCCCTCTTGCCACCATCCCATGAGCTTGCATGCTGCTCCTCTCTCCAGCCCCCACGATGCTCATCCCTTCTGCCACGATGATGTTCATCTCTCCAGCTCCCATGATGTCCATCCCTTGAGCTCCCCCGATGCTCATCTCTCCACCCCACACGATACTCACCCCTTCAAGCACCCTGGTACACAGAGCTAGGACCAGGACCACATTGAGGGAGGACGAACTGCTGCAGGAGAAGCATCATCCTGGGGAATTAAAGCAATGCAGAAGCATGGAGTGGTGTCATTCCTCTCTTTTTACCCCTCCTCCTACCCCAGATCACCTCCAGCGCCCTTGGGGAGCTGCACCCTGAGGAGAAGGAAGCAAGCTGGGAAGGGCAAGAGGGAAAGGGAGAGCTTGGGTTGGGTGGTTTTTTTTTGCTTTCGAAGCTGTGTTTATCCCCCTTGTTAAACGCCAGATGAAAAGTTTCAAGCCTAAATGAGTTTTGTTCTCTTCCCTCCGTTTATTTACATTAGAATAATCCCGCGCCGGCGAATTGTGTCAATTATTCTTTCCTCCGGGCCGAGCCAAGAATTCTTTGTTCCTCGCTAGTTTACAAAAGTGAAATATAGGTGAGGTTTTAGGACCTTTTAATCCTCCTATGTAATTACCGTTCCCTGCAGACACCGCAGCGCTTTACAATCGCTGCGTGGAGCTGCCGGGCTCAGATTAGACACACAAAGTCCCTTCACTTCATCAAAGGTTTCCTTATCTGCCCAAGACAGCGAAACAACAAACGATCCCCAAATCTCACCGGACCTGCTGTTTATTTGACCACCGCCGAAATAAATATATTTGCTGGAGCCAAACAAACCGCTTACTGGAGGTTTTTCCTGAGAACTGGAACTCGCCAGGCGCCCGGGGTGGGAATTTCCAGGAGCGTGAAGGACCCAAGGACTATCCAGGCAGGCTTTTGAAGTGCTTTTTTCCCCTTGTTTTATGAGCCCAAATGAGGATGAAACTCAAATGACACGAAGCAAATAATCCCCCATTCAGCCCTGAAAGGATTATTCTAATTACTTTGATTATTAAAGATCAGACAGATTTTTTTTTTTCCTTCTTTTTGGGGGGGGATTTTTTTTGTGGGTGGGGTTGTCTTCTTCCACCTCCCCCTCCCAACCTTCGGAGCAGAAGTAAACCAACCCCGAAATCCAAATCCTCGCTGGGAATTGAGGAACGTCTTAAGTAAACAGCGGGAACAAACGGGCTGTGTGATGGAGAGACCGGGTCCAAGCAGCCCAGCTTGGGGGGGGGGTGGGGGGGGGTCCCTTTTGTGCCNNGTGGGGGGGGGTCCCTTTTGTGCCAGCCTCAATAGGGGCTAAACGCCCCCCGAGACCCCCGAGCGAGGGGGCCAGCGTCTCGCCCCTTTCAGATGCAAATGCCACTGCCTTTCGCCTTTATCTCGGCGCTAAGATGGTGGTGTCAAGCTGGGCTGGGATGAATAAACCGGAGGATTGATGCTT
>VWZO01014030.1:39415-70009 GCA_013396975.1 Bucco capensis
TTCCAATGCTATTTACTAGTCCATTATTTACAAGGGTTTTGTTGTTTTGTTTTGTTTTTTTTTTTCACAAGGCTTATGCAGGATGCATCCAAAAAAAAAAAAAAAAACCCCAAAAAATAAAGGAAAAAAAAAAACAAAAATAGAAGTCACAATAAAAAATAAGTCCTTTATAGTGCCACCAAAGCATAGAGGGGAAAGAACCAGAAAAAAAAACCAACAACAAAAAAGAGCTCAAAATAAACCTTCCCCACCCCTCCCTTCCCACCCTCCAAAAGAAATAAAACAACAACAACAAAAAAAATCAACCCTAAAACCAACCAAAACCAAAAAAAACTCCTTTAGGGCTTCAATGTGTGCCATTATTTGCAGACCTCCAAATCACAAGTCCGTGGTGGGTTGGAAAGGTCAGGGCTCTGCAGGAGGCAGAGTCCCCATCACGCTCCGCAGCGTGGCCTGGTTCCTCTCTCTGGCTGAGCCTCGTGGGGACCACCCCAAAACATCCCCGAGGCTCTTCTTCCTTCCTTCCCTCCCTTCCCAAGTCGCTGGTGGTGGCCACTTGGCCACCCGGAGTCTTGAGGCTGGGATGTGCCAGCCCCATGCTGGAAACAAACCCATCCTCCACACCCTTAGTAGATGACCTCGTAGACTGTGGCTTTCTTGTCCCCGGAGCCCGTGACGATGTACTTGTCGTCAGCTGAAATGTCACAACTTAAGACGGAGGAGGATTCCTTGGACTGGGAAAAGGAGGGATGGGGAGACACAAAAGGAGTGGAGGAGGCATGGCGTGGGGAAAAGAAGGAGGGAGGCATGGCGTGGGGAAAAGAAGGAGGGAGGCATGGCGTGGGGAAAAGAAGGAAGGAGGCATGGCGTGGGGAAAAGAAGGAAGGAGGCATGGCGTGGGGAAAAGAAGGAAGGAGGCATG
Organism: Bucco capensis; assembly: GCA_013396975.1. Lineage (NCBI taxonomy): Eukaryota > Metazoa > Chordata > Aves > Piciformes > Bucconidae > Bucco > Bucco capensis. The sequence continues at coordinate 40,338 of VWZO01014030.1, forward strand.
GCGTGGGGAAAAGAAGGAAGGAGGCATGGCGTGGGGAAAAGAAGGAAGGAGGCATGGCGTGGGGAAAAGAAGGAAGGAGGCATGGCGTGGGGAAAAGAAGGAAGGAGGCATGGCGTGGGGAAAAGAAGGAAGGAGGCATGGCGTGGGGAAAAGAAGGAAGGAGGCATGGCGTGGGGAAAAGAAGGAAGGAGGCATGGCGTGGGGAAAAGAAGGAAGGAGGCATGGCGTGGGGAAAAGAAGGAAGGAGGCATGGCGTGGGGAAAAGAAGGAAGGAGGCATGGCGTGGGGAAAAGAAGGAAGGAGGCATGGCGTGGGGAAAAGAAGGAAGGAGGCATGGCNGGAGGGATGGGGAAAAAGGAGCGAAGGAGGGATGGGGAAAAAGGAGTAAAGGGGGGAGAATAGGGAAAAAAAAAAAGGCAACCCCATCAGTTTGGTTTCCCCAATGATGTGGCCACACTCATGTCTCCTCAGCCATGCTGGTGGCACCACCACATCCCCACATGCTGAGGACTGATCCAGCCCACCCCAGAAGGATTCTTCTCCCCATCCTTTCACCCTCCAGGTTGATGTTGAGAAGGGAGTGTGATCCAGGTGGTGCCCCCACTTCCCTGCTTGGGAAGCAGTGTCCTTACCTGGAAGATGCTTGCTCCGTAGGGTGTCCTCCAGGCATTGAGCAGGTTGTCCTTTCCAGTACTCACAAACCATTTCCCTGTGGTTGGGAAGCATGATGTCAACCTGCTGATGCTGAACCTCCACCTCCATGGGCAGCAGCACTTAAGCTAACAGCCAGACCCCACAACCAGCCTCTCCCTGTTCCCCAGAGACTTCTGGCTGTTTACACCCTCAAAAACTGGCCATTTGGGAGATAATGGGAAATCTGGAGATGTCTACCCCAGCCTCTCTCTCCTAGTGGGATGTTGGTTCACCTCCTATGATGCCACACAGCAACAGGTAACCATGACTGGCAAGGTTTTATGGGGATAATCCTTCACCTCCATCATCATGGGATGGATCCTGCTGGTATCCCTCTGTGCCCAAACACCCCACCGCCATGCTCTTTGTGCCATCACCCCAAAAAGGAGCCAAATTTAGGGGTCAGAGCTGCTTACCACAGTAGGCAAACTTGAGGGAGAGGACACAGCTCTCATGGAGGTGCAGCTGGTACTTGTCAGGCTTGGTGTGGTGCAGAACCTCCACGTTGCTGCTCTCCATGCCCACTGCCAGCCACTCACCCGTTGGGCAGTACCCCAGGGAGAAGATCTGTGCAGGATAGAGAGATGGCTCAGGGGGGAAAGTTTGTACACACCAGCTCTATAGCTGTAGCTCCTTGCATGGGTTATGCCTCAAGCTCCAGAGTAGGATTCAACCACCTCTATGTCCCCAACAATTCTTCATTGGAGGTGGATGCTGATCACCAGGGTATAGAACTGTTTTGGGTTGGGAGAAACCTCCAAGATCATTGAGTCCAAGCATTAAGCAGCACTGCCAGGTGAGCACTAACCCATGTCCCTCAGCACCACATCTCCATGGCATTTAAACCCCTCCAGGGATGGTGACTCCAGCACTGCCCTGGGCAGTCTGGGACAGGGCTTCACAATCCTTTCCATGAAGGCATTGTTCCTCATGACCAGCCTAAACCTTCCCTGGGGCAACTTGATGGCATTTCCTCTTGTCCTATCACTTGTTCCTTGGGAGAACAGACCAACCCCCACTTGGCTCCAACCTCCTTTCAGGGAGTTGGAGAGAGTGAGAAGGTCTCCCCTGAGCCTCCTCTTCTCCATGATACCCAACCCCAGTTCCCTCAGCTGCTCCTCTCAACACTTGTGCTCTAGACCCTTCAGCAGCTTCCTTGCTCTTCTCTGGACACACTCCAGCACCTCAATGACTTTCTGGGAGTGAGGAGCCCAAAACTGAACCCAGAATTCCAGGTGTGGCCTCACCAGTGCCCAGTCCAGGAGGACAATCCCTGCCCTAGTCCTGCTGATCCAAGCCAAATTCAATGACTGAACCTCCCTCCTCACCCCATCCCTGGCATCCTCCAGAAGAGGAAAACAGACTAAATATGCTCTAAGCCACAGCTCCTTAAGGGTTGGAAATAGCAGTGCCACAACTTTCTAGACTGCCCAGCTCCATGAGCCAACCTTCCCAGGATCTGCAGGATGCATCCCACCTGCAGGACACCTCCATCACCACACACACACAAGCCACCTATCAAGCTAGATCTCCATGAGGAGCTGCACCAAGAGACTAAGATGGCCATTTCCCCTTATCTCAGGACACTTCGTGCTTACCTGGGAGGTGAAGTCATGCTGCTGGAGCTGTCTCCCTTCCCGCAGGTCCCAGGAACGCACCGTGTTATCCAGACCTCCTGTCCACAACTTCGTACCATCATGTGAGATGTCTATGCAGCTGGCACCATCTGTGTGCCCTTGGAATTGCCTTCAATAAACCAAAAAAAAAAGTAAAAAATCAGGCAAATCTTCAAGAAGATCACTAGCAGGTTGCTTGAAAAGGAGCTGGAGCTCAAACTGCTTGCCCACAGCAAGCAAAGCCAAGATATCCATCCTGGGAGCATCATCTCTTGAGGTTCATCAGCCCACCCAAGCCTGCTGGGCACACTTTCACCATGAGAGAACATCCATATCACCAAGGTTCTCACACCAAGAATGTGGTCAGAAACACCCCAGTGATAGAGAAGAGCAGCCCCAGGGTGCTGAGCTTGGCTCACCTGACAAGGGTCTGGTTGTGCAGGTCCCACACAGCGATGTTGCCATCGCTGCAGCAAGAGAAGCAGACTTTGGCGTCAGGGCTGATGGCCAGGGCGTAGCAGGCAGGGGCAGAAGAGGTCAACTCAGCCTTGATGCGAGGCGTGGTAGAAGCCAGGTCCCAGATGGTGAGGGTGCTGGCCTCCCCTCCCACGATCAGCGTGCGGCCGTCAGGGAGGAGCTTGCAGGAGCGGATGTAGTTATCCCTGTTCTGGAAGGGAGAGAGGTTAGCAGAAGGGTAGAGTGAGTCACAGCACCATGGAGGTTGGAAGGAACCTCTGGAGACCATCCAGTCCAACTCCCCTGCTCCAGCAGGCTCACCCATAGCAGCTTGCCCACAATCACCTCCAGCTGCCTTTGGAATCTCTCCACACAAGGAGACTCCACAAGCTCTCTGGGCAGCCTGGGCCAGGGCTCTGCACCCTCACAACAAACAAGTTTCTCCTCCTGCTCACATGGAACCTCCTGGCTTCCAGTGTGTGCCCATTGCCCCTTGGCCTGGCCCTGGGCACCACTGAGCAGAGTGTGGCCCCAGCCTCTTGCCCCCTGCACCCTTCAGCTCTTGCTCAGCATGGAGCAGCTCCCCTCTGGCTCTGCTCTGCTCCAGGCTAAGCAGCCCCAGGGCTCTCAGCCTTTCCTCCTGCCACAGATGCTCCAGTGCCCTCAGCATCTTCCTAGCCTCTGCTGGACTCTCTCCAGCAGTTCCTTGTCTCTCTTCAACTGAGAAGCCCAGACCTGGCCCCAGGACTCCAGATGTGGTCTGGCTAGGGCAGAGTAGAGGGAGAGGAGAATCTCCCTTGACCTGCTGCTCACACTCTTCTTCATGCAGCCCAGGAGACCATTTGCTTTCTTAGCCACAAGGGCACATTACTGCTTCATGGTGAGCTTGTTGTCCACCAGCACTGCCAGGTCCTCCTCTGTGGAGCTGCTTTCCAGCAGGTCAAGCCCTAACCTTTCCTGGCAGGACCCTTGCTGAACTTCATGAGCTTCCTACCCACTTTGAGATGGGGCCAAGCAGACACAACATGCTCTTGAGGACCAGGACCTATCCACCTCTCCTTACCAAGCAGTCCAGCTGGGAGATGGGGCTCTTGCTGCCTGGTTGACTGATGTCCCAGATCTTCACACAGCCCTTGCCCCCAGTGTAGACATGCCTGGTGGGGTTACTGATGGTGACAGCACAGACCACCTCGCCGTGGCTCAGGGTGTTGATCTGCCGAGCGTGCCGTGGGATGCCGGGACCGGCCAGAGCATCGTGGGGAAAGGGCACTGGCTGCATCTGCCCATCAGCGCTCACGTGGAAGGAGTAGGCTCTGGAAAACAGGGGGACACAGGGTCCTTGGAGTCAGTCCAGCTCTAGGGGAAGGCTGGTGGCATCACAAGCTGGTTGTGCTGCGCTAGAGGATGCAGATCACCGCTGAAGCCAACCCATGGTGCAGGTCCATGCTCATCCCCACCCCCAGGGTACCAGATGAAGGAGCAAGAGGAGCTTACGGCTTCCCTCCAGGGATGGAGGCCAGGCTTGAAGGTAGGCCAGGGGCTCTCATGGGAGGATGTGGATCGAAACCAACCTGCCAAGAGACACATGGACACTGGTGAGGATGGACACGAGCAAGCAGCTTCCCAGCTGTGAGCCTTGTGGTGACTCCCCTTTGCCCTCTGCTGCTCAGTAGCCAACTTATTTCCCTCCCCCACCCAGCAGGAAGGGGAAATTAGCCAAAGGTTTTGGGGCTGCAAGGAACAGGTGGGACCATAGCCACCCCACCATAAGCTGCTGGGGACAGGAGCAGCCAAGATGTGCTCCAGAAACCCCCCAACTTTGCTTTACTTGTTGTTTTCACCATGTTTTGCCTTAAGAAGTGTGGCCTTGGGAGCAAAGGGGGATGGAAGGGGTTGAGTGAAGGGAAGAGAGGTGAGCAGGGGGGACCTTCCACCCATGGTGAAGGAACCCCAATGTAGTGGCACATGGATGCCATCCCACAGGGAGAGAGGGAGACCCCATCCCACAGAGGGGAAGAAGAGGAAGGGGGACCCCATCCCACAGAGGGGAAGAAGAGGAAGGGGGACCCCATCCCACAGAGGGGAAGAAGAGAGGGAGACCCCCATCCCATAGAGGGAAGAGGGGGACCACCCCATCCCACAGAGAGAAGAGGGGGACCACCCCATCCCACAGAGAGAGAGAGAGAGAGGAGGACCCCATCCCCCAAGGGAAGAAGAGAGGCAGACACCTCCACACCCAGTACCCATCAACAGCCCACAGGGGGACAGAGGGAGGGGACCCCATCCCCCAGGAAGAAGAGAGGGGGAACACCTCCACATGGTGAGGAGCTCCAGCTTCTCCCAGAGCCTCCCTCCCCCCACCGGGAGCGCCCAAAAAAAGGAGCTAAAAAGGGCTACGTACAGCTCCAAAGCTCACCATTGGCGACCGGCCGTAGGCAGCGGCGGCAGCGGCGGCAGCGCTCATCTGCGGCGGGATGTTGTGCAGCCCCGCGTAGGCTCCGGGGCTGGTGAGGGAGCCATTCATCTCGTGGTGACCCATCATGGCAAAGGGAGCAGCGTAGGAGCCCGCGATGGAGATGGGAGTCCGCAGGGCTGAGGCTGGAAGAGGAATAGGATGTGCTCAGGGGGGTGGTGTGTTAATCAGGAGAGAGCAGCTCAGGGAAGCGTTTGGCTCTTTCCAATCAGCAAGTCCAGGTCAGCACTAAACCATTGCTCTCAGGACCACATCTCCATGGCTCAGAAAGGCCTCCCAGGGATGGTGACTCCAGCACTGCCCTGGGCAGTCTGGGATAGGGCTTCACAATCCTTTCTGTGAAGGCATTGATCCTCATGTCCAACCTAAACCTCCCCTGGCGCAACTTGAGGCTGTTTCCTCTTGTCCTAACACTTGTTACCTGGGAGAAGAGACCAACCCCCACCTGGCTCCAACCTCCTGTCAGGGAGCTGGAGAGAGTGAGAAGGTCTCCCCTGAGCCTCCTCTTCTCCAGACTAACCAACCCCAGTTCCCTCAGCTGCTCCTCACAACGCTTGTGCTCTAGACCCTTCAGCAGCTTCCTTGCCCTTCTCTGGACACACTCCAGCACCTCAATGTCCTTCTTGGAGTGAGGAGCCCAAAACTGACCCCAGGATTCCAGGTGTGGCCTCCCCAGTGCCCAATCCCTGCCCTAGATCCTGCTGGCCACACTAGTGCTGATCCAACAGTTGAACCTCCCTCCTTACCCCACCTCTAGCCAGAGAAGCACCTGAACTGCTGACAAACTCTTGTCAGGAGCTGGATGAGGTCCCAGATAAAGCCAAGCCCCTTCCCACAGCTGCAGGGGCAGGAAGGGTGTGAAGCCATGCTGATGACAGCAGCAGAGGTGGCACTAAGTGACCAGTACCCACCTAGGGGGTCCATGCCTGTTGGCTTGCCAGGCATCGGCCGCAGCCCTGGGGTGCTGCTGGTGCCAGGGGTGGGAGCATCATTCCTTGGCGTCGGAGTGTTCGACTTGAGGCCAGGAGTTGACGACTTGTCATTCTGGATAAAGAAGGGATGACAACCAGAAAGGATGAGGTTCAACCAGCAGCATCCATTCTGCAACCCACTCCAGACCTAGCAAGGCAGCTGTGGCCACCATGGCCTGACCTCCCCATGCCAAAGGGAAGGACGTACATGTCCCAGGTCTTTAGTCTTGGAGGAGGGAGTGCTGCTGGAGGAGGCCACTGAGGCTGGGCTGTTGGGTGCATCCCCCTTCTTCAGCCCACGGGCTTTGTCCAGGCCATTCTCTGGTGGGGAGTGAGCTGGGCTGACCCGAGGGGTAGCAGGGTCCTGTGAGACAGGAGAAAGCATTGGCACCCCAAGAAGCAGGGAAGGCTCCTACCAGCTCCTCTTTCAGGCTGGAATTGAGCTGATGAGGTCCCTAAGGTGTTACCCTCAAACTCCAACAGCATGCCATGAGGAGAGGAGCAAAGTGCCAAAGCTCCCCAACCATGGGCTCACCTCATTGGAGACATCAACCACCAGGTCATCACTCTTGTCACCATCACTGTCCTGCAACACAAAGAGAGTCACATCCTGCAGAGAGCTGCCAAAACCCAGGGTGGGCAGCAGCACCCCAAAACTCCAACATCAGCAGGACAAAGGTCACCCACAGCATGTTTGGAGAAGACCAGAAAAAGAATCATCAAGTAGTTTGGGTTGGAAGGGACCTTGCAAGGTCATCTAGTTCATCCCCTTGTACTCAGCAGGGACATCTCCAACCAGAGCAGGTTGCTGACAGCCCCAAACAACCTGACCTGGAATGGTTCCAGGGATGGGATATCTACCACCTCTCTGGGTAACCTGGGCCAGGGTCTCACCACCCTCAGCATCAAAAATTTCCTTCTATCTAGTCTCAATCAACCCTTGATACTATCCAACTCCACCTTTCTTCCACCCAAAGAACTGCCTGAGCAGATGCCACACACCCCATGCCTCATGCCACCATGTCCCCTGGTGGCTCTCAGCCCCCACCCCAGCCACAGACCATCTCTTGTCCCTTACATATCGACTCATGCTGTCTTTCTCCTCTGCTTTCCTCTTCTTGGAGTCGATGCTGTAGTCTGTGGAGCTCCGGTGCTTCTCGCTGGCTCTCAGGCTCTCCGAGGGTGACACAGAGTTATTCTGCAAGGACACAAGAACCTTCTCAGTTGGAAACAGTAGCAGCTGAGATGATGTGGCAAACCACCCTCCGAAGGCAGCATCAAGCCTTTACGGTGCAAGCACAGCAAAGAAAAGGCAGGAGATGGGTGCTGGTTCAAAAAGCAAACCTTGGGAGGAAGATGTATGCAATGACAGCAGCTCCCAGCCGCTGCTGGGATCCACCACAGCAGGTACTGGTGAACACAGAGAGGGGAAAAAAGCTGTGCTCCTCCTAAACCAGCTTATCTCCATCACTCTAATCAAGTTCAGCAAGGATAAGGTACTGCACCTCAAGAGGAATAACCCCATGGAGCAGAACAGGTTAGGGGTTCACCTGCTGGAAAGCAACTCTAAGGAGAAAGACGTGGGAGTGTTGCTGGACAACAAGTTCACCATGAGGCAGCAATGTGCTCTCCTGGCCAAGAAGGCTAATGGTCTCCTGCATTAAAAGGAGTGTGAGCAGCAGGTTGAGGGAGGTTCTGCTCCCCTTCTGCTCTGCCCTAGTCAGGCCACTGCTGGAGTCCTGGGGCCAGGTCTGGGCNTTCACCTGCTGGAAAGCAACTCTAAGGAGAAAGACGTGGGAGTGTTGCTGGACAACAAGTTCACCATGAGGCAGCAATGTGCTCTCCTGGCCAAGAAGGCTAATGGTCTCCTGCATTAAAAGGAGTGTGAGCAGCAGGTTGAGGGAGGTTCTGCTCCCCTTCTGCTCTGCCCTAGTCAGGCCACTGCTGGAGTCCTGGGGCCAGGTCTGGGCTCCCCAGTTGAAGAGAGACAAGGAACTGCTGGAGAGAGTCCAGCAGAGGCTAGGAAGATGCTGAGGGCACTGGAGCATCTGTGGCAGGAGGAAAGGCTGAGAGCCCTGGGGCTGCTTAGCCTGGAGAAGAGCAGAGCCAGAGGGGAGCTGCTCCATGCTGAGCAAGAGCTCAAGGGTGCAGGGGGCAAGAGGCTGGGGCCACACTCTGCTCAGTGGTGCCCAGGGCCAGGCCAAGGGGCAATGGGCACAAACTGGAAGCCAGGAGGTTCCATCTGAGCAGGAGGAGAAACTTGTTTGGTGTGAGGGTGCAGAGCCCTGGCCCAGGCTGCCCAGAGAGCTTGTGGAGTCTCCTTGTGTGGAGAGATTCCCAAGGCAGCTGGAGGTGATTGTGGTCAAGCTGCTGTGGGTGAGCCTGCTGGAGCAGGGGGGTTGGACTGGATGATCCCTAGAGATCCCTTCCAACCCTCACCATGCTGGGATTTGGGGATCCCATCCCCAGATCCTTTGGAGATATTTCTGTGCTCAGTTCAAGCAGCAAAGCCCAGGAGACAGCAGCATCAACCACAGCAGCATCAAACCACCTGGAGACTACTGAAGCAAGCCCTAGCCTCACATCCCACCCCTGCCAGAGACCCTTTGATTAGCTTCTAGGAGCAAGAGGCAAAATTCCCATCCTGGAGAGGAGATCCTCCCACCTTTCTGCTAAGCCAAAAAAATGTTCCTAAGCTCCTCTGCCTGCCTTTTTCTTTCCCTGGGGCTGCAAGGGGGGAGAGAAGAACTAAAGCAGTTCATGTTTCTCCTCGCTACCCAATAAGCAGCTTTGGCTAACACCAAGCCCTTTCTTCTCAGGCAGTCATGCTGAAAAAAAACCTCCCAGCTACCCAAGAATCATGTCAAGCATTTAGAGGCATCGATCCATCCAAGCCCTGCCTGCTGGCCTGCTGCCAAGAAACTCAATCTATTTCTCTTCCCCCCCCCATGTTTTTTTATTGCTAAGAGAGGAAAAAAAAAAAAAAACAACCAACAACCAACCCCAACCTATGAATGACTAACCCCCCTGATTAGCACCAGCATTAAACCTCCACAGGGGAATACCTCAGCTTGGATGTGATGGAGCAGGAACCTTCCCATCATCCTGCAGCACCACCCCCCCTTCTCTCCCAGGTTAATGATGCCCAATTCCCTTCTCTCCCCCTCCTCCCCTTAAATAGCACTTTTCTTCCCATCCACCCCCAGAGCTCTCTCCAAAGGCTCATTTGTGGGCTGGGGGATGGCAGGAAATTGCTGCAAAGCCACAGTTCAGTCAAGGCTTTGTCCTGCTGGGGTTTTTCCTCCCCCCCCCCACCAAAGACAAGTGGCATTGTGTGCCCCAGGTGTAAGCTGAGCCTCTAGCCCTGAGCCCCCTCCTCAAAATAAAAGATATCCACCACCATCACACAGCCCAAACCCAAGGGGTAGGACCACAGATAACAAGCAGCCATGTCCCCAAGGTGATGGTTGCTCTCCACCACGGTTAGTTAACTGCTTGACCTTCCAAGTCCTACTTAATGCAGTGTAATAGCCACCCCTCCTTCCCCCCCCCTCCCAAAAATCCCATCCCAGCAGATAAGATGACCCTAGATAATAGAAGAACAATCAGAAAGAAAATAGCTTTCCTAATCACCGAGGAGAATTTGAGACACTAGGACTCAATTGGGCTCAGGCAATTGGAGCTGAAGCTCCAAGCTCTGCAGCAATCAAAAAAGGTCCAAGCCCCATTCCCTGTGCTGAGAGCCCAGCAGCTCTTCCAGCCCTGGGGGGTGGCTATGGTTTTGGGCTTGTTGTTTTTCTTCCCCCTTGCCTTTCTTCTTATTATTGCCCTTTTTTGTTTCTCCTTCAACAGGACCATTGCTGGAGCTCCCAACTCTGGTTTTTAAGATGACAGATAAGCCAAACCCATGTTATCAGCAGGAAAAAAAAAAGGATAATGGGACTTACTGCACTCGAGTCTCGCTCTTGGAGCAGAAGTCAGTGTCAGAGGGGAGGTCACAGCCAAAAGAAAGGGAAGAGAGAGAAATAAAACAAGTTAGAATAAGCTTTCCAACAGGAAAACAAGCCCAGCAGCTCCTCCTTGCATGGTCTCCTGCCTTAACTCAGAACCTAGCTGTGCTCTTTGGCTTTGCTGTTCAATTCCCATCTCCATCCCTCCAGCTCCTGCCCCTTCCTTTGTGCCCTTGGGATTTCTTTGGCAAGAAACACAAAGGAAAAGGGAAATATTCTGGATGGCATCAGCCTGAGGCTCTTGCACCTGAAGTTACCAAGCCAGGAGAAGGTGCTGACTGTCCATCTCCTGTGGCCACATCCGTGGGAGGTGGTTTAGCCACTGATATGCAGACAAACAGCCCCATTCTCCCTGGGATCCAGGCAGACAATTTCATCTAACTGGAAAATTAGCTGCTCCCAAGCTGCATCCTGACCTCAGGAACAAGCAAAGGCTTTGGGATCACCTGCAAGTTGCTACTAGGAAGCTGGACTTGATAATCTTTAAAGATCTTCTTCCAACCCAACTGACTCCATGCATATCCCACCCCAGTGGCACCACCTCCCCATAGCCTCTGGAAAAGGATCTCAAGCATCGTTTTGGGAATGCTGCATCCTTCAAAGCACCAGCTCTGGAGCATTTCTAGTCATGGCAGGATGCATGGAGAACATCACCCCAAGCCCTGGCTCTCACCTCGGTGGTCCAGGTCGTGGTGATTCTTCTCATCCTTGACAGCAAGGTGTGCTTGGCTCCCCAGGGCACCCAGAGCCAGCAGCCCCGAGCTGCTCCCAGTGACTGGGGGGATTCCAGGAGGCTGGAGCCCTGAGGGATGAGGTGGCAGCTGGACTGGAGGTCCATGGGCAGCATGGGAGAGATGCTGAGCCTGGAGCTGCTGCTGCTGCAATGAAAGCACCAGTGAGGGGAGGAGAGGGGCAAGCAGGATCCAAGAGGGGTGGTGGTGGGGTGGTGGTGGGGAGGGATGCTGAGGTGGCAGGAGCATATTCCCAGTGTTCCACCAGGGAGGTGATGCCCTGGGGAGCTGCCCTGCTTGGTTGCCTGGAAGGAGAAGCCTGGTTAGTAAGAGCTCCATGAGCAAGAGGGATGGAAGGTGCCCTTTGTACCCATCAGACGGCTTAGGTGACACACACCCCATCCCAAGCCAAAGCCATCCTTCATTCCAGGTAATTCCCATCATCCCTGGATCAAGCAATCCACACTGCCATGCTGACACCTCATTGCTGCAGGCTTGCCCACTCCTGCTTTTCAGTAGATAGAAGAACCAAGAGAGAAAACTGCAGAAATGCCACCCCATGGAGAGAGGGAGCAGCTCTGGCTGGAGCACCAGAGGGAGAACACTCCAGCATCCAAGATCCTCCCACAGAACCAGCCTGAAGGTGCTCAGTGGGGAGGAGAAAACCACCTGCACAGGAGCACCTCAAGCCCATCCTGCCACCCCACTGCTCCCAACATCAGCTGCAGGTCTCCTTTGAACCCATGGGAACCTCCCCAACAGAGAGGGTGCAAGGACCCATGGCTGCTCCTCACCTCCCAAGGGCTTTGGGGAGCTGTGAGCTCCAAGCATCCCAGCACACAGCCTGGGAACTGCTGCAAAAAGCTCAAGGACAGCTTTGGAGAGAAGGGAAAATTCAAAACCACACCCCATCCCATGCTTCTGTTTCCCCTGGAGTGGGCTCTGGGGTCAGGTTTGGGCTCCTCACTCCCAGAAGGACATTGAGGTGCTGGAGTGTGTCCAGAGGAGGACAAGGAAGCTGGGGAAGATCTAGAGCACAAGTGTGGTGAGGAGCAGCTGAGGGAACTGAGGTTGGTTAGCCTGGAGAAAAGGAGGCTCAGGGGAGACCTTCTCACTCTCTCCAGCTCCCTGGCAGGAGCTTGGAGCCAGATGGGGGTTGGTCTGTTCTCCCAAGGAACAAGAGATAGAACAAGAGGAAACAGCCTCAGGTTGCACCAGGAGAGGTTTAGGTTGGACATTAGGAACAATTTCTTCCCCAAAACGTTGTCCAGGCCTGTTCCAGGCTGCCTAGGGCAGTGCTGGAGTCACCATCCCTGCAGGGGTTGCAAAGCCCTGGAGATGTGGCACTTTATGACATGGTTTAGTGGCACAGTGACATTGGGTCAAGGGTTGGACTTGATCCTAAGGAAGTCTTTTTCCACCTACATGATTCTGACTCACACACAAGGTTGAATAAAACAAGTTGAACCCCAAGTTGCAATCAGTCAATGACCTTAGAGCTGGCACTCACTGGTGCAAGGCTCCTGCCTGCACCCACAACCACCTCCAGTAGCACCCACTTAGGTGCATTTGGGCAGGCAGGAATTAGGGGCTGGAGTAGGACACACTTGAGCTGCAGCAGAGCCTCCCTACATCTCCTCCAGGTCCTGACTGGGGAGACTTTTCCCTCCCTGGTGTCACCAAGCATGACAGAAGTGGCCACCAGAGCAGGCAGCTTTCTAGCAAAGATCCCAGAGCATGCTGAGGGGAGAACACCATCAATCCCTGCACCCCAAAAAGCTGGTCAGGACCCATCCTGCAAGCTTCAGAGGTGCTCAGACCCAAGCAGGGAGCTAGGGGACCAGCACCATCCCAGCATGGCTCAGCACAAGCCACAGCAGCAGGAACACACCAAGAACACCTCCCCTAGGCTCTGGAGGATGTGTGTCCAACATTTCCATCAAGGAGAGAGCCAACACATCTCCCTCAGTGCTTCAAGGTGTCCCCAGCATGGCCCAGAGAAGGGAAATGGGGGACATGACACCCCAGTAGAGCCCCAAGGAGGTAGCCCCAGTCACTGTGAGACACAGCTCACAACAAAGCAGGACGAATGGGCTCATCCTCAGGGGTTCTGCAGCTTCACACAGGGCACAGCATCACCCTACTGAGGTGGCACTGAAGTTTGTCCTCCCTTGAGGCAGCCCAGGTGCCCTATGGTACAGCTACTGGCTCTGCTGCAAGGCTCCACACACACACCCACAGCCTCAGGGAGCTTGAGAGCAACCTGTAACTCCCTGGGAGCCTGCAGCCACCCTTCTGGGCATGTCCCACACCCTGTATACTCCTTGGCACACTCTGCAAACACTCTTTGGGGCATCCTGCATATCCCTCAGGGTATCCTACACCTCCCTTCAACCCTACACACCCCTTGGGGCAGCCTACAGACACCCCTAGCATCCTGTGCACATCCCTCAGGGCACCCTACAAACACCCTTCAGGGCACCCTGGATGCTCCTTCATGTACACTGCAACCCCCTGGCATCCTACAGACATCCCTCAGGTCACCCTGCACCCCACCAGCATCCTTCAGGACACCCTGCATGCTCTTTCATGTACACTGCACCCCCCTGGCACCCTACAATTACTCCTCAGGGCACCCTGCACCCCACTGGCACCCTACTAACACCCTTCAGGGCACCCTAGGTGCCTCTTCAAGCACCTTGCACCCCTCTGGCATCCTGTGCACACTCCTCAGGGCACCCTGCACCCCACTGGCACCCTACTAACACCCTTCAGGGCACCCTAGGTGCCTCCTCAAGCACCTTGCACCCCTCTGGCATCCTGTGCACACTCCTCAGGGCACCCTGCACCCCACTGGCACCCTACTAACACTATTCAAGGCATCCTAGGTGCCTCTTCAAGCACCTTGCACCCCTCTGGGACCCTGTGCACACCCCTGAGGGCACCCTGGATGTCCCTTTATGCACCTGGCACCCTACTAATACCCTTCAGGGCCCCCGACCCCCACCCCCCTGGCACTCTGCACATCCCTTGGGGCACCTCAGCTGGGGCAAAAGCCAACTCAAGGAGGCAACTAAGGTCTCTGCAGTGCTGCTTCTAGGAAACCCCTAAATCCTCATGACCTCCACACAAGGAGCTTTAAGCCTTGTGCTGGGTTGCTCCATCCCCACCCTCAGGGCAGAGAGTAGGGAAGCATCCTCAGGAGCTCCAACTGAGCATGTGGAAGGCAGCAGGGCAAGGAGAACACCCCAAGAAGGGTCCCCAGCCCCACCAGGGCCCTGCCAGGTGATGCTTGTGTCCTCTGACAGCACAGAAGCAGAGTCTGTCCAAGCACTGAGATCAATCCCTCCAAGACCAAAGCAAGAGGAAGAGAGCCCTCAGCTCTTGCTGGAATCAATCAGGCTCTTCCCAGGTCCAATTTCACATGATTTCCACCCATTTAGGCAGGTTATTGTATCAGAGCATCCTCCTGGATGGTTTCCCAGCATGGAACACTCCTCTCCTCCAGGCTTTCCAGCAGTGCCCATCACCATGGGGCTGGAATACACCAAAATCCCAAAAGCTTTATCCTCAGCAGTCTCCAGCTTCCATAGCTGGCAGAAGTGTCTGGCTCTGCATAATGCTCCTCCTTGGAGCTTTCTACTCCCAAGGTGACAACCCACAGCAGCAGTAGGAGCTCCAGAAGAGGGGCCAAGGTCTCATGGGCATCCTGGTCCAGGTGGTAACACTCCAGCCCAGTGATGTTGACAGGCTTCACAGCCTTGGTACAACTCCAGGAGATAAGGTAGCTCCACCATCAGCAACATCCAGCTGAGGAAGGCAAGAAGAACCACCAGAAGGAGCAAAAAATTGCAAGTTTCTTCTTCTCCTTTAAGCTGCCAGCAAATACATCCATCCAACAGATCAATCCACTCCAGCACAGGAGGTGGAAACCCATATCAAGACAACATCCCACCATGAGAACGTTGGAAGCAGAATCCATTTGGAGAGTCTCCTCACTGAGCAGCTCTGGGTTGAAGCCTCCTCCTTCCATCCAGCTGCCCCACAGCTCCATGGAGTAGCCAAGATCCCACACCTCAGAGCTGCAGATCTCCATGCCAGCAATGCCAGAAGCAGCCATGGTCATTCCCAAGGCAAGGAGAAGATGAGAAGCCAACAAGCCCAGCATACATCCCTACTGCAGGTGAAGCTCCACTCCAAGCTCCCTGTAGACATCTCCATCATCTTTCCCAGCTGCATCCATCCAGAGAGTGGTTGGTGCTCATTCCTCCTGCACAGTGCTCAGGAAAGACATCCTGGAGACTCCATGGTGAGGAATAAAACCCCAGGAGATGCAGTGATGCTCCTCACTTGGTGTCTTCTCTGCTGCAATGCCACCTCCCCTCCCCTGCCCCTCATTCCCTGCCCTGGAAAAAGGTGTTTCCAAAAAACACATCACCTTGGGGCTTGTTGCAAACAAATCTGGAGGAGGGCAGGATGCAGGAGCACTTGGTCACCCCCCAAAACCAACCCAACACCCCTGCCTCCCCAGCCAGCCACTCTGGCTAGGTGCTCCCATGCTTTGGCTAATAGCAGGGACAAGATGAGGGGCTCACCTCCAAGCAGGATCTGAATCCTGCCCCACAAAGCCATGCACACACATGTGAGGACTTGGAGCAAGCCTTCCAGGACCAGGAAACCTTCCCAGCATGTCCAAGCCTAAAAGGCAAGCTCAGACCCACAGCACTGGGGGATTCTCATCTGCTGGCAGGACCCCAAGGTGGACTAACCACCCTCTGCAGAGCCCACAACATCACCCTGAAGCAAGAAGGTGCAGGTAGAAGCACTGCAAACCCAACCTCAAGTGACAGGTGGAGATGTGGACATCCCCCAGCCCTTTGGGTTCAGGCCAGGTGAGAGGAGTTGGTCAGAGATGTGGAGATACAGAGATGTTGAGACACACGGAGATGTTTTCCTCCTGGAGTGCCCTCCAAGCAGGTGCCAGACAAAGGTGGGCAAGATAGGAAGGAGGTTACAAGAGTGGGGAAAGGCTGGCAAGGGAATATCTCCCAGGCAGAGTGTTTTTAATTGGATTATGTACATCATGCTTCATGCCTTTGTGAAGCCATTTAATGGTTCACCACTTCGGTTCACCGCTCGCCGTTCAATTGAGTCAAGGAGTCTAATCATTTCCAGAGAGCTAGAACCAAACTTGAGGGCTTCAATTTCACAGGAGCCTGCAGCAGAGGAACTGGGTGACAATGGCCTAGATGCATCAAATTAACAATTCTTGCCCCTTTTGAGGGCAAGAACTGAAGGGGGGGGGAAGGAAGGAAGGTTGTAGCGATTTTGGTGGAGTTTGGGTTTGCTTTGGAGCACCTGCAGAGTGTGGTTTAGAAACAGAGTGGTTGTGAAGCATGGCAAGGGTTGGGGACACCTGAGCTGCATCACACATCCCCCCTACACCTCCTCCAGGTCTCCACAACCAGCTTGGATCAGGATTTTTCCCTCCTTGGTGCCACCAAGCACAGCAGAAGTGGTCACCAGAGCAGGCAGCTTTCTAGCAAGGATCCCAAGAGAACAGTGAGAAGACATCACTGATCCCCACCATCCCTGCACCCCAAAAAGCTGGTGAGGAACCATCCAGCAAAGCCACTTGTCACCCCACTGGTGGGGGACACACAGGGTGTAAGGTCCATGCCTGCCCCAGCATGCTGCCCACCTGCCAACTGGAGGAGAGCAAAGTGATCTGCTCCACCACAACCAAGCACTGCATGCACCAAGGGCAGAAATGCTGTTTGCTGCAAATAAAAGACAGAAAGAATAAAAAAGCCACCCAAATCTCTCTTAAGTTTCACACCTTGAGGTGCAGCAGGCACCAAGCAGCACAGACCTGTGACTCCAACCAGCTCCCAGAGCGTGCTGCACATCTCAGAGAGGAAGCTCTACCTTCCTCTTGGAATCATTCTGGTTGGAAAAGACCTTCAAGATCAAAGGCCAACCATCCACCCAACATCATCATGCTCACCACTAAACCATGTCCCTCAGCACCACATCATCTCCAGGGATGGTGATTCCACCACTGCCCTGGGCAGCCTGGGCCAATGCCTGATAACCCTATGGGTGAAGAAATTCATCCTAATATCTAATCTGAATGTTCCCTGGTGCAACTTGAGGCTGTTTCCACTTGTCCTATCCTTTGGGAGAAAAGGCCAACCCTCAGCTGATTCCAGCTTCCTTTCAGGGACCCATAGAGAGCCAGAAGGTCTCCCCTGAGCCTCCTCCAGCCTAGCTAACCCCAGCTCCCTCAGTTGTTCCTCACAACACTTGTGCTCTAGACCTCCTCACCCAGCACATCTCACAGCACCACTGCACCCCCAGCTCCCTCCCTCAACACAACCACAACAAGAAGATGCTCCCTGCTGCCAGCCTAGCCCAGCTCAGAGCATTCCCTAGCTCATCCTCTCTCTCCCTCCTGCCTCCTGGAAGTCCATCAGGCAGCGAGCGATTAATCGCCTGGCTGCTTAATGACAGAGACCACACTCTTGCTCTGATCTGAGGAAGCAATTACCTTGAAAATGGGGGTCATGGGCCCTGCTCATTTCCCTTAATTGAATTCCAATAGCTGCCTCTAGCAGCTCCTGGCTGCAGCTCAGCAAAGCTCAGCACCTTGATGGTCTCCATCACCCTCCATCTCGCTGGGAAGGTGTGAGGTGCAGGTAGATACATCCCTGTCTGCCACCCCAGTATGGACCCAATCAGATTGGATTCCTGCCTCCCCCTCCTCCAAGTGCCACTACCACACCAGTGCCACCATGAGGGATGCAGCTGGAGCCAAAGCTTTCCCCCCACCCCAGCCCCTCAAGGGCTGCAGGAGCTCAGAGTAGATTTCTACTCAGGGAAATGCAGAGAGTCATCAAGATCCTTGGAAGCTTAAGAAAGAAGAGCAAAGCAGTTATGTGGGAGGAAAAAAAAAAGGTTAAAAACCAACATTTTGTGGGATATTAAAGCCCAAACCCCAGAGGAGCTCTGGAGCCACCTCCCCAGGATCTGTGGTTGGGGTGGCCCAGGGTTGAGAGAGCTCCAGCACAGAGCAGGTTTGCTGCAGGACTGAGATTGTTAAACATCAATTTGAGAGACAACAACCATGGTTAAGTCTTAAAAAGGAAATAAAGCAACAAAAAAAAAAACCCAACACCCCACCCAAGGTTTGTGTGTGAAGGAGAAGAAGAGCAAGAGCCTGGTAAGACAGGAACGGGTCAAGTCAACAGCATGGAACAACAACTCCAGTCAAGTTTACAGCACATTGCACATCAACAGCACACACAGAGACATGCCTGGGCTCAGGGGGGCTTGTAGGGGGGCTGCTAGGCACCCAGACCCCCCTAACACTCCTCTCCACCCCCCAGTCTCCTGGAGAACATCCCAATTTGACTCCTGGTGCTGTATTAAGCCACCTGAGGAGGTGGTTTTGGGGTAGCTTCCACCCTTCATCTTGCTCAATGGCAGACTGCGGGAGTTTTGGGGGGTTTGGTGGGGGGAGAGGGAGCTATGAGCCACCCTTCACCCCTGCTGAGCACAGGATTGCCTCTGGCTATGGTAAATGATAGGAATAAAAGGGGAATACACACGGTGAGAGGCAGATTGGGAAGTCCACGTACCCCGATGATAGCATTCAACTCCGTCATGGTCACTTGCTTGGCACGCTCAACAGCCTGTGCCACTTGCTGTTGGTGCTGTGGTGGGGACAAGAAGGGCACAGCCAGGTCAGAGCTGGGTGTGTGGGCACCAAGAATTGAGCTGTGACACCCCCATCCCCAGAGCTGGTGACCCTCTCTCCCATCTCTTTTTGTTTGGGGCTGTATTTGGCTCCTGCAAGTACCTCCCTGCTCCAATAGACCATGGAGCAAGCTCCTCACAGGGTTTTTTTTGTGCTCCCCAAGCTCTACACAGCCTCCCCCCAAAGAATGATTTGTGTTGGAAGGGACCTCAAAGATCATCTAGTTCCAATCCCCACCTTGCCATAGGCAAGGACATCAATGAGAGCAGGTTGGCTCAACATCCCATCCCACCATGGTTGAAGAAAGCTCCTCATAGGGTCTTGCTCTCCCCACCATCCCAAGGGTTTTTGTGACACACACAAGAGATCTGAGCTCCATTTCTCATGGAGCAGCCCCACACCCCTAAGGAGATAGGTTTGCTAGGAGCAGATTCATCCCTGGGAACTCCCCACCCAGGAGAAGCAGCATCTCCCCTCCAGGGTGGGAAAAGGTCCTTACCTCTTGTGACAGAAAAGGCATGATCTGGGCTAAAATTGTATTCAGTCTTTTAGCAATTTCTGTCTGGAGAAAAAAAAAAAGAGGAAAAAAAAAAAGCAACATTCAGTATGGAGCAAAATCCCATGGACTGCACAAGGCTTCCCAGGAACAGCACCACCAGGCATCCCCATCCCTGTCCCCTCCATCCCCATCCAACCACATGAGAGGGAGCTGCAACCCCTGCAAGAGGCAATGAAAACACCTTCCATGCTCACCAGCACAAAGACAAGTCCCCACTCCCTCAGGACACTTTGCTCTCCATCCCACCATGGAATTAGGAGTGTCCTGGACCAGCCCCAGCAGCTTCACACCAGCCTGGACTTCAAGGAAATGCAGCTGGGGCTAGCAGAGCTCCTCAACCTTGGAGCACCAGCTGCTCCCTAGAGAGGTTGGCTCATGTAAGATCATTTTTGCTGCTGGATGCCTTCCCCTGATCTAAGCAACTTCAAGGTCTTTCCCTACCCCAAAGTGAAGCTGTTTGGGATCCTTTTGCCATCCTCACAGCACGCTCAGGAAACTTAACCCATCAACCACTCACCCCCATCAGCTCCATCACAAGCCTAAGCTGTCAGACTGTGGTTTCTGCAACAGCTCCATTAACTGGGAACAACATTTTCCTTGAGTTCCAGCACACAGAGCCATCATAGAACAGTTTGGGTGAGAAAGGACCTTTCAGGGTCATCTAGTCCAACCCCCTGCAGTCAGCAGGGACATCTGCAACTAGAGCAGGTTGCTCGCAGCCCCAGACAGCCTGACCTGGAATGGTTCCAGGGATGGGACATCTACCATCTCTCTGGGCATCCTGGGACAGGCTCTCACCACCCTCAGTATAAAACATTTTCCCCTTCTCTCTAGTCTCAATCTCCTCTTTGAGTTTCAAACCATCAGCCCTTGTCCTGTCACAATAGGTTCTGCTAAAAACTCTCTCCTTATCTTTTAAGTACTGAAAGGCCACAAGAAGGTCTCCCTGGAGCCTTCTCTTCTCCAGGCTCAACAAGCCCAACTCTCTCAGCCTGTCCTCCCAGCAGAGAGCTTCCAGCCCTCACATCATTTCTGTGGCCTCCTCTGGCCCTGCTCCACCAGCTCCATGTCTCTGCTGTGCTGAGCACTCCAGAGCTGGCCCCAGCACTGCAGGTGAGGTCTCCCCAGAGCAGAGCAGAGGCACAATCCCTTCCCTGCCCTGCTGGCCACAAGCCCAGGACACAGTTGGCTTCTGGGCTGTGAGCTCACATTGCCACCTGATGTTCAGCTTTTCCCCCACCAGCACCCCAAGTCCTTCTCCACAGAGCTGCTCTCCAGCCCTTGATCCCCAGCCTGTGTTGATACCAGGGGGTTCTCCTGACCCACATGCAGGGCAAACCCCATATATGTGGGAAGGTGGTAGCCCCATGCTGGGAGGTTCCATCCTGCCCCACACAAGGAGCTGCCAGGATCTCAGGAGTTAACAGTGGCTGCTCCACCAGCCCAGGCAGCTGTTAAAACAGCTTTTGGTCCAACTCAAACACAGCCTGAGCAAGCCACAAGGATTCAGAGCCACAACAATGGCCAGAGCTGAGCCTTGGCATGGAATCAAAGGCCCAGAAATTCCTTCCGACAGCCCTGAGCAGCTCCTTATCAATAACACAAGTGATTAACCACCTCTTGCTCCAGCTTCCCCACCAGCAAGGTGTCTCCTCCTCTTCCAAATCACCAACTTGACCCCAAGGATTCACCCTTCTGGATCCCCATCTGGTTTTTAACCCCAGCCCTAGTGGAGGTGCAGCCCCAGAGGGAAGCTCTCAGCTCCACCTGCTCTCAAATACTGGAGGAGAACAACCCAGCAGACACTCAATCCTTTGAGGCAGAGCTTTCTGGAAGCAGTGATGGTTTGGACTCGAGTTCCTTGGCTACAGCTGCATGAGTGCTGCAGCCATGAGGACATCATCATGGACTCCAAAAGTGAGGATGTGGGGCTGGACCCAACACCGAGGATGGCAGGCTGGATCATCCCGGACTCCAAAGTGAAGATGGGAGGCTGGATCATCCCGGACTCCAAAGTGAGGATGGGAGGCTGGATCATCCCGGACTCCAACAGTGAGGATGGGAGGCTGGACCATCCTGGACCCCAAAGTGAGGATGAGGGGCTGGATCATCCTGGACTCCAAAGTGAGGATGAGGGGGCTGGATCATCCTGGACTCCAAAGTGAGGATGAGGGGGCTGGATCATCCCGGACTCCAAAGTGAGGATGAGGGGGCTGGATCATCCCAGACTCCAAAGTGAGGATGAGGGGCTGGATTATCCCGGACTCCAAAGTGAGGATGGGAGGCTGGACCATCCTAGACCCAACAGTGAGGGTGAGGGGGCTGGACCATCCTGGACCCAACAGCAATGATGAGTGGGGCTCGTGAGGCAAAACACTCCCTGCCCAGAAGAAAGGACTTTGGCCAGCCCAACTTTTTCAACACCCAACATACATGCATTGCTTTCCAACCACAAAAATCAGACTGCAAGCTAAAACTCCCCCAAAAATCCAACCCAGAAGAGTACCAAGTCCAAAGGAAGGCTGGCTGGCCCCACGTGTTCCATCAGCTTCTTCCTGAAGGCTCTTTCTTGATGACCAACAAATCCAGCCCTTATTGGAGGTGATGACAGTGGTGCTGGCATGAGGGATGCCTCCAGCTGTGTTTCAAAGCTCCTTTAGGTCTTCTTGGGAAAGAAAAAGCAGCATCCCAAGAGGCCAATCCAGCAGCAGAAAGGTGCTGGTTCCTCCCTGAGCACCATCAAGCATTAACATGGTCCAGACCAACAAGAGGCAATGATAACCCCACCTGCTCTAGCTTATCCTGCTCTTGCAGGGGGAAGGTTGGACTAGATGACCTCCAGAGGTCCCTTCCAACCCCTGACATGGTTTTGTGACTCTGTGCCACCAGGTTTTAATCCAGTTCTGCCCCAAACTTCCACCAAAGATCTGAAGGAAAATTGCAGAGAAAGAGACACTTCCCACGAGGAAGCAAGAAGATCCTAGATGTCCAAAACACTATGTGAACAACCATTAGGTTTCCTGTTAACATGAGGCTCAGTCATCTCCAAATACTTGGTGAACTTCTCCCAGTCCTCAGCATCTTAAAACTCCAGTTGTCCCCATCAGAAGTTGGATCAGGAGCAAAAAGGAATCCTCCAGCATGCCAGGAACAGGGGAGGGTGTGATGCTTGACACCTTCCCCATGACAAGGCTCATTCCTCACCCAGCCCCAGAGCAGCAGAACCCCCCCTGAGCCCCCTTCCCAACTCCCTGAGTTGCTCCTGCCAAGGAAAAAAAAACCTCCATTCCCTGCTGCAGGTTGCCATGGCAATTCCTCAGCCTCCACATCCCCTCCTAGACACCTTGCATCTTCCCTGGACCACAGCACCCAGATGGATAAAGGATTGGAGTTGGAAGGAGGCTGCAGAGGGCACCCACTCAACCCAGCACCCATGGGACTATCTCCTCAGCCTGGGTGGTAGATTGGAGGGTGGCAGAGCACTGATCCAGGCTGTCCAGAGAGGTTAGGGAATCTCCTTCTGTGGAGATTCCAACCCCACTTGGAAGTGATTCTGCTGTGTAGAGCAGGGAGGTTGAACTGGATGTTCTCCAGAGATTCCTTCCAATCTCCAACACACTAGGATTTGGGGGTTGCTTTGCTGATGGCAGGTTGTTAAGGAGGACAGTGTGTCAGGAGAACCTGACATCTCCATGACTTCCCCCCCCCCAGTATTCTCTCCCTGCCAGGAACCTGACAAGAAACCCTTCTAGGGTGGTGTTTCATGGGAAAAAAAGAAAGGAATAAAAATAAATCACAGAAAACACTTGCACTGGTTATAAATCAAGAGGCAGGCTGCTTGGCCACCAGCTGTGAGCCCTGTCACCTGCTCTTCCAATGGCCAGAGCTGCTCCCACCAGCACCCAAAGCACTTCAGGGCACAGAGAGCTGCTGCTGGAGCTGAGTCAAGAGCTGAGCAGGAGCTCTGGCAGGGTGGCATGGTGTTAAATCACCAGGGGCTGACCCCTTCCCAGCACTCCCCCAGCTCCTGCTCCTCTCCTCTTTACACCTGGAGCTGGCAGAGGGAGCTTCAAAAATAGCTCCATCAGCTGTGAGGGACACAGAGCAGAGCAACCTCGAAAGCAGCCCAAGCCTTGAAGCAGGGAGAGACAGGAGAGAGATTTCTCTCCCTGTGCCAAAATGTAGGGGAAAGAGCCAAAGGGAGCTGCAGGGCTGGTGTCCAGCACCCTAGGGCAGGATACCACAGCACAGGACCAGAGCTGAAGCCCTTGCTAGGTTCTCAGAGCTCAGGAGGCTTTGGGGCCAGCACTCAGCCAGGCTCTGGAGATGGAGCAGAACAGATCTTCCATGAACCTACAGGGGTTTGAAGCAAGTCACCCCAGACCAAGCCATCTCAGGTACAGTCTCCCAACTGATTTTG
Source organism: Bucco capensis (assembly GCA_013396975.1). Classification (NCBI taxonomy): domain Eukaryota; kingdom Metazoa; phylum Chordata; class Aves; order Piciformes; family Bucconidae; genus Bucco; species Bucco capensis. Next base: position 64,026 of record VWZO01014030.1, read on the forward strand.
AGTCAAACAAGACCCAAAACTCCAACCTGCCCTTGCTTATGGATTTTTCAGGAGTGGGATGGATGCTGGAGACAAGAGGCTAAAAGCATAGCATCACCCTTTTCTAAACCACACCAAGACCTTGTAAAGACTTTCCAGCACTCTCAGAGCAATGAGGTTGGCCCACAAGATGCAGGAAGGTGGCATCAACATCACCCCATGGATCAGCAAGACTTACAAGGAGAAGCAGCAACACACAAGACTCCCAGGGAGAAGCACTCACCCATGAGCCTGCAAGCCTTCTCCTCACCTCCAAAACCACCAGACCCCTCCACAAACACATCCCCAGTGATGTTCCTAAGAGAGGTCTGGACCACCACAACCCTTCTCCTTCAGCCCTGCTAGGTTCCTCCCCACAGGCTCAGCCCTGGAGGAAGGCAAGAGGAGTAAATCACACCACCCGTGAAGCACCCAGCAGCATTTGTTGAAGCCAGGATATTGTCTCTTGAAGCACATGAAAATAAGGCCCTTGAGCAGTGTGGTTCTCACTCTGGTGCACAATTATGGGTACTTTCAGCTGTCTACCACTATTTCAAGTGCTCTCTCCAACCAGGCTGTCAATGGCATGTTGAAAGCTATTTGTGGCTGCTATCGTTATTAGCAAAGTGGAGAGCTTTGGCTGATGAGAATTAAATTCAGGGAAGGGGGGGTTGTGGGGTATGGAGGGCCAGGCCACAACCCCTCATTACAGAATTACCACCAGCACCAAGGTTGTTGGTGGGGGTAGAGTTCACCTAGGAGCCCTAAATTCATCCAGGATCCCCAAAATCCCACCACAGGGAAAGGAGAGGTTAAGCTGGCTGACAGCTATTCCCATCTACTTTAGGAGAGCTGAAAGTATCACACTAACAAATTACTTGGCTTCTGAAGTATTTAGCAAATTATTACCTGGCACTCCTTGCTAACAAGCATGACAAAAAGGATATTGTTTTCTTGGAATATTCTAGAAAGGAGGAAAAGGGGTGGGGGGGGGAGATCTCACCCCAAGAAAATAAAACCCAAACTCCATGCCTCTCTTCTCTGAGGGTTTAGGCTTGTTCCAAGTGTTAAGTGTTTAAGCACAAGAACAAGAAGTGCTTATGTGGAGAGTTCTCAGCCAGGGGAATAAAAAAAAAAGGGAAAGAAAAAAAAGAAACCCAAACAGCACAAAGGTTCTCTTCCCTCCAAGGTGTCCTGTTTCCCCAAGGAAACTTAACTTCCCTTTCGGCTGCGTTGGGTGATTATCTCCAGAGAGCTGAGCAAAAACAATGCACAACCCAAGCAAGGGAAGGAATGTTTCTTGGGTTGAAATCAATTAACCTTAAAAAAAAAATAGCCAAAAAAAAATAATTAATAAGAATAAAAATAATCAAAGAGTTTTGCTCTGCTGTAATAAGAAGGAAAACTGCTGCAAGTAGAGGTTGGGTCCAAAGAGTGCTGGGTCCAGCTGATGTAAGGAGCAACTCACTTCTATGCAACCAAGTGGGTAGTCACTTCCTAAATATTTCCTTGCATATGGAGTTGTTTATGAAACTACATTTTTTTTTCCCCCTCTTAAAAGAGAAGAAAAGGAGGGGGAAGGAAAGAAACAACCCACCCCACCCCAGGCCACATATGCACCCACTTAATATTCAAGCGTAGAGGAGATAATCTGTTATATAAGCCCGGAGACAGACAATCCCCCTTTTTGCTTAAAAAGATGAAGTATCCATCAGTGTTTGTCTCCAGCAGATGTAATCACAAGCAGTCAAGTCTGGAGGGCAGGACACCGCATGAATAATTCAAGCCCTTCAGTCGACTTGATTGTGTGCAGATAAACACAAGTCAACCGCTAAACAGGTCAGCTGATAGAACTTGTTTGTTCAGGACCAGCCAACCCTCAACCAGCTGCAGGCAGGACCACGCTGCAATTAGTGGCTGAGATGCCTTTTTTTTTGAGGGGGGGGTAAGAAGGATGCTGCACCCCCGAAAGAGGAGGAGAGGAAATCCTCCTCGGGCACCCAGCTTGGATCCTGCTCTCTCTCACCCCATTTTCCGCCTGGGAGCTGCTTTGTTTGTCCTCCAGCATCAAGCATGCCCAATGACTGTCAATTAAATAACAAGACAGCTTCACCTCCCCCAAAACTTCCCCCCGCCCCAAGCATATGTCACTGGGAACAACGTGGAGCAGGGACAGAGGATGCTGGAATCATCCCGGCCAAGGATTGATCTGCTGGCTCGCAAGGCGCTGGAAGCTCCTCCCCAGCAAGTAAGTCACACCGACCACGCAGTGCCGGTGGGAAATGGGCAAAGCTGCCAAATCCGGGTCAAGGAGGACATCAACAGCTCTGCCTGACCTAGCCCCAGCCCCAGGGCACTTGGAGGTTCCTCCTCGGACACCTTCTGAAAGCATCCGAATCGCTTTGCCTGCTCCATCCACACCAAAAGCTGTGATGGGTTCTCACCCACCAAGCCCTGACACTCATCCCACGGTGCAAAAACCTCTCAGATCCCTTTTTTGGTTGTGCTGGTGGAAAACATGCTTGCAAACACATCTTGGCAAAGAGCAAGTGCTTCCAAAGCTTCAGGAGGACTCATCAGTATCTTGCTGGATCTTTTCAGCAGCTCCCAGAGCGAAGCCGTTCAACACCCAGCCAGCAGCTGGCAAGAGGCATTCCCTCTCCCAAAAAGCAGCATTTCTCCAGCTCCTTGAGCTTTTCCAAAGGGTCTGTATCCCTCTGGAAGCATGGAAAACAGAGGATGGGCTCCTTGCAGAGAGCTTTTTTTGACCACACCAAGCCATGCTTGAGGTCTCCCCAAGCCCTTCGTGCCTCTACTTGCCCCTCAGCACAGGGGACCAGAGCTCCTGCAAAACCATCCCTGGAGCTCCCTGCAAGGATGCTTTTGTCCAGGCAGAAGCAATGAAGAGGAGAACCAAAACCAAGTTAGAATAATTCACAAGGAAGAAGGTCTTTTTACAAAACTGAAGACTAAGCAGTAATTCTTTTGGTTGCTTTATGACTATGTCCCCAAAAGCTTAAAGGAAAGGATGCCTCTCTCCTTCCCTGCACAGATTCCCAACTAACCACACTGCTCCCAACCCTAGTGACACTCTCCCACTCTGGAGAGCTACTAAAGCAGAACCCCTCAGGAGGCTGCATGGGGCTGATCCCTGGATGGCAAAGTTGATGTCAACTTCCATCTGCCTGAAGTTCTTAATGGCAACTCCTTCTAAAACCAGTAAGCAGCAGCAGCACAACTAATCAGGTCTAATCTCAATAATAACTTTATTCCTTTAAGTTTTACCATCATGTGCCCAGCCTTTAGGCTCTTTAACTATAATCTTATCAAGGTAGCAACACCACCATTCTGCTTCTAGTCTTCTATATTTTCCCTTCAGGCAAGGCCAAAAGAACCAAAACAAACCAACCAAAAAAACCCCAACAAAGCACCAAACATTGCTTCATTTTTCCAGATGCAAAGACAAATCTGTGACATTGAGCAACACACCACAAGATACCAGGATGCCTGAAGATAACTCCTCTCTCCTAAGTCTCATGCTACAGAGAGAGTATCAAGGCTCTGACCTTAGAAACAGTCTCCTTGTACCAACAACAAAACCAGAGTGGGGAAAAAAAAAAAAAAGCAGGAGATAAGAGTATTTTCCCAAGTGCTGGGAACACACCATTCCAGATAGTGAGCTCCCAAGCAAGGCTGTTTCCACCTCTTCGCATAAACACTCTGTTCAAACCCAGAGTTTGTCCAGAACATAGGCAAAAAAACAACCCCACGAAAGAGCCAAGCCACCAGCTCCCACCTGGAGCCATATCACTGACTTCTGCACTCATCCTGTGCAATCAGAGACTATTTTAGCCCAGGTGGACAGAAAAGGGCAACAGCAGATCAAACCATCCATCCATCCATCAATCACTCACCATTTCCACACACACTTTTTAAAGCACTCACCTGTTTGTGCATTTCAATATTCAAACCATAGGACATTTCATAGTACTGGGGGAATAAAAAGAGCCAAATGAAAAAAAAACCACATAAGTAAAAACAGGACAAAAAAACCCAAATCAGCATTAATTTAACAGGGAGGGATTTGCATAAGGTCATTAGCAGAAAGCATCCCCCTGGTCAAAAGTGTGCTTCAAGCATCTCTAGCCAAGGAAATTATGATACCTTATAATAAGCAGCTGTTTATGGGTTTAACTGGCATGCAGTTAACAGGAGGACACTCCTTTGGACTCCTGTTTTCTCCTCCTAAGCTACTTAGGAAAACAAAGAGGAGCGGTGACAGGCGTCTGCAGAGCCCTAGCAGAACAGGTACAGCTCTTAGGCTGGCCAAAAAATCCAGTTTCTCACTAGGGGAGGGGAAGGGAAGGTGGATTTATTCCACCACCCCCTGCTCCAGGATCCAGCACTACTGCTGGGAGCTTAGGGAGAATGCCAGCTCCTTCCTTCATCTCAAAAAGGGGGTGCTGGGTGGTCTTAAAGCCACTACCAACAAATCATCCTGCCTTGGGGTCTGGTGACGAGGGGAAAAGGGGGTGCTGGGTGGTCCTAAACCCACAACCAACATATGCCATCCCACCTGGAGGTCCTGTGATGCAGGAAAAGGGGGTGCTGGGTGCCCCCCTAAACCCACCACGAACACAAGCTATCCCACCTTGGGGTCCTGCGACATGGGGATAAAGGGATGCTGGGTGCCCTTAAACCCCCTACAAACACAAACCATCCCACCCTAGGACCCTGTGATGCAGGCTGGGCCAAAAAAAAAAGACATTTCTGCAGCACCAAAAGCGCCTAGTTTAACCTAGGAAGGGAGGGAAGGCATCAGGGGTGGCTCCAGGGCACTGAGGGGGGGCACCCCAGCTACCCCCAGGGGCAATGCTGAGGGGCTGCTGCTCTTGTCTACCCCACCCACCCCTCCCCAGGGCTACAAGCTCTGGCAGAAAAGGGGTTAACAGGAAACTTGGCACCACATATTGGCACCAGGGGAGGACAGAGCAAGCAGGTAGCTCCTTACCCTTACCCAAACTAGGGGTGCCAGGGTCCCTGGGTGGACAGATGCCTGTTCTATGGGGGTGTCCCTGTCTGTGTGTGTGTATCCCCCTTTTTCCCCCCCAGCTGGGCTAATGACATTTAGAGCTTGATCTGAAATCTGATTAAAGTCTCTTACCATAACGTAATGGCGCTGCATTTCTGTCTTCTCGTTCGCCAGCTTATCATACTCCACTTTCAGGCTGGAGAAGAGGGGAAAGGGGGGGGGGTGGTGTCAAAAAAGAAGGGGTGAGACCCTCCAGGCAAACAGGGAGGGGAGCAGTAGCTCTGCCCACAGCCTGTTCCTGGTGTTTATGCGTGTGTGTGTCCCCACCACAGCACCCCAGGGGCTCACCTGTGGTACTGGGCTTGCAGGAACTGGAACTCGTCCTTGATCCGGTCGCAGGACTCGGCTACAGTGAATTTGAAGCCCGGTTGGCCCGGTTGGTGCGGAGCCTGCGGGGAGAAGGGCTCAGCACCCTGGGGGAGGATGGGTGCCGGGGAAGGGATACTCGAGATGTGTGTATGGGTAGACACTTGGGATGGAGGTGTGAGGGGACTGGGGAGGGGACATCCGGGATGGAGATGTGAGGGGACCGGGGATGGAGGTGTACCCCAGGGTTTGGACTAGGGATGGAGGTGTGAGAGGACCGAGAAGGATCGAGCCGTACGGGGACCGGGAAGAGTGGGAGCGGACGGAAACCTGGGATGAAGATGTACGAACAGTGGGTAGGGGCCACCGGGACTCACCGGGTGCCGGCCCTGGGGGTACATGGCAGGGCTGGGGCGCGGTCACTGCCGTGCCTCGTTAGGGCGATCGCGACGTCTGCTGCTGCTAGTGCTGGTGCCCGCCGGCCACGGAGCGCTCCCGGAGAGGCCGAGAACTGGAACAAAGAGACGAGAGGAAAGTCCGTGCGGGGGGCGGAGGAGGGAGGGCTTGG
>VWZO01014031.1:0-22116 GCA_013396975.1 Bucco capensis
ATACAGAATGGGATAAACCCTCCCAGTTCCCTCTCACACCACCAGCTGCCGCCCCCCCAACTCACAGTGCAACCTGCTTGGATACAGTCTGGTTAGGGTGGGAGTGCAGACTAGCTGGTCTGGGATGGCAGATGAAGGAACCAGGGTGCTGGACGGAAATGGCAGGATGGATGAATGATGAAGAGACAAAGGGAGGATCCGGCTGCTCCAACCATGCTGCGGTATAGATGGTGGACCCACGTGGTAGCTCCCTTCTTCTCGGAAGGGAAGAGTCCCCAGCATTCCCTATGCTGGAAATCCATCCCGAGTGGTTCCTTTATCTACTGCTCTTCCTCGCTGGGACTGCCTTGGTACTACGTTGCCAGTTTTTCTGCCACTGCTGGCGATCTCTCTCACAGCTCAGGGTGTACTGCTGCTTTAACGGCTGCGACTGGAGGTGCTCCTCTTGCTGCACCCCACCACCACTGCCGTTTGCCGCTCCACGGGGTGCACACTGCTTCCGGCACTGGTTCCCTGCCTCCATCACAGGGGCTGCCATTGCCGACACCTGCTGCAGCTGGCATGGCTCCGCTGGGAATATGGTTCCGTGCCCATGGCACCACTAGGACAGGGTTGTGGGTTGCCGTGTGGACTGCTGTGCCAACCCATCGTAGCCGCTGTGGCTCGTGCCCACTTGGCTCAGCCAGTGGAGAGGCCACCCCCTGCCCAGAGTTCACAAACAAACACACTAACTGTCTGGGGGGTGAGGAGGAGAAAGACGGATACTTCCTGTCTATTTACATACCCCATTAGAATTACCTGTCTGTATGTAAGCATTTTCTTCTACATTCAAATTCACAGGCATTTTTCGAGTTACATAGATCTTCATTTTTTCTTAAAATAAGAAAGTCCCAGAAAGTACATATAATACATTTTGTGTATGCATTTCTCAGAGTAATGCATTTAAACTTCTGTGCTTGTAAGGCAAGTAATTGTTTTATGTCTAGAAACCACTACCAGTCTATTCTGCAAAGAGTTAGCAAGTGCCCTCTGCAAGCCCCTTCCATATTCCAGAGACCAGCTGCTCTTGTTGGTGATTGAAATAAAGACATACCCTAAAGCTATGTACTACAGAGGGAGAAGCCAGAAGTTGGCTTTTTCCAGTGAGCACCATGTGACAAATCTTGAGAGTATCTATAATTACAACAGATTATTAGGGTGGGGGTCATATAGGACATGGCCACAGAGGAGTGACATTATTTCTAGGTAGGCATCTATACTACTCCACAGAAACTGCCTTGATAGCTGGGAAACAAAAGTCACAGCTGAGGTCAGATGAATAAGGGTACCCAAAGAGCAACACTCTTTTACCTATGAATACCTCATGAACTTTAGAAGAACTACTGACTATTGCTAGTTCTTCTGCATCTATGCCATTGCACTTGTTCTATTAGTAGTGTCAGCTCTAGTGGAGAATGAGCACTTTTTTGTGACTATGTCATCTCAGCCACCTGACATGCCTGTAAAAATGCTTGTCCACAGTCTACAACCTTCAGATTAGTTCCAGCTCAGAAAAAAAGCCTCCTTTGGATGCAACATCCAAATGCATCTTGCTGTACTAGCAAAGCCTCCCAGTACTGTGTTTATGCAAAGGAACTATTCATATTAAAAACACTGGGTGCTACAGGCAGGTAAAACACTAAGGACCAGCACCTACAACAATGGTGTTTCAATCTTTGTGGGTCCCTCTAAGCAAGACAGACAAGTTACTGAGTAGTGACAACCTGAAATTCATGTTGTTGAGTCCAGTGTGCCTGAACAAAGTATATATTCTAAGAGAACAGGACAGATGTGTCAGTTCATCCAGAAAGGCACTCTGTTTCTAAACCCAGGCAGTGAATTTGAGCAGTCAGTATGGGAAAGAGCCACACATAAAAGTAGTGCCGTCTTAGTCAGGGACCAGAGGTTATCTTAAAAAACAGGCCATAAAAGTTTGTACCCTTTCCTAGGTCAGTGAGTTTTCTCCCACATCACTTCAGCCATATAAACAAGAGGCTTAGCGTAAAACAGTGCCTTGCTTCTGTCAGCGAAGAGGAACATCTCAGAGAGGCTGACATATCTGACTGCTCTATGCTATTTTAGGAGTGGACGAAAGACTTTTAGGATGTTATCGAGTTTCTCTCTTGAGTGGGTCTCAAGTAAGTATTGGGGAACAGACATTTAACTTTTATGTGGAGAGCACTGAAACCTTTGTTTTTGTAACTGTCGATGTTTTCTGATACCATTGCTACCTGGAGTTGTTTGAGCCTGGTCAAAATTAGTTATACAAAACACTTTGAACTCCTGAAACTTTAGGAGATGGGTTTCAGCAGCTTGACCACAACCAGTGCTTTTCTGATCTAAGTCATATGCCTTCAGTATGTGCGAAGGCTATGTCTGCAGTGTCTTATTAAGCAACATAATTCCTTTCAAATTAAAAAAAGTAGCAAGAATATTCAGATTGCTGCTTGTGTGTGTGGGAGGAGTATGACTTAAATTTTGCTTCAACGCTACAGCGAGATGCAGGAGACAGGACCCTTGGCCTTGGCCTGTGGAACTGCTTTTTCATCTACCAGTGTCAGAGATGCAGCTGGAGCCCTGACGCCAGCTTCTCCAGATGAGCTCTGGGCATCACCTGCAGCTCCTCACTGCTGTCCTTCAAGGCTGGCACACCAGACGGGCCTCAAGGAGTCGAGTCAGCAGAGCCAGACCCCGAGGCTGACCAGCCCGGCAGGGTGACGCCTCGGAGGGGCACACGGCGCAAGGAACGCGGGACGACCGAAAGGTGCGGGACCTGAGCCAGCCGGCGCTGTACGGACCCAGGGTACAGACCTTGGCGTCCTCTCGGGGCGTTGTTCGTCCCCCGCGTCCTTCCTGCTTCCGCCGCGGATTTGCCGCAGATGACATCAGCTGTGGATGCTGGAAACGCGACGGCGGTGCGGGGATGCGCCAGTTCCACACCCCCTCCCCCCCTTTTTTTCCTTCGCCTCCTCCTCCTGCTCCTCCTTGCCAGGTCCCTGCCCTGTACCGTCTCCGTATAAAAGAACCGCCGCCTCCCCACCCGCCCTCACTCCCTTTCTGCTGCCTCCAGAGCCACCAACAAACGGCCCTTCTTCCTTCAGCGCCCCGGAGCCGCGGGGCGGGGCGGCGATGGCCACCGTGGTGGTAGAAGTGGACTCGGAGCCCTCCTGCAGCATCCCTAACCTCACCTCCACCTCGCCCAGCCTCTCCCACCGCTTCCTGGACAGCAAGTTTTACCTGCTGGTGGTCATCGGCGAGCTGGTAACCGAGGAGCACCTGCGGCGAGCCATCGCCAACACCGAGCGAGGTGAGGCGGCAGGGGAGCGGGATCGCCGCAGGCAGCGCCTCGGCACCTCCCCGCCTCCTCCTCGGACGCGCCTAGGGCTTACCTTTTCCCCAGCCACCTCTAACCCAACACACCCACGCCACGCAGAGCACGAACGCACAAATCGCGGTCTCCGCTTTATTCCAGGAGAATCCCGCCGCAGCCTCCCTTCCCCATGCTCCCCCCTCAGTGGGGTGCGGGCGCTGCAGAGCCGGGGGCTGCGGATCAGGCCCCGCTGCCGCCCGCGCAGAGTGTCGCAGCGGGCTGGTCCCCTGCAGAGCCAGCCAAACAGCAAGCCCCCGCCCGCCATTGTTGGGGCGGACGGGGTCGAGGCTAGGGCGGGAGAACTGCCGCCGCCGAGTCCGTCTGCCCGGAGAGACCGGCGGGTGGGCGTGGCGCAGTCCGCACTGCGGTCCCTATGGCAGCCCGGAGCGGACAAAGGGTGCTCGCGGCGCCGGCGGCAAATGCGCCTGGGGCTGCGGATGGGCTGGGGCTGTGGGGATGCAGCTACCCGCAAAACTCCGCCGCCGCTAAATCAAAGCGGCAAAATTTGGGGCGTTTTCCTTCTCGGCGGCACACAGACAGTCCGAGCAGGAGCGCACCCATATGCCTTTGTGTCTTAACTTTTGGCGGTGAGACTTTTCTCTTGACTACAGAGTATTTCGGGATCCAAGCTTTATATGCTCGTATATGTATATATAACAATAAAGAAAAAACATGCGGGTAACAAGGCTAATAATACCTGAGTGCTCAGCCTTGTTTTTGTCCGGCTATGGGCTGCTTTGACTTGCTGGTCTTTTTCTTAAGATGGGGAAGATACCTTCCCTATATCTTAGATCTGTATCACAAGCAAAATGACAGTTTTACAAGTTCTTGGTGTGATTATCTGATACAATAGATTGTAGTATACCTGCAGAGGGGGGAAAAAAGCCCCACTGCGCTAACAGTGATGTGAAACACAAAGAAAATTGTCACTGGACCCTATAGTTTGTTAAACTCATTTGATACCTGATTTTGTAATGCATATTTTTGTTCTGGGCTAGTGAAAGCATAAATTTCAGAAACCTGCCATTGTTAGAGGGGAGGAAGAGACTCTAGAATGGGGAATTGATAGCAGTTGTGTCGTGTAGGTGTGGTTCAGCAGTCCAGCAAGGACTTCGTTTGTCTCTATTGTTGCTTTCTCAAGCATCTTTGCTTTACTTGGCTTTTTCTCCTGAGTCTTTTTCGCGATTCTTTGTGGTGAAGGGCTGCCTCATTGCAGCTAACCAGCTTCATAATGACCTGTTCATCTTTATTGCTACCTTTGTCTCCTAGGGAGAACTACCGAGGCAGATGCTTTGTCATTCAGAGCTTCTTCAGCATTGCACTTTCCTAACTCTATCAAATTTTCCATTATTTGAGAAGTGCATTGGCTGCATTTTAATTAAATTACTAAAAATTATAGAGCAAATGGATAAAACTTCAGCTCTCAAGAGAGCTGATGTCATCCTTCCTCTGAAGTAATGCTCTTCAGTCTCTTCTTGAAGCTTCTATTGTACAGTTGCTGCTGCATAGCTCTGCTGCTGTTACCTCCTGCCACTAAGCGTAACACCCACTTACTGTTCTAGATGTTCAGAGGGAATGCTTTGTCCTTTTCATTCATCATTTTGTATTAGAAGTCACCTTGCTCCTCCTGGTGTCAGATGAACCAATTGAGATTTTGTCTGCTAGAAAAAAATCCTTGATTGAATTTTGAGGTGCCATTGTTCTGGATGAATACTTCTAGAGTCTGGAGCTACATCTGCATGAGGCAAATACGGGCACAACTAATCTTTCTCTTTGGAAATTGTGCTGTAGTCTGGATAAAAGACCACTTCTTTTGACTTTTATTCTCAATAGAGCCTTATTCTTGATAATTCTGCCTCACTGTCTTCTCTAGTACATCTCCTAAGTACCATGGCTGAAAACTGTGGATTCATGCGCCAAACTGCAGAGCAACATGTCAAGGAAAACATCTGCTGATAACGCATCAGTGGTGTGATGCTACGCAACCTGGTGGAATGCAAAGTCATTTCTTAATATATCATGAAGAGGGAATGGTGTGGCAAGATGCATTTTCAGTAACTACATTTGGGATGTGACTTTGCCAAGTAGACAATCTTCCAATGCACTGTCCACCAAAAAAGAGGAGGGGAGTGAAGAGAAAGCTTCAGGATTTTTTCATTAATCTGGCAGATGCTACAGGGTGTGTCCTGCCAGTTTCTGATTAGTCCTGTGTCTAGTGGCATTGCACTCCTTAGACTGCAGAAAGAAATGGCTCCAGTTAAGCCTTGCTTCGAGTAGTAACGCCCATGCTGTTACTGTTCTACATCATTGGGTTGACCTTGGATTGTAGTTCCAGGTTTACCTCTGTTCTACCCAAGCCTGATTTGATTGTATAATATCTGTAATATATTATACTACTTTGTAATGTACATCCATAATTTCTTTCATCCAGACTGCTGAATCATGCAGCTGCAGATTTGGGGCATTCTATCCAAACCCTGGCTTCAGCTTCTAGTACTACTGTGTGCATGGGATGCCTAGGCTTTCTTTTTCTAGTCTGTCTATTTTTGCATTGAGTCCTGTATTTCGGACATTGCCTGGCTCAGTGGTCTTGACTATGCTTAATAAGAATCTTACTTATACAGCAAATTTGGATTCACAACAAAAGCAGCTAGGGATGGTGTTCAGGCACTATCATTAGTGGTATTGCTGAATCATCGTCCATATTGTTTAAGAGACCTCCATAACGCTTTGTAATCTCACCACACAAGCTTGCTGTCAAGAGCCAGCAAGCTGTTCATCTTCAAGCTTCTTGAAGTTCAGCACTCATTCATTCAACATACTTCAGCTTCGTGATTGATGTAAGTTTACTAGTCACAGTTTTCATGTGCACTTTATATGTGCTATTATGTCATTTTTCTTGCTCTCAAATATTCCAACACCTGGAAAACATTTAAACCTGATGAACTGTGTTTGGCTGCCATAACTATGTCCCAAAAATGAACCATATGGACAAGAGATTTTTGAGAATTTAAAGGAGACTTGCAGAAAAGACTCACTGCTTGTGACTCTGAACAACGATACATCAGTCAGGAAATGGAGGTGGCTGGTTATAGCTCAGTTATTTTTCTCTTGAGTGGTTATGAAACATACAGGCAATATTTTATTTCCAAATTTATTTCGAATTTCAAATGGCAACTACTTAATTGCTGGTAGCATATACCAGTAATAAGCATACTCCTACTTGGACTGGAATGCTGACAAGGATTCCCTGAATTAATTTTTCCCAGAGAGAGGCTTCAGGCTCTTGAAATGCAGATCTTCATATTTGCATGGAGAACCGAGTCAGAGCTGCAATGGGAGACTGCCGTTGCAGATCTGGTTTCTCTGCTCTTCCCCCTCTTTCTCCTCATCATCCTTCAGCCCTACAACATGGCTTCTGCCAGCACAAGTCCTGACATTTCTGCTGCCTTGAAAGAGAATACAGCTTGGAAGGTAGTATTGACAGTAACATTAACAGCCTGAAACCCTGGCAGAGTTACCAGCAGGAGTGCTAGTCTTATGGTGAGGGGATGGCCACACTCTTCTTCAGGCATCTCCTCACCAAACTCCAAAGTGATTTAACTCACTGATTGCATGCAAAAGCATGGTCAGGCATATGGGGAAGGGCAACCAGATGCTTCTTCACCTGCAGTACTTTCTGCGTTTCCCAGCTAATTTGTGTAAGTCTAGTGATGTTCCTTTAGAACAAAAGTCACTGTAATGGCAGTTTTCAAAATTGCAGCAGTGCCTGATCTTAGGTGGAGTGCAACTGCCTGCTCATTATTTTTCAAAACTAGAAGGTTTTTCCAGAACAATTTCAAAACAATAAAATTACAGAAAAATGTTAAACATCTTCTCCTGTTATTTTAATGACCAAATAACTTAAAAAAAAATCTTATGGAAGGAAACTATAAATTTGTTGTCTGTCTACACTGATTTTGGAATAATACCTTTTTGATAATAATAATACCTATATGTGTCAAGTGTCTCACTTTTTAAGTAGCTCGGAGGAAAAACGGTACGGAATAGAGATGTGCTGCTTAGTTTTTAAAAGAAAAAGGTTCAAGCATAAGATTTTAAAATCTCAAAACTAGAATTTTTATACTTTAATTTAAAATATGGGTGCTTCAAAGCTTTTGAATGAAGTCAGCAATTTATCACTTTGTATTTAAATATTAATTTGCAACATGCTAACTGATGCAGCCTTTTTTCTCAGAGGGACAAATACAAATGTGACTAAAGTGTCTTCCAAGTGATTCACTCTTTCATGGATCAGTGTGTTGCTATTTGAAAGTCAATTCAGGGACATCGGTGACTGCTTGTGATGTGACTACTAGCATATGAGACCAGCAGTCCTAAAGCTGGGGCCTTAAAGTGTGGTCACCCTTTGGAAAGCCAGATTTCCTTTTCCTTGTGACTGGTCCCTGTCCAGAGTGCTCCTTCTGAGCATTCAGCACTTTCCAAAAATTGCTGTGTACTTTGAAAGGAAAAGAAGCTGGGTTTGGAGTTTAGAGGTATGCAAACAGCATGAATTCAAATGGAGAAATATTCAGTCCAAACTTCCAGTGTTTGTATATCAACCTAGATGTGTTTTGTGTATTGAATTGTAGGAATCCGATCATGGGACACAAACTTGATTGAATGTAACTTGGATCAAGAACTGAAATTATTTGTGTCTCGCCATTCAGCTCGATTCTCTCCTGAAGTTCGAGGTGAGTTTTTGGAAGCGTTTGAAAAAGGTTTTTTGTGGTTTGAAGTTTTTGTTATTTTTTTTTATTTGGTTTTGTTGTTGCTTTTCCTGAAGCAGACTTAATAAATACACTCTGGAGTTGTATAGCCCACTTTCATTTGGGGTTTTAGACAATGAATAATTTTTTATCCTTTGTTTTGAAATAAGGACTTGACCATGAGAATTCTTTAATTTTCTCACAACTTACCTTTAAACTAATCAACCCTTTAGATTAGCATCATGTATTTCACTACTACCATGTTAGTAGGTCTTAGTTTTAGGGCCACATTAACATTAGGTAAAACTCACTTTTTGACTGAACAAAAGCTTATTCATGTAGCACCAATCTAATAGTCCCATAAACTGAAGGTCATTGTATGGTATGCAGAGCACATATAAAAAAAATGTCCTGAAAGGTTAACTCTGCAGTTTGATAGAGCCAGAAATGGTGTCATGGCTGTTGCACAAGTGTGGCTCAAGCTCCATGTTTCTTCCTAAAGGGCTTGGACTTTTCACTTTCTTAATATGAACAGCTGAGGGGTGGAGGATCTGCCTCGGCTTACAGGGACTATTTGTCTTGGATGAGGAAATCAGAACTATACAGGACTCAAAAGACTAAATCTCTTCAATTACTTGTGCTGCCTTTTCTTCAATCCTGTTCCTCCTTTAGAGGATTCATGCAATAAAGCAAAACAAAACAAAAAAATCCGGTTTTGTGAAGTGTTAAATTTTATTTTGCTCTGGTTGCATGGGAGTCAAGTGTTTGGTAAGTTTTCTAATGTCTTAATACTTACACAAATTCTGAGTGTGCATGGGTGAAATTAATGATGGTTTTAATGTGAAACTATATAACCCTCACAAAGAAGTAGAGGTTTTCAGCTATTAAATTGTTGTGGCTAAGTGTGTATTGACTAGTACAACCTAATACTGATGAGTGTTATAAATTTCACTTTCAGGGACATCTCTTAAGTGTGGTGAAAAAGGGCTATGAAATGTCATATCATGCTACCTCCCCCTCAACAAACTTCCAAAAAAACCCAAATTAAACCCCCCAAATCAAAATCGACAACAAAACCCTCCCACTTTTTTATGATTCTTCCCTTGATTTGAAAGCCAACAGAACTAATACGACAATACTCAGTGTGAAGATATAGTCAAGGTGTACAGTTCCTGATTTACACGGAAGTAAACTCAAGGCTAGAATACATCCTTCATTTCAGTTCAAATGTCATTAAGTCAGTTCAGTTTCTCAGTGACACTAGTTGCCTTGTTTCACAGAGGATATTCTGATCAGTGAATTGAGTAAAATTTATCTTTAAGGAATGGATTTATCTTTAAGAACTGTGATGCAGTGCATCCCAATTTTAACGTGTATGTGTTTCACTTTAAAACTTCAGAGACAAAGAAGACCTTTAGCAAAAAAGTCCAGTATGTCTAATATTTTTTCTGTCTTGTTTAGATAATCCATTCTCATAGCATTGCATCAATTAAAATAAAGCAAATATGCTGCTTTCATATCATAAATAAAATAAGATTATGCACCCCTTTTTTCAACAGTAAGATCACAAAATCCTCTAGGAATTTTTCTCTAAGACTTTTTATTTTTTATTGTTTGTTTTGTTTTGTCTAGACTTGTTTAATTTGTCATTGTGTTGAATTACAGCTTACTTGCATGTGAGTGGAATTCATCAACATCTCTATAACAAGCAGTAATGAATGTCTTTTTAACCACTCCTCAATCTTTAAACAATAAACTGCCAAAATCTATGTTGAAAGACCATTAAGGGAGCCTGAAAATTGGATAAAAGGAACATCCAGGAATAAAGCTAGCCCTCTGACCAATTTCTTGTCTAGAATTTTGTGGGGAAGCTGATTGACACCTTCAGAATCCCACTGCATAGATCAGAGAATCATTTATTTTAGTTCCTCTCTGTGACTCTCTGATGTTGAATCTGCATGAAGCTCCTTTGTATCCTCTCTACTGTTTAAGGAGAAAGGGTTTAGTAATCATTTGTTAATAAAATTTTAGAGTGTTTGATTTGTTACAACACACAAATGTTGAATTTTGAGTGTCTAACCAGTGAAATGGTCAACATTCATACTATAGAGATAAGCATGTGTTCCCATATCGTCCCATATTCAGAAATTCTGTTGAATTTGAGAAACCAGGTAACCTTTTGTCCAAGGAAAAGTCTTCATCCAAGGTAACAGAATAGTCCTTGGGATATAATTAAACAGCCCTTTTTTCAGTCCTTTGAGACTCAACTCTGTGTAATTCACGTATAGGGACAGTTTACTCTTGAGGAATGGTAGAGTCATCTAGTATGTCTGCATAGCTTCTAGTGTAGTTAGATCTGACTGCTGATTGAAACTTATTTGATTATAATGTTTGATTATGGTAATTGGAGTGCCATCAGCAAGTGTTTGTCTGCTTCTCGGCGTGACTCGAAGATACATATAGCAGCAATATGAAGGGTAGGACTCATTCTCCAAAAGAAAGCTTGGTGGAACCAACCCTGTCCCCATGCCATATGCCTGTGATCTTGAAGGAGTGACATCCCAGAGAATGTCTGTCAAAGCATTCATGTGTTTTCACTTGAGGAATTTGAGGTCTAATCCTTCTCCCTGTGTAAAGAATAGCAATGTACATATTGACACTGCAGAGAGCATGATCAGATCCCAGCACTCTTTTTGTGCTCTTTTCAAGGGAATGGTGTGTTAGAGTGGTGTTTATGCATCCTGTATTCAGCTGCTGGGCAATTTATGGATGATTTATGATACCTACAAAATAAGATTCAGAATGGGAATGCCAGCAAATCTTTTTCGATAAAAGGTAAAGCAGCTGAGTTGGCGGCCTCCTTAATAGTACTAAATCTTGCAGATATGTTGTTGTTAGGTGCTGGTGAAAAGTGAGTAATAGAGCTTGTTATCTGGTTACCAAGACAACAGGGAACATGACTTAAAATGTATGCTCTAGTGCTTGCCTCTTTTTTCTCTATCATGTGCTGATAACTTCCATCTTATGTTAACTTCACACGGACAGAAAATTCAAACCATGAATTGTAACATGTGCGTGCTGGGAAAAGGAACTGTGTATCCAACAGTGAGGAAGAGCATGAGTGAGTCTTGGAAAGAGCCCTGATGAAATTGCAGCTGTACATACAAATAGTTTCTTAGTTAAAAAAAAATTCAGCTGCATAGAGCAGCTTCACAAAAGACCAAGTAAATGGATTTCGGGGTGAGGGAAGACCCTTCTGCAAGACTTACATACCTGCCATTTTGTCATTCAGCTTCCATCTGGGGACATTTAACTGTTCCATTGGTGCCTTTGTCTAGACGAAATGCATTTTATTTAAATAGCTGTTCAGTAGCTAGTTACCCCTAACCTGCTAAGAAATTCAAGCAATGCATGGTAGTAGGTAGCTACTTTGTCCTGTTTTTATGATGAATGTGTATCTGGGGAAGATGTTTCCTATCTGAGCAGTACTGGGACATGTCCTGTTGCCCATAAGTCAGCAGTGGCTTAAGACTGCACTGGCTTAAGTGTGCCTTACTTACCTGTGCCTAATACTTTATTTTTGCCAGTCTACCTGCAGCCAGGGAAGACCTTGCCAAAGTACAAGACATGTTTGTTGTCCCCTTGGCAGGCACGCACATCAGCAGTAGCAGTGGGGCTTTGCCTCCTTCAGGCTTTCTAAAGGTCATTGGTCTCTGAAACTGTCATTGCCCACCCCAAAAAGCCTTAAGAGCTTTCATTCTGAAAGTCACTGTTTTAGAAGTTACTGTTTAGGACTGCCAGTATCCTGTGGAGAGTTTTTGGATCTGGGAATTTTGGTCATTACTGCCAACAGCTCCATACTTTGCCCAAGTGGTGTATAGTCACATGGCCTTTGTCAAATCAGATCTAAACCAGTTAATATCACACCTAATAGCTTGCAATATGAGCTTGAGGAGTCATTGATAAAATCCTAAAAAGGAATGATTTTAGTGCTGTCTTACCGAAAACTGCAGTTCATCAAAATTTGCTGATTAAGAGGCCATAGGGACTTGAGCAAAACTTATCACTCAAAAAGAAAGAGAAAGAGCCAAGCAGTAAAGACTAGATTTCTCAGCTGGTGTCAGAGCGCTATCAGTAAGTGCCTAGAAATTAATTTTGCTTAAAATCTCAAGTAGTCTGGTATGCATACGTCCCATAAATATGATTTTTCAGCTATTAGAGACTGTGGTAGCTGAAAGCTATCGAGTGGAGCCATTTTGACTCTTCATATGTTTGGAGAGGTTAATTTTGGTTGGCTACCAGACTTATTTTGTGTCTTGGAGTATTTGTGCCTTGGAAGAAAGAAAATGGAGGGAGAATAGTACTTGAATAGGGACTTGAGCTGACTCATGCTGCCGTAGATTTGAATGGTGTTCCTGCAGTGCCTTGTTGCCAGTGGTCCAGGGCTGCAATGGTGGGGCTGCCTGGCCAGGTAGGCAGGCAATGTCCTTGCAGGGACAATCAGCTGTGGGGCATGTGCAGTGCTCCCATCTACTCATAAGCTTTTTCTGTGTGGCATGCTAGGATTTGAGTTGCTCAGGTGAGGACTGCACTACAACAGAATGTGTGTTCGGATCCACGAATTGTTGATGCCTTCCTTTATTAATACTAATAAAAACTCCAGAGATGGGCTAATAAGTGACTATCTTTTTTTTCAGTGAATAAATTGTTACACTTCTGTGACAATCATTATGGTGCTGACTTCTGTTTCTGATTTTTTAGGAATGATCTCAAAGAAAATTAGCATGAATTTACATTGCTGCCAAAACACCAGTACCTGCTGGTGTTAAGCTGTTAGAATGAATCAGCAAAATAACCAGTAGGTTATTTTTAAATGCTTTATACTGCAAGAACATATGATGTTCAGTGGCCTTAGAATAGCCCATATTTTATGGGAACAGGTTTTTGACTGGTGTGAAGTAGCTACCAGAGGCATGGGATTAAGTTGGTTGTGAATAATGATGGAATTTTAACTCCATTTTGGAATTTTAATCCACATTCTTCCTTATTGGACTGATAATTCAGCATGCCTAATGGTATATACAGAAACGATATTTTGTTAAGAGTTGTTTAGCAAAAAACTTGCAGAATTGTAATTCTTAATTTGTCCCTTTAAGAGACTCCTCAATCTTTCTTTCCTAACATTTTGTCTGTGATACTGAACACTTAAACACTGGGTTTAGGGGTTTTTTGACCCTTGCCTAGTATCATTTACAGATGACATACCTCTCATGTCTTCCATCATGGATTTATTATAAATGTCTAACCAGAACACTATTGCCACTTTTTTCATCTTGGTTATGGTTGTCATGGACAACATTTTTCTCAGATGTCTGTTTCTCTTAATTTTGTTAAGACTTATTTTTGTAATTGCTTGGATTTTCTGTTACTTTCTGGTACAGTTTCTCAATGAATTGAGGAAAATATTAAATGTTTGCAATTTGACTTTGTAATGAGAAAGAACTTGATCCAAAAGCCACTAAAATAACTGGGTTGGATTTTGGATTAGAGGAAATACTATCTAGTAGTTTTAAGGTAGAACAAAGACCAAAATTTCACATAGTGAGGGAGAAAGTGAGTGTTGTAATCTCTTTTTTTTTGCCAGCTAAAAAAGACACTTTATTTGCAGTGCATTACCTACCACCTACCGTGTTCAGTAATAGGAACAGGCCCAGGGAAGAAGAACTGAGACTCCCCTTGTCTCTAGACTGAGTGAAATGGGGAGCACATGCTCATCGCTGTTTCCAACTGTAGAATGAGAGCTGCCACTGTGGCTGCTCTTTCAGCTTTGAAACAGCATGAGAAGCTCCACCTGTTATCTGCCTTGCAGAGACAAAAGCAACAGTTGCATCAGTGCTTGCCACAGATCTAGGTGCTCCTATGCACAGACTAAGGAGTATGTCATAGTACCTCACAGTCCCTGTGAGTAGGTAGGGAAGATGTGCACTTTATTCAGTATTCAGTAATAGTAACAAATGGAAAGCTAGATTGTTCTGTAACAGAGGTCCATACTTTTGCATCGTACTCCAGATGCAAAACTCCAGATTTTCGGTCCCACCAAAAAGGCATACTAGTTACTTCTGGCTTGTAATCACTGGTGACAATCTGTTCCTAGAGTCAAGAAAAGCTTCTGATGACCTGGGTTTACATGCTGTTTTTGTATTCAGTATAAACTCATAAATGTAAATACATGACTATTCTGTTTCCTGGCTTTTCTACCAGTTGGAATTAGTCTGTGCTATACTTCAAAACTAGTTGCTGATACAATACATAATTAAGTTTCAAAAAATTGTATTAAAATAACTAATTCAGAAACAAATTTGTCTGAATTTCAGTATTATTTTGATGTTGCAGCTTTATGTATTTTGGTATTTGTATTTTGAGAGCTTGTCTATAGTGGTGAGATAGGTTACTGTCTCATGTCACTGTCCCTGTTTCCTGCATAGCTGTATGCAGGAGATTCTGCCCATCAGAAAACTATGAAACCTGGGGTTTTATTTAAAATAAGCTAACAAAACTCACAAAAAAACCCTCATCCCAAGCAAAAAACCTCTTCCAGTGAGATAAACTATATTCTTAGGGTGTGTAATATCTGAGTGATTCAAATGAGCTATGGAGACTTTCACCTAGAAGTCAATCAATCCCCCCCTGCCAAAGACAGCCTTTGGAAGCTTTCCCAGTTTTATGGCAGCTATGTAGCTCTTCTGGAGGAAAAGACCTCTAGCTTCAGCTCCTACATCCTGAGTCACATATAAGCTTTTATAAATCTTGTAAGCTTTTTATGGTGGATTGAGTTCCATTCCCACCTGAAACGCTAGAAGGAGCTAAAGCAAGAATCATAGAATTGTCAGGGTTGGAAGGACCTTAAAGATCATCCAGTTCCAATCCCCCTGCCATGGGCAGGGACACCTCCCACTAGATCAGGTTGCTCAGAGCCCCATCTAGCCTGGGCCTTAAAAATTTCCAGCACCTCTGTGGGCAACCTGTTCCGGTGTCTCACCACTCTTATAGTGAAGAACTTCCTCCTAACATCCAACCTAAATCTCCCCTCCTCAAGCTTATGTCCATTCCCCCTAGTCCTATCGCTGCCTGACATCCTAAAAAACCCTCAGCAGTCCTCTTGTAGGCCCCCTTCAGATATTGGAAGGCCACAATAAGGTCTNTCCCTCCAGCGTATCAGCTGTACCACACAGCTTTTGTGTTATCAGCAAACTTGCTAAAGGTGTACTCGATGCCACTGTCTATGTCGCTGACAAAGATGTTAAACAAGACCGGTCCCAGGACTGATCCTTGACTCCACTTGGCACTGGCCTCCACTCGGACATGGACCCATTGACAGCCACTCTTTGGGTGCAGCCTTCAAGCCAGTTCTTTATCCACCCATCAAACCCATATTTCACCAGCTTGGAGACCAGAATGTCGTGCGGGACAGTGTCAAAGGCTTTGCTCAGGTTCAGGTAAATGATGTCAGTTGCTGCTCCCTTGTCCACTGATGTTGTAACCTTTTCATAGTAGACCACCAGGTTAGTTGGGCATGATTTGCCCTTAGTGGAGCCATGTTGATTGTATTCAATCACCTCTTCATCATTCTTCTGCCTCAGCAGTGCCTCCAGGACGATCTGTTCCATGATCTTGCCAGGCATGGAGGTGAGACTGACTGGCCTATAGTTCCCTGGATCTTCCGTCTTCCCCTTTTTGAAAACGGGCGTTACATTTCCCGTTTTCCAGTCAGTGGGGACTTCACTGGACTGCCATGAATTTTTGAATATAATAGAGAACTCCTGGGTAAAGATAAAAATGATTTAATAGTAAGAGAAAAGAAACAAGAAGCAACGTGAAGGAAATCACCACCTCACACAGGTAAACTAATGCCCAACCACTTTCTGAACAACAGGTACCTTGGAAATTAAAAACTCTACCTTCATCCTCTATTCCAGCTTTTGTTGCTGAGTATAATGTACGGTTTAGAACATCCCTTTGGCCAACTTGTGTTAGCTGTCCCAGCATTATCTTCCCCCAAATTCTTGTCCAACTCCAGTCTACTCTCTGGTGGGCAGAGTGGGGCAGAAGAAAGCTTTGATGCTGTACAAACACTGCTTGGTGATAGCCAAAACCTTGGTGTATTATCAATACTGATAATTAAAAATAATAACTGATTTCTAGACACAAATATGAAATGCAACACCTTACTGACTGCTGTGAAGAAAGCTACATGCATCCCAGTCAGAGCCAGTAAACTCTTCAGAAAGGGTTGTTTCTTGATATTAATGTTTGTATTCATTAATAAGAGTGGGACTCTGGTTGTGGATGAGTCCTTTCAAAAGACCATCAAGAAAAGAATGTAGATCCTGAATCACTATAAGTATGAGGAAATTTGCATCATGAAAATGGTCCTGAACACATAGGATAAATAAGATGGAATAGGAAAATATTAAATCCCGGAAGAAGGAAGCCTTGTTTTTATCTTTTTGGGGTTCAAGTAATGTTTTTTGGTTTTTTTTTCTGGAAGCATTGTTTAACTTCTGGGAAATAAATATGGGATGAAGTCTGACTGATCCCTAAGAAGGGAGCCCAACTAGAGAGGCCTTGCTTCTCATCTTAGGGCTCTGAAACATCTAGTGCACATCCTAGCATGGGTATTATGGCCATCCATCATGATTTCTTAACCTCAAGCTGTGTCCTGAACTTTTCTTGGTCTTCTAGAACCTGCACAGATTTTAGGCAAACTGAAAAAATGTAATAAAAAATTATTTTCTATGTGACCAGTACTTTAAATGGATATAGAAGGCAATGCCTTCAAGAGTATCTCTAGATAAGATTTAATGGTTGTCGCAAGCTAATAATTTAATGGCATTACTTACAGTCATTTGTCTAGCACTATTGAATTTTTCTAACTTATCTATACTAGCTGCAAAGCTCAGATTTTAAATGTTCATTAGACTTGGAAGATTTAAGTATCTTTTAATACTAATTAGGGTTTTGTACATTTAACATTTCCTAGCAACATCATGCATTTTAATATCTCTATCCACTTTTTCAACAATTATAGTGCAGAATGCTGGTCTTTCTGCATATCAATCCACTATATATATAAAAACTTGAAATAGTCTTTTGTTTTTTACTGTGCCCTATAGCATGAATTGCTGGATCAAATGAAAAACATACCACGTTTCAACACAACACATGAAACACACGGAAGTCACCAAACAGAAATCAAAATGGAGATGATGTATTATTTAGGCAATTCTTTAAAAGTAAGGATGGTCTCCTTTGATCATAGCACTGTCTCAATTGCATAAATGGTTTGGCTGCACCAATTGTATCACCTAACAACCCTCTATACCTATTAAAGCCTGTAATTACAACAAGAATTGCAGTTTGTCTCCAGCTTTGCTAGGGTAATGTCAAGTAGGGGATTATTATATGGAAGGAGACATTGCCAACATTCTCATTTTGTGTTGAATAGGAGAGTCTGATAGTATTAATCTGTTGGGAGGGGAGCAGGGGAAATGAAGTATGTAGGGGAATCTCATTTACTGGTCTATGCTATAGGGTATGGGTCTTTCACAACCATTTATATACAGTAATCACAGGAAAGAGGAGATGAACATCATTGAAATTTTCATAAACAGTATAGACTTACTATTCAGTTCATTGAGCAGTATAATACGGTCATGTATTAGAGCCATACTTGCCTAAAAAGGTAAGATTTTGACTTATGGATTATTTCATGGCCTGTGTGCTCCCTTTGTAATTAAACAGGCTTAAACCAAAAGCAAATTCTGGGCCAAGGAATCGGCTTCTTGAAGGGAATCTGTAAGAAACTTGGATATTTACGTTATTTTACAGGTCTCTAGGTGTTTGGTTTTTTTTTAGTTTCACCAGCATGTTATGTATTTGCAGAGTTGATGCTCCTTTATCTTTCAGTCCATTCCTAACTTGAGTCTTTTTTATTGCTGATGTTGGAGACAGCTGGGCGTCTATGAAATTACCTGTGTCCTCCTATACTTTTCAGGCCTTCCTAGAGTGCTCTGAGAATCAAGCGTATTTTTAACACTGTGACTACTGCTTTCCATGGGGTAGCAGTTGTTGAGGTATGGTCAGCCCAGGGCAATGTTCCAGTCTTGGCATGGTAACACTATAACATGGTAACTCCCTTCTTCACTTCTTCACTTGTCATGACAAAGCAGGAATAAATTTAAAAGAAGGGGCCACTCTAAAAGATTTCTTTTACTACTGGAAGTAGAAGAGTGGTGGTGCAGAACATTCCCATGCAGATACCCTGTCAGCTGCAGATGACCTGGTACCTCTGCCCAGGATAGTACAGCCCTATGCAGGTGCAGCCCCATACTCCAATCCTTGTATGCAGAAAGATCTCATCTGTGCTGGGTGTCTCAAAAGGCCATCAGAAGGGTCTCATCGCATCAGTATTTAGCTTTGCCACTGCTTGGAGTTGGCAAGGCTCTACTGCTGTTTTTCAGAGACAGCTTTGGTGTCTTTGCATTGATAAAGCCTAGATCAAAGGGCTTATTCTGTGACACTGACATCCCATTTTCCCAATTGATTTTTTAAATTTTTTTCAGCTCATTTTAAACATTGTATCCTATTCCCTTTTACTTTCCTAAGATGAGTGAGATGCTGAGTTTTGCTCTTATCAGATATTTTCAAGACTAAGAGAAACTTGTGTTCATCATAAATGACACTTTTCTTCCTTTTCCTATGCTGTTCTTTTCTGTATGTCACAGTAAGTCATGGTAATTTAGTGGTAATATGTGAATGCCATCTTGTCAATACTCGCACTTTCAGGTGTTTTGAACTGTTACTATTTTCAAACATTATCTTCTTCTGATACAAAATTAAGTTCTAATAATATACTTAAGGTTGAAAACTCATTCCTACCAAAATTTCTACATAAAATTCAGCATTCTATCATGCACTTAGAACTACTTGATTTAAAAATCTTACAATAAGCAATTAAAAAAACCCTCAAAAACAAAACCCCAAACAAACCAATGACCCACAATGTATGTTCTTTCCCATTCCCTTTTTTGGGAATCACCTGCTCTGGAATTACACTCCCTTGTGCTTTTTTTGCCAGTAGATGGCATTCTCAATGCCCATACTCACTGCTGTGCAGTAAACTAGCTCATACCAAAGTCAGTGAGAATACATCTGTACTGTTGTTAGGTCATAGTACTTAATGTGAGACATACGTTTCTGTTTTGCTCTGAGATCTTGCTTGGAATTTAGATTTCAGACAATTCAGCTCTGTTGACCATAAAGGATGAATTCGTCAGTGTGGAATGAGCCTGGCAAACAGATCTCTCATAGTCAGCAGAGGAGAAACAGAGTAGGGCTTAAGCAGGGTGAGAGCTCTCTCAGTTTAAAGACCACAGATAGAGATTGTTTATGAAAATGCTTAACATTACATTAACTCTGCAGAGCCAGTAGGAAGAAAAGCAAACCCATTATCCATATAGCTATATTTGTGCAAAAATTAACACATGCTGTAGATAGAGCTGAGGAAAACAGCCTTACAGATCGTGTATTCTCTGAATTTTCAGGATGTCTCTAACAGACCTGAGCTTCCTCTGTTTTGAAGCTACTGTATAAGAACACCAAGATGTATAATAGTGCCTCCTCCCTCATGCTGAATTTAGATCACAGGATGGAATAAAAGACTTAAGACCTAAGCAAGTAGACGGACTCACTTGTCAAGTTTCATGTAGCTCAGGTATTTTACCCCTGTCTCAGTCTGTGCTAGGACTGTCTGTTAGGAATATAGAAATACAGTAGCATGTAGTTTGACAAAGCATTTCAGTATTGTCTGTCTGAAAATTCTTGTTCAGTTCATACAAGTTAACTCCCGTTGTGGCCTTTTGCCTTTCTTAGGGTTGGAAAAAACATCTTGGCTTTCTCAGTGACTGTAGAACATAATATATCCTAAATCAAGAGACATCATGTTTAGTCCTTAACTTTGCCCCTCAACTACATGAAGTATGACTGTGGCTGTTATACTGAGATGCTGTGGACAATCCTTGATCTGGATTATTCAGTTGCAGGGATGTAATAACATTTAATTCTTTTTGTCTTGCTTCATCTTCCCATGGAGGACTGCTTTGCCAAGTATGCCAGTAGGGAATCTAACATCAGTGATTTAAGCAATGCGGTCTTCATGAGAATTCAAAATGAGGCCACTGACTCTCTTCAAATAAGCTACAAGCCAGATGCTAGAAAGTAATCACTACAGGGATCATTCAACTTGGTTTGAAAACAACACAAAGATAGAAAGCTGAGATTAGCCATCCACCAATTTGTGTAACCCTTTAAGATTCTTGAGTTCTATTAAAAAAAAAAAAGTGGGGACTATTTTATGAACTGAACACCTGCGTATATCTGCACAGGCCTAATCTTTTGATATATGCGAATGCTGGTAAATGACCATTAAAATACTTTTCAGTTGATTTATTTGTGGCAAAGTACAAGACTCTGGATGCTTACTGGGAGCAGCTGTCTGTTGCTGCTTATTAAGAAAAACAATCCAAACAATGAATAAAACCACCAAAATGCCCAAAACCACAGCCAGCAGTTTATCTTACATTGTGTTAATGACATCACTCTGAGAATTCCTGCTTTTAACAAGTGTGAATTTGGAGTACTTTTACTTGAAACAGAAGGGTCCCTCCAGATCTACCTCATTATATGTTGGGGCAGCATTGGAGTGCTGCAATTTGTAGATCCCCTCTACAGGTAGATAGAGGGGAATAACTGTGGGGAGCTGATCTTTGTTTACAACAGAGTTCCACATAAAATGAAATGCAGCACTGTTGTGTTGCTGTGGCACCACTTGAAATAAAGCCCAGAAATTCATTTCTATGGTTTCCTTGTGAATCTGGGTAGTGCTGGACTTGGCAATAAATCAGCTAACTTCCATTAGATCTAAACTGCTGTAAGAAGCTAAGTGTCTGTGCAAAGTGTAAGTCAAGCTGGTGAAATATTGTCTGCCATCTCTGACAAAGCTCCATGTCAAGTGGGAGTGAAACGCTTTTAAGCACTGCTGCATGCCTGTGGAAGTGTGTGCTTCATGATTACTAAAATGTTGTTGCTAGTCTTAAATCCTTACAGGGTAGAAGTGAAAATGCCATGGGGAGTAAATGACATTTTGATTACGCCTCTGAGTTTGGCTTAGTGACTGACACAACCTTCAAATCTTGTGGGAAGAGAAGTGGCAAGGCGTAGTGTTTTGCCTTTTGTCGCCTCTGCATGGCTGCCTATCTCACAACTGAGGGTTAATTAGAAGTCTTTGAGGCTGAAGTTGTGAAAGGGAATTTAAATTGCATCTGTATGGATTATGATCTGGTGGAGTTCTTGCTCCTCTCTTCCCAGTGTTCACTCATGACTTGCAGGCATTTCCACACTCTGGGAGATCTGTTGTGCCTTATGGACTTGGCTTGCATTTTCATATTAGCACAGTATTATTAGGGAAGGAGAGATTGCTGTGTCTCCAGAATGATCTATGGATATGATAGATCAATATTTATTACAAAGATTCTTTCAAATAAATGTCTGCTCTGTGGGACAAGTTGGTTCATTCAGGGGCCCTAAAGTCATTAAGAAACACTGTTCCCTCCCCCTCCTCTGCCTTTTATCCCTGAGCTGACGTCATACAGTATGGAATAGCCCTTTGGTCAGTTTGGGTCAGCTGTCTCGGTTGTGTCCTCTCCCAAGATCTTCTTCACCCCATCCCTTTGGTGCTGTGCCATCCTTGCAGCCGTCATGAGCAAACAGTGCACGCTGACAGCCCAGAAGGCCAATGGCATCCTGGGCTGCATCAAAAGAAGTGTGACCAGCAGATCAAGAGAGGTGATTCTGCCACTTTACTCTGCTGTGGGGAGACCTCATCTGGAATACTGTGTCCAG
>VWZO01014031.1:22863-38968 GCA_013396975.1 Bucco capensis
ACATTCCTATTTTTAAATTTGCATTTTTCCGAGTAATGTCTCATGAAGTACATATTCATAACATTTTGTAGAAGCATAGCCATCTCAAAAAAATGCAGCAAGTACTACAATCACCAAGTTAAAAATACAAATAGAAATACAGCTGATTTGACTAGTTCAGAATAAAGGAACCTCCCTTTGCTGGAGTCTTCAAATGTAAACTGAATTCATAGAAACAGAAGTCTTGTATCTGAAGTTGATCCTTTTGGAAATCAGAATTTTGCTTTTGATCCCAGTAAAGGCAGGATCAACCCTAATATTATTTATTATTCTTGTTCTCCCCAGATAATTTTTTTTTTTTTAAGGAAGAATACATTTGCATTTGCATTTGCAAAACTTGGAACCATCATCAGGCATAGGTCAGTTGATTAATGTCTAGTAAGAGTTCTCCTTTTAGTGTAACTCCTTTAGAAAATTAAGTGTGCCAGACTCAGAATGTATCGTGGTTCATATGCAAAAACCCAAAAATATTGCAACTACTCATCATGCAAGACAATGGAATAGCAATTTTTTTATTTCTTTGACAAGAGAAAATATTAAAACTCATGGGATTTCTCTTTCCAAAAAAAGAGAGAAAATAAATTAAATACTGAGTTATTTCAATTTTTTTTTGGGGGGGGGGGGGGGGGGNTAAACTGGACATTAGAAAGAAGTTCCTCACCACAAGGGTGGTGGAACACTGGACCAGGTTGCCCGGGGAGGTGGTTGAGCCCCCATCCCTGGAGGCATTCAAGGTGAGGCTTGCCAGGGCTCTGGGCAAGCTGATCTAGTTGGGGATGTCCCTGGCCACTGCAGGGGGGTTGGACTAGATGACCTCCAGAGGTCCCTTCCAACCCAAACCATTCTATAATTCTGTGATCTTCAACCCAAGGCACAGCGTTCCTGAAAAATGCTATGGGGTCACTAACTCCATCTCAGCCAAACCCAATACACTATGCCTTGCTGTTACCATCTGATACCTAGGTTTGATATAGAGGGTTGGTTTCAGGGACTGCTACCCATCCCTTGTAGCACTGTAGAGCGTAAGGGAGGACGTAACATGGGTCGAGGCATTGGCTAAAAATGATCAAGCCCAAATAGAAATATGTAGCTGCACAGACGTATTCAACTGCTGTGCTGGGAAGAATTTACTGTGTCTTAATTCCATAAAATTTATCCAAGTTATCAGAATTAGTTGTGACAGGTGAGTTTGAAGAGATGCAGTCATCTAAACACTCATATGAGTAGCAAGGTTTACAGTGGTTGTTCAGTACATACTACATGAAGAAAGCTTGTATGATCAGGTTGCAGTTGGTCTTGTTTTTCCTTATTTTTCTTTTCTTTTTTCAAATTAATTTTAATGGTCTGTGCAAGGGAAGCAGTTTTTCCTTTAAAGGAGCATGTTAGAACAATATGCAAAATCTGTTAATCTCTGAGGATTCACAAAGGACCTGAAACAAGCAATAAATCAAAATGTTTCACCATAAGAAGTCAAGGTGAAAGGCTTTTTGATGTTAACTAATAAGAAGAAATTATGTAATTTGTACAGAAAACAAACATTTCAGTTTCTAAGTTTTGTGCAGTTTGGGTTTATTAACATGGCTGAGTTTGCTATTTATGTTACTGTGCATATTCCTTTTATATGACTTTATTTAATATAAGTTTATAAAAATATAATATTATCAATAAATATAATGTATAATAATATATATAATAAACATTCCTATTTTTAAATTTGCATTTTTCAGAGTAATGTCTCATGAAGTACATATTCATAACATTTTNAAAAAATATAGTTTTTTTTTTTTTTTTTTTTTTTGGGGGGGGGGGGGGAGGGAGGAAATGCAACTAAATTGCTCTCACATTTCTTAAGCATGTTGGTTTTCTTCAAATTATAATCATCCTTACAGTGTGTTCATTTAATACTGGATGGGGTAAATATCTCACCAAGGCTGACACTTTGTCATTCTAATGAAGTACACTTCATAAGTGTCTGTAATTACACAGTCTGTGTGCAATCAGCAAGATTTCTAAACAGAGTGTATCACATCTAAAGTAACATTTTCTTCATTGCATAGTCTTATTTCGCTTGACATTTTACTAGACAGGGCACAAGCTTTCTCCCGGTAGCAGGAGAGTATTTCTGGTCTCCTTTATATAAAAGAAGGTATAAAATTAAGTTATTATAGATCTGTCTCTAATTATATTAATATTACATCATGTAGATCAACCCGCTGTAGATCTTAGATATTTCTTTTATTGTTTTAGTAATCTGCTGTATTTGTTATGCATGAAAAATGCTTTTGATAAGCCACATTGATCATACTTGCTAATGAACCAGTGCCTACAATTATTGCTTAGTAGGCATATATATTCAGAACTTTCAGTATTAGAGGGTTGATAATGAGCACAACAGTAGCTGAAGACACTGATTAATTTAATCAGGGTTATTTTGCCTGCCACCGAAGTATAGGAGGATGGACGCTGCCACAGGAAAATGCTGGAGCATTTAACCTGTGGCTATGTATTTAGGGAAAAATCAGTTCAGCCAACCCATTTCAGAAACATTGGTAAAGCAAAATGTTTTCTCCATTACAAAAGTCATAAATATTTACTACCTTGTTCCGATCAATTTATTGCGAATCAGCATGACACTTTGTACTGTGAATCTTAATAATACCTAGAGGCTTTCATATGAAAATTGCTCATTTAATTTTCACTA
This sequence comes from Bucco capensis, assembly GCA_013396975.1. Lineage (NCBI taxonomy): Eukaryota > Metazoa > Chordata > Aves > Piciformes > Bucconidae > Bucco > Bucco capensis. Next base: position 25,604 of record VWZO01014031.1, read on the forward strand.
GATTACTCGTCTCATTTAAAAAGCAATAATCATGTGAAGTTAAGCACAGACCTCCTTTTCCAATATTCTTAACCAAATTTTGAAATAGCTATCTTTTAAAATACAGCTTCAGATTTCAAAGATCAATTTTTATTTATTTGGAGGGGGTTTTTTGCCTTACGTGGAAAGCTGAATATTTGTTACTAGTTCTTTTAGTTCAGCCAAAGCAACGTGCTTGCCACCGAAGGACGCAGATCATTATTAAAGGCAGAACTTTTGTTTCAGCTGATTAAAAGAAAATGCGTGATAAACAAGTTTGTACTAGGTCAGTACATTGTGAAAAAAAAAAGGGGCCCAGCACAACACTTCTATCTGTGTGGCTGGAAACCAGACACTTAAAAGATGTGCTTAGCCACTGAGATGGATATTGCTAATGGAATTGCCTATGAGAGCATTGTCTGCCAGATGATGAAGAGATCAGCACTAGCACAGCCTCTCAGAGGCTGCAGACATGTCCTCTAAGGCAGAGGAGGAGTGATGTGTTAGTGACAGCAGCTCTTGGGGAAGGAACAACAGGGACTGAGGAATATATCGAGGGAAAGGCCAGTGATAAACAGACAGATTGGTAAGGTTTTACTTACCTTGTATGAAATCTCTGGATATCTGTCCTGGTTCAGACTGAAGCAGAATTGATTCTGCTAAGGTGGTATTGCTTCTAACCAAGGTTCCTTTAAAAGTGACTGCATTTCTCTGAAAACTGGCAGTATGTTTTCAAAACATTATCAACTTCTGATAGCTTAAGCCTAAAATGTTTGGATTACAGCTAAGGATTGGAATGTAAGCTTTTTGTGATTCCACGGAGAAGTCGGGGTGGTTGCAGGGTGAGAGCCTGCACCTACACCTATAGGGAAGGAACAAGCAAGACAGGTGACCTCAAACTGACCAACTGAGTATTCCATTTCATACACGTCATGCTCAGTATAAAATCAGGGGGAGTTCCCTCTGCGCTTCTTCTTTGTTTCCCTTGCAGTCCTGCTTTGGGGCCCAGCTTTGCTGCAGTAACATAGCGATTGGGAGGGAGAGCGGAAGGTTTAAATCTTTGTGCTGGCTCTTTATATTTGTATATCTTTGTCTCCTATTGCTGCTTTCTATTAAAAGTAGTTAAAGCTACTCTACCTTTTCCAATCCACAAGTCTCGTTATTTCACTCAAACCATAACAATATCCCCTGTGGCCATAAAAGAACAAAATGGGAGAAATTTACTGTTATTGCATCATTTACTAAAACATGGGCTGAAAGAATGTCTTCTATTTCCTTTAGAATTAGTTATGTCCAGTTTTCCAATATTTTAATGTCAAAACACCGTCAAGGCTTTTTTTTTTTTTCTTCCCAGTGCCTTCTGCCGGCGCAAGCCCTAAAGAGAGACTGACTGAGTACTTTTTACTTGCTTTTCTGCCCTTTAGCAAGTTGTTTTCAGCAGAACATCCCCAGTCACCTCCCCATGGTGCAGGTGCTGTGGTCTGCTCAGACCTCTTACAGTACCTGATCGCATATCTTCTGATAGGCTCAAGTGTTTGATGGTAATGGCCAACCATCTAAGATGGGCCTTGCAAAGATCCCTCAGTTTTCGTAGCTACCAGCTGCTTTTTTGCTCTCTCAGTGACAGGTACAAATCACAGAAGCCAAAGTTGATGTAGTCAGAGCCAAGTTTGCCCACTACCTGTCTGCATTTTCTGGTTGAATATCATCCAGGTAAGGCTACAAGAAAAGAGCTCCAGAATCACTCTGGATATTATAGAAAAGGTTTGGATTTGTTTCTTGTTCCAGCTTTTAAAACAAGACCACCCCAAAGTGCTAGATTTGGTACATCTATTCACCCAGCAGCCAGCCCTCGAAGAGAACTGGGCTAATGCTGACTGAGAAGAAGAGGAGGAGCAGGTGATGAGGGAGATTAGAGTCAACTTCCTTTTTCTAGGTGTTACTCAGATACTCACTGAGTGGGCCTTATTCCTTACTAGAGAAAATGTTTTGTTGGTTATATCAAATTGCAACACAACTAGTATTGTCTTCATTTTATTGTAATTTGAAGAAACTATTAAAAATATGTTGATTCTAGACCTTTACAAAGCCTGTTATTTCCCTTATATCAGCCCAAGGGAAATCTTGCTGTTTCCAAAGCAATATAATTTTTCCCTGGAGGCAATATTTATTAATGGCCTACAGATAAATTCAGACCTGGAAATTGCTTTTGTGTTCCCATGGAGAAAAAAAAATCAATGCAGTGCGTACCCCATGTTACATGTGCTCTTCAAAAATCATTTTCAGGTTGAACGATACTTAATACAAAACTTAAACCTTTAAAATTTTAGTAGGTGAGTGGGTCTTCACAATTCATACAACCAGTTCAGACTAGTCATCAGAGTAATAATATTCAAAGGCAGAGACAATATACTACTATGTTTCTTTATGGTTGGTTTTCTTTGTTATCCCGTTCCTTTGCTAATAGCTCCCTTCTGCTATACTAACCTAATAATTGGAGATAAACTGCAGCATGTCTTGATATGGTCACATACTTCAGAACTCTAAATGGTTGGTTTAATTATGAAGAAGTCTGTATTTGTTAACAAGGTAATAAAATGCAGAAATAGGGAACAAGTACCCAAGTGGGACACCATACATGCTACTACTAATCTTGTACAGGAATGCTTATTTGGCATAAATAGTTAGCAGTTTATATATGAATGTATAACCTGCAAAAACAATGTAAAAGCCAAAGCTGACAGAAGATGCTTTGAAACATGATTTTAGTATTATTTTTTCTTTCCTTTCCTCTTTAATGAAGCATAAGAGGTGGGAAGCTAAGCCTTCCCTTTGTGGGAAGCTAAGCCTTCCCTTTGTGCCTCATTTAAACAAATTTCCATTCTGAATTTCTGTAAAAAGAGGGCTGAGAAAATTGTCATTAATATTGGATTAATTCAGTGTAGTCCATGCATTATCAAAAATTATTGGTCCGTGCTGCTACAACTGCTATATCTACAGATAACTCTGCTGATACCACATTGTTTATATGGCCCGTATGGTTATGTGTGTACTACACACTAACAGAAATGAAGGCATACAGTGTAGTTGATTTCCCCCATGGAATATCCATGGGTGTTGGGGGCCCCAAGGGCCTACAGTGTATACTTGTCATCATGGAAACCCATGATACTTCCAGACTATTGATCCTTCTCCTGGCAGCTACCAACACAGCTCCTTTTCTGTGGAGAAGGATCTCTGGTCTGCAGTGCTCTCTGTCTGTGTTGCCCTTTCTTAACACTTCCTTGAACTTTCTCTTACATTTATTATATTACTCCACTTTCTCTATGGGCTTCCCATCTAGTTAGACTCTAAGCTTGTCAGCACAGGAAATATACAATTTTCATAACAGAAGAGACCACCAGATTGTTATAAAGGCTAGAACCAGATGAATCAAAGGAAAATTTTAAGCTAAGGGAGATAATTTTAAAAGACAATATTTTTTTCTTTATTTGTGAACAAAACAGTTTGTGTAATAGAAATGTAACTAAACCCCAACTTTTTTGTGAACTTTCGTTACTCATTTTAAAATAGTACAGTAAACTTCTATCATCTCATGCTTTTTTATAAAGGAAGCAAATTACAATGGTCAGATTATAAACTACTCAAAACCAGTAGCTTATAAAAAAGAAACCCTAAAACAGTCATATTTGTATTTCTACTCTGGGGCCATTCCTCTGATGTGGTTCAACCTAGCTTTGACAAGTATACCACAAAAGATCTTATGCTGTCAGGTGAATTCTGAGTAGAAATATAGCCAGGTCCCAGGAGGAAATGCAAGAAAACCATTTTGTGTCAGGAAATTACATTATGATTGCATCTCATTCTGTCATCTTGATTTCCTAGACTGTTTCACATATATTGCCATAGATCTAGACATTGTCTTACTCTTATACCTGCTCCACACAGAAAGTAGAGATGGCAGTTCATGATAGGTCTCTGTGTAAGCCTTAGACTATTTGATGTATTGTTATAGAGGTAGCCAGGATTTCTTAAAAAAATCATGCAGCGATAAGGGATAGAGTGAACATGAGATAACAATGGAAGAAACTCAAGCCCTGTTTCAAGAAAACACTTAATGAATTCTTAAATCTTTCCTTGACTAGGAAACTACTGAAGGAAATTGCTGATCAGTTCCCTAGTCCTAGTGGCCACAGTATTTCTGGAACAAGCTAGGATGCTGTTGACTGCCTTGGCCACATGCATACTCATGGCTTATGTTGAGCTGGCTGTTGACCAGCACCCCCAGGTCCTTCTCTGCCAGGCAGCAATCCAGCCACTCTTCCCCAAGCTTGACCCAAGTGCAGGACCCACCACTTGGCCTTGTTGAACCTCATCCAGCTGGCCTCAGCCCATCAATCCAGCCTGTCCAGATCTCTCTGTAGAGCTTTTCTACTCTCAGGCTCTCAACACTCCCACCCAACCTGGTGTCATCTGCAAACTTACTGAGGGTGCATTTGATCTCCTCATCCTGATCATTTGTAAAGATATTAAATAAAACTGGCCCTGGGAAACACCACTTCTGACCAGCCACCAACTGGATTTAACTCTACTCATTGCAACTCTTTGGGCCTGTCCGTCCAGCTAGATTTTATCCAGTAAAGAGTACACCTGTTCAAGATATGAGCAGCCAGTTTCTCCAGGAGAATGCTATGGGAAATAGTGTCAAAGTCTAGGTAGACAATATCCACAGCCTTTCCCTCGTTCACTACATGTGCCATCTTGTCGTAGAAGACCAGGGGAGTCAAGCGAGACCTGCCTTTCATAAACGCATGCTGACTGGGCCTGATTGCCTGGTTGTCCTGTATGTGTCATGCAATGACAAGATTATCTGCTCCATAATCATCGCCAGCACTGAGGTCAATCTGAAAGTCCTGTAGTTCCCCAGATCCTCCTTATGGCTTGTCCATCTTGTAGATGGACATCACATTTGTTAACCTCCAGTCAACTAGGACCTCCCCAGCTAGCCAGGACTGCTGATAAATGATGGAAAGTGGTTTGGAGAGCACTTCCACCAGCCCCATCAGTACTTTTGGGTGGATCCCAACTGTCTCCATAGACTTGTGTGTGTCCAAGTGGTATAGTATGTTGCCAGCCATTTCCCGTTGAATTACTGGTGCTTCATTCTGCTCCCTGTTCCTGTCTTCCAAGTAGGGTGCTGGGTACCCCAAGAACAACTAGTCTTACTGTTAAAGACAGAGGCAAAGAAGACATTCAATACCTCAACCTTTCCTTCATCCTTTGTCACTGTTTCCCCCCACATCCAATGAAGAATGAAGATTATCCTTGGCCCTCCTTTTGTTGCTAATGTATTTATAGAAACATTTTTCATTATGTTTTACCACAGTAGCCAGATTAATTTCTAGTTGGGATTTCACCCTTCTGATTTTTCTTCCTGCATAACCTCACAACATCCAAAGGTCATAGACTCTCTTTTTCTTCCTATGTCCCAGCCAAAGCTCTCTGTTAAGCCAGGCCAGTCTTCTTGAACAGCTGTTTCAGGAAATTGCCTTCCACACACTCCAGGAGTGTCCTGGACTCTTACTGTTCTGCTGTGTTGTATTTCCAGCAGATATCTCGTAAGTTGAAGTTCCCCATGAGAACAAGGGCTAGCGATTGTGAAACTTCTCCCAGCTGCTTACAGAATATTTTATTTTCCTCTTCATCCTGGTTGGGTGATTCATAGCAGACTACCACTATGATATCTGCCTTGTTGGCATTTCCCCTGATTCTTACCCATAAACGCTCAACCCTATCATCACCATCCTTAAGCTCTAGATAATCAAAACATTCCTTAACATATAGGACTACCTCATTACCTCTCCTTCTTTGCCTATCATTTCTGAAGAGTTTATAGCCATCTACTGCAGCACTCCAGTTGTATGAGTTGATTCTAAAATAACTCTGTGTGGGAATTTGTTGCCTTTTTTTTCAATTGACACTCAAGGCACCTGAAAACTAAACTAATTACTAGTTGCTATTACCACTTGACGTAGCACTGCAAGAACTTGAGAGATGTCAAAAGACAAGAGTATTTACCCTTAGGGATGAGGGTAGAAGTCTGACCAGGCAGTTTGTTTACATTTAGCAAACCCGCTTCTCTGCTCTTGTATCATATGCATTTATTTTTGTGTCAGTTGATAAGCCGTGTGCTGTACAAGACATCACAAAAGACAAGCATGAATAAAATCAGGCATACTAGGAGGTAAGAGAGAGAAGTGAAATAACTTTTTGTCTTTCAATTGTCCTTAGATTGTCACTGGATAAGTATCTGAAATGATACGACTTGTCTTCAAAAGCAGAAGAGAATAGGAACTAGAAGATACTGTTTCTTTGTGGACCAAAGAAAGGTGGCAAGCTGGGTGGTGATTTGCACATACAGTCAGAGAAATAAGCACCTGTAGGAGTTAATGATTTAAAATAGTTTGCACCTTCTCAAACATATGTCTTAAAAATACATTTTAAACATTATCGTAAGACATAATAAAAATCTCAAACATGGGAAGAATAAATGTGAAATCTAGAGGTTGTGTTCTGAATTTTTTAGAACAGCTTTAGTATCAAATAGCTATGCTACTACATGGTTGGGTCTACTCCTGAACTTCTTACCCTGGTGACTTATTCAGTGGAGGTACAGATTTGGCTGGATCTTATCCTTCAGAATTTTAAGCACTTGCTTATGTTTTAGCATAATCATTTTACAGAGATTTTTAAAATGGCATTTTGAAGTGTAGAGTTTTTAAAACTTCCCTTTGTCTTCTGATTTGTCTCCTTAGTCTGATTTTGTTGAGGTAAGTTTGGATGACATGATAAAAAAGAACACACATGTATGCAGATGTTTGGACTTAAATCAGTAAAAATAGACCTATGCCTTAAATTTAGGTTTGAATTAAGCATTATACTGAAATAAGCATTATACTGAAATACTGATTTTTCCTTATACTTTTTAGTACAGCTCTTAATCCATCTAGTAGATGAACCAGAGAGTTTATGCTCGGACTGCTGCTGTACACATATGTTGCAAAACTCAGTCCACGGGAGTTGTTTAGTTACTAATGACATTCTTGAGTAGAATTTCTTAGGCCTATTGCTAAGTGCATGCTAAACACATAATAACTGTGAATACACTGTTGCTATGCCAATTTACATTAGGTGGAATCTGAGCCAGGGGGTAATTTCCGTGTAGCTTCCAGATGGGATATGGAACTATATGAGAGAGGATGAATAATTTATGTCTGGGTTCATAATATTAGACCAAGAATCAACTCACAATTAACTTATTCTTGAAGCCATGGGAAAATTCATATTGTGGTGCGTAGTGAATGTGTTAATTCATTGAAAATCTGTCAACTTTCTCCATGAGATTGCTAATTAGCAAGTTAAAATATTTTTAACAGTGTGAGAAATCATGTATTTTTATCTTGTAAAAAATGTTTTCTAGACTGTTGTTTTTATTGACCCTATCTTTCAGGTGAGTTTGTCCAAATCCCACTGAAATCAGTGGAAAATGCTCTGTTGTCTGACAACCAGTTGGATCAGCCCTTTTTGCAACTTAGGATGTTTCTTCTCTTTCCAGCACCTGTGATAGATGGTGCCTGAGAAATATACACAGTTGAAATATCTCTGGACAGAAGAGCAGTATCTTATATTCTGTAGTACTTCTGCTATTTTTATTACAAATCATGCACAATAGCCATAACTGGAACAAAAACCTTTGTGCATGGCAAGTTATAAAATATGTGTATTTCCAAAATGTTCATGAAACAACCTTACAAAATGCAAACAGTAAACAGGCATTGCCTTAACTGAAGTGCCACTGTGGAGCAAAATATGTGATGGCTTTATTAACAGCTCTAAGAAAATTCTCACAAAATCTAGCAGAGAGATACTATGCAGGTGGAAAACAAACTGCTTCTGGGTGGGAATTCAGTTGTGATACACAAGCTCTTCTGGAAGATGTCAAGAAATGTTTTGTGGATAGGACCTTCATTTTCTGTCTAGCTGATCCACCACTGTTACAAGTGCATCCTGACATTGACAAAGAAATGGAATGAGTCCCTGCAGGATCTAGTTGTCCTTTGAACATTTCCCGTTAAGGACTGGAAGGCAGAATAGTAGCCTTAATTCTGCCATTGTTTTGCAAAGATGTTTTGTCTAGACCTAGCTCAGCTCTGAGGAGGAAAAAAAAAAAGAGAGAGAAAAAGGGTTGAGGGGAATATTAATGCCTAACTAGTCACACTCAGCATGCACTGAGGAACACAGAGGTCCATTAAGAAACAAAGTACTCTTGCTGTTAGTGTCCCAGCCATCAGTTCAAGAGGTCTAATGTCATAGCCACAGGCTCAGTGTAGCCATTTCAAATCCCAGTGCTCCCCAGGGAATAGTTTGGTTTTTTTATTGTCAGAAAGATTCTTTGGTATTCAGAGGCAGTGATGTATGTTGTTTGGCAGTACAGTGGGGTGTGGTGTTCAACACTGACAGCGCTGTTTGGAACTAGAGAAGAGCAAATAGGATTAAATGGCACTTGAGGCTGTTATGAGGACCAGGACTGAGTGCTGTCTTTATAGCAGGAGTGGCCAGAGTGGTTAGTTGTGGTAAAGGTGGGGACAGTGCTCTTCATTATACTTCCTACAGAAAATAACCTGCTTACAGACATGCTGGTATACTAGAGCACCTTGCAGAAGTGCTGCCATGCCACAATGAAGCATATAAACTGGGGGTGTGTTCCACCATTGTTGCAGACAACATTCATGGAGCTTGAATAGGAATGTTGGAGATTCTCTCTGGCTTTCCCGCCTTTTTTATTTCCCTCTAGAATCTTGAGTTATAGCTCTGCCTGCAATTACTCCATTATATCTGGCACTAGCCTCCAAAGTAAGCTTTCAAATTCCGTATCAGTGCAAGACATGACCTAAAGGACATGACAATAGGGCTGAGATAGGTATCAATCCATGAACTGCAAATCAAACTTCTAGCTAGGAAATGCAGAATGCTATAGGATGTGAAATATTTAGTAGAGCAGCATAGGATACTCAAGGAAAGAAAAAAGGAAGAGTTATTAAGCCTCAGTTTTCTTTCTTTTGCACTGCTTTTGTAATCCTATTTTACTGCGCTTAAGCTGGGCAACAGAGGTGATTACCTGTTGAAAACTAGCTTACCACCAGAAAATTCTTCCTTTTTAAATTACAGGTTTTGATATATAAATACTGTTGACCTCACCTGAAATGGTACACAGCATTAAGGACTCTGCAATCTTAGAGAGTTTTCTATGTTTCAGTACTTAAGTAGCTCAGTCAAATTAATAACAGGCATTTGTTTTCTGTGCAGAAATACAATTTAATTTGTAGGCTGTTGCTTCTGTTTGAAATGCAAATAATGGCAGAAATGGTAGGCTAACAGCCACAGCTGTGAAAAGCAGCACTCACTCCAAATGTAAATGTAGCACACAGGGACTAACTCCCTGTCCCTGTGGCCTGGAGGGGTTGTTATCAGGAATAAAGCAAGCCTGAACTCCCAGGAGCTAGACAAGTGAGCTGGAAGGAATGCTGAAAGGAAACTGAAAGTAGATTTTTTACTTCTGTCACTAAAAACAAAGATTTCAAAGCTGGTCAAAGACTTCAAATAAGCATATTTTAATTGAAAATCCCCACAGAATCACAGAATCACGAAGACTGGAAAAGACCCCCAGGATCATCAAGTCCAGCCTATGACCCTATACACCCAACATCTAAACCATGCCACTCAGTGCCACATCCAATCTTTTTTTAAACACCTCCAGGGATGGTGACTCCACCACCTCCCTGGGCAGCCCATTCCAGAGCCCAATCACCCTCTGCATGAGGAAGTGCTTCCTAATGTCCAGTCTATACCTCCCCTGCTGCAACTTCAAGCCATGGCCTCTTGTCCTGTCACTAACTGCCATGGAGAAGAGCCCAACCCCTACCTGACTACAACTTCCCTTCAGGTAGTTGTAGAGGGCAATAAGGTCACCTCTGAGTCTCCTCTTCTTCAGGCTGAATAGTCCCAGTTCCCTCAGCCTTTCCTCATATGGTTTCCCCTCCAGCCCCTTCACCAGTCTCGTTGCTCTCCTCTGGACCCTCTCCAGCACCTCAACATCCTTCTTGAAGTGAGGGGCCCAGAACTGGACACAGTACTCAAGGTGAGGCCTCACCAGTGCAGAGTACAGGGGGAGNCAAGCCATGAGCTACTAACTTTTTCATTAGGATGCTATGGGAGACTGTGTCAAAGGCTTTACTGAAGTCTAGGTAGATCACATCCACAGCCCTCCCTTGACCCACCAGGTGGGTCACCCAGTCATAGAATGAGACCAGGTTGGTTAGGCATTCAATAAACCTCACATTCTGCAAAAATTTCTGGTTTATGTTTTCCTTAGACGAAGGATTTTTCAGATACAAATTGCTCAAATATTATTTTCCTTTTTTTGAGGTACAAATTGTCTCAAATCAAAAATTGTTTTCCTTTTGCTGCCCCTGTGTTATGTTTTAGGCCCAGCTGGCAGCTAAGCTGCACACAAGTGCTTGCACATTGCCCCTCCCCCCTCCTGGTGGGATGGGTGGGAAGGAAAATCAAGAGAAAAATGTTAAATACTGTGGATTGGAATAAGAAGAGTTTAGTAGAGCAATGCAGAGAACAAAGAAAGAACAAGAATTCTAATGAAGTAGTATATAAAGTGAGTGATATAAAACACAGTGACCTGCCACCAACATGTACCAAAAACTGCCATGCCTGCCTGGGCCAGCCCTTCCCTTATATGGTGGGCATGAAGTCAGTATGATATTGAAAAACCCTCCCTTTGGCTGGTTGGCTGTACTGGGTATGGCCCCTCCCAGCTTCTTGTGAGAAAAAAATAACTGTATCCTAGCTGATCCCAAGATACTCCACAATTTCTAAACTGAGCATGGTATAAAAATACAGTTCCATTTAAAAAGTATTACCAGAAAAGCATTGTTTTCCATATAGTGTAAGACTGGCATTATCAAGGACATTTGTAAAAAGGTTTCCTTTCCCTCAGTATATTCAGGGAGTGGGATGAAGGAGGAACATCTGCACAGCTAAGTCATGGGCACTTCAGCAGGTCATAAGTGGTGGTAGCAATAGCTGTGGCCTGATGTGCTGACATGGCCCACATCCACTCCCTTAGGGGACCTGCAGCAAGGCATCTATGTTACCTTGAGACACCTAATACATGCTGGGATCATGGTAGCATGTGCTGCTCTTGTGTTACTTGTTTATATTGCACCTTTTTATCAGTTCACATACTCCTTCAAAGAGTTTTTGCTTCTAAAAATTACAGTTAAGACAAAAAGGAGTGAAGGAACAAGTGGAGAAACGGATGAGTGAAGAGACGTTGTAGGTTTTGTAACTAATTAGCACAAACATATTCAACATTTTGTGATGCTGATGGTGCAAAGAAATGAAATTGTGAAGTGGGGAGGCCATTTCAGCCTTGTTGTAAGGTAAGAGAGCCAAGCCTTCCCAGGGCAGCTGGTTTCCTACTGCTTTCCTATTTCCTTCAAAGTCACCAAAAGCTGCAAGTAGCCAGCGTTGGATTTGGCCACACAAGACAGATCCTTACAGACTGCCAGACTGCACCTGAATGGCAGCAATTCATCTGACTAGTGTTCAGACCTTGGGTTTATGAACAGGAAAGAGGAAAATGCTGGAATCAAGTTGTTCAGAGCCAGAAGTAAGATCTTTCACTGTTTTAAAAGGTCTAGAATTTACTGCCACACAAACGGTGAGGATATACTGCAATCCATGATTGAAAAGAACCTATTGTTGTATATATTACTGATGCTAAGATGGACAATCAGTATTTTTCTTGGAGATTCAAATGACAGAAAGGAGGGCGCTATAGGAACTGTGAATATGTACATGGATGTAGAATGGTGTATATAGTAAGTCTGATAATGGTGGGTTATAAGTGCTCAGGTATTTGAAGTGGATAGGGAAAATGTGGGCATATTAATGTTGGGCATAGATCAACTTACAGAGAAATGAGAATAATGCATGTCTCACAGGTATGTTAATATATAGAAATGTTAATATATAGAAGCCAAGTGGAGGAAGAGAAATTCTGATATAGAATGGACCAAACCCTACCAGTTAAATAAAACTTCAAGTCAGTGTGATTCGTTTTATGCTTTCGAATATATCCTTTCCTCAAACACAGCTTGCGTACACAACTTGGGGCTTCAAAACTTACATATTCTAAAGACATAAAAGAGCCCTTAATGTTTTTTAAGCACTCTCTGGTCTGACTTAGTTGAATGTTATGTTTCTGAGTGTTTCATGCATTAAATGAAATATTACAATGCCAGCTGAATTCTCAGTATCCCTAAGCAGATCATGAAAACAATTTATAGCATTCAAAGGAGAGGGGCATGAGACATTTTATAAATATATTGAAATAACAGCAAATATGCTGTGGTTTGATGTTATATCTTTAAAATTTAAGTCCACATGCTTTGACTTGAGGGAAGAGCACAGATAATGTTTACAGTTGAATATCAAGTTCTAATATTCACTAACAGCAAATAGATTAAATCTGTATACAATGAGCTGTGCCAAAGAACTTGTGGTTTTGCTTTATAGCAACTAAGCCAAGGACAGTTTGCAAATAAATGTGCCAATTTTCTTGGGATTCTTTGATTTTTTAAATTTTTTTTTTAATTTTTGGCATATGAAAAATAAAATGTTTCTCTCAATTTTAAGTATCATTATTAGGGTTTTATTGATCAACATATGAAATATTAGTGTCAGGGTCCAATATTCAGACCAAATGATATCTGATCTTAGAATTTGATTGGACTCTAGCCCATGTTTCATTGTCCTCTAAATTAAAACCAAAAGTTCATGTACTGTCACACAATATTTGGGAAGGACAGGGCAATGAAGACCTGCTGGAAATCCAGGAATATTGCTGAAGCCTTGAAGCAGAGAAGTAAGGGATTCTGGGGGGGTCCAGAGATGTTGTTTTGAATTTAAATCTGATTTATTACTACCCTATTAGCAAAGGATGCAAAGAATAACAAGAAGGGATTCTACAGGTACAGCAATGAAAAAAGGAAGGTCAAAGAAAACATTCACCCCCGAAGAGCAAGAATGGAGAACTAATAACAACAGATGAGGAGAAGGCTGAGGTTCTCAACAACTTTTTTCTTCCGTCTTCACTGGCAACCTCTCTCCCAACACCTCCCAAGTTAAAAAACCACAAGGTGGGGACCAGGGCAGTGAAGTCCCTCCCACTGTATGTGAAACTCAGGTTTGTGACCTCCTGAGGAACCT
>VWZO01014033.1:2498-23019 GCA_013396975.1 Bucco capensis
ATAGATATTGACACAGATACAGACATAGATATAGTTAGATAGATCGATAGAGAAATAGATATAAAATTGGCCTCTGCAGAGTGCCCTGCTTGGAGAAGGAAAAGAATTAGAGGGGGAAAAAAAGTAGAAATACATATAAATATCTAAATNTAAAATTGGCCTCTGCAGAGTCCCCTCCTTAGAGGGGGGAAAAAAGTAGAAATACATATAAATATCTAAATAAAGAGCTAAAACTGTCTGTTTGTGTATATATATATCTATTAAAAGTTGGCCCCTTCAGAGGGTGCCACTGGGAGCAGAGGCAATGTGTCTCCTTTAGGGTACTGCTGGATGTTCCTGGTGTTCCCTACGTGAGGAGAAAGAGGCCCTGGAGCACTGGCTTTGTTTTTGGCTGAGTTGAGTTTGGAGCTGGCCCTAGGTGGGCTTTTTTTTGGGAGCAGCATTTTTTTGGGAGGCCTTAAGGAAACTGGAGTGATACCCCAATCCCTAGGGAAAGGTTTGCTTTGGGGATGGGTGGGATGGAGCTGTGCCAACACCTGCGGATGCTTGGGGTACTGGAGGCTTGGACACTCACTCCTGAGAGGATGGAGAATTAAGATTCTGCCAGGATAAGAAGGAATTTTGGAGCATTAATTGCAGCAGGGTGGGGAGTCAGGGGCTGAAAGCTGATCGGGGCTGGGGAGCTTGGAGGGGAAGGGAGGTCACAGGGGAGCGGAGGTCATGGCACTTTCCGGGAGGTAATTTGGGCTATTATGCTGGCACGTGCGGCTGGAGCTGATAAGGCTGATGGACACGGAACAAACCAGAGCAAGGTTGTAGGAGCCTGGGCTTTGAAGGTTTGTGGAAGAGAAGGTCTGGAAGGGAGGATTTTCCATCCCAGAAAGGCTGGGCTATGCCTTTGGTATGTCCTGGTGCAGGAACCATGAGCCAAGGTGTGAGCGATGGGTTTGGGCAGAGCCCAGCAGCACATGGCTGGGGTTAGAGTGTGGTTGGGATTGGGCTGGCAAGTGGTTTTGGAGAAAGGGGGGGGTTAAAAAAAATAGAAACCACCCCCAGAACTTCCCATAGCTGTTTTATCCTGAAAAAGTTATAAAGGTACAAGTTAGCCCTAAAAAAAGCCTAGCAGGGCAAAGACCATCCAAGGTCCCCAAAGGCTTCTGGTGCTTCCTGGTGTGAACCTCCATCCCAGTGGGATATTGAAATATATTGCAATAGTTATCAATAGAGAGTGAATATATTTCAATATCTAAATACAGTCCAAAAGACTCAAAAAAGATAAATACATTGAAAGATATTTAAAGGCGAGATGAATAGATTAAAAAAAGAAACAGATGTAAATCAAGAAGATAGAGAGGAAAAAAGAAATGGATGTAAATAAAGTAGATAGAAATACTGATTAAAAAGAAATAGAGGTAAATAGATAGAAATACAGATTAAAGAGAAATAGAGGTAAATGAAGTAGATAGAAATACAGATTAAAGAGAAATAGAGGTAAATGAAGTAGATAGAAGCACAGTCAGATAGATTAAAATAGAAATATATTCAAATACATATAATATAGCTATAAAAAGCATTTAAATGGATAAAAATGGGGAGACTGCATTCAAATGGATAAGAATAAATGCATTTCAGTGGATAAAAATGGATACAAAATGCAATCGAATGGATAGAAATAGAGACTAAATGCATTCAAATGGATAAAAACGGGTGAAATGCATTTAAAATACATAAATAGAGGCACAATGCATTTAAAATACAAAAATAGAGACAAAATGCATTTGAAATGATACAAATAGGGACCAAAAATGCCTTTACGGTGATAAGTAAAGGCCTGGAATACTGTGTCCAGTTCTGGACCTAACTGTGTCCAGTTGTGGGCCCCTCAGCTCCACAAGGCTAGGGAGCTGCTGGAGAGAGTCCAGCACAGGGCCAGCAAGAGCATGAAAGGAGTGGAGCATGTGCCCTAGGAGGACAGGCTGAGAGAGCTGGGTCTCTGCAGCCTGGACAAGAGGAGACTGAGAGGAGACCTCAGCAATGCTTAGAAATATGGGAAGGGTGAGTGTGAGGAGGAGAGAGCCAGGCTCTGCTCCATGGCATCCAATGGTAGGACAAGAGGCAATGGGAGCAAGTTGGAGCACAGCAGGTTTAGTATTAAGCTGAGGAGAAACTTGTTTGCAGTTCAGGTGCCAGAGCACTGGCCCAGGCTGCCCAGGAGCCTGTGGAGTCTCCTTGTCTGGAGCCATTGCAGAGCTGCCTGGACACATTGCTGTGTGAGCTGCTCTAGGTGCTCCTGCTCTGGCAGGGGGGTTGCACTAGATGATCTTTCTAGGGCCCTTCCAACCCCTGACATTCTATGAAGTATATATACATATATACATCAAAATGATCTCTAAAGTGACACTTGAATGCCCCACTCCCCTCTCGCCTCTCTGGCTGCAGACCCTGCAGTGATCTCACCCCAGGACCCGACGCTGCTGATCGGCTCCTCGCTGGTGGCCACCTGCACGGTCAGCCCGGACTCCCACCTGAAAGCTGAGGACCTGTACTGGACCCTGAACGGTCGCCGCTTGCCAGCCACCTCCTACACTGCCCTCAGCCCCACCACGCTCAGCGTGGCCCTCAGCCACCTCAATGGCTCCAAACAGCAGTCAGGGGACAACTTGGTGTGCCACAGCAGAGATGGTGGCATCTTGGCTGGTTCCTGCCTCTACGTTGGATGTACGTTGGTGCGGTTAGAGCTGGCACCACATGCCAGGATGTCCTCACGGGTCTGTGGGGAGATGTGGGAGGATTTTAGGGGGTGTCTCTTGTGGGGATCACTACCCAAAGGAGGTGGTGTGAGCTTGCTCAGTCTGAAGCTCCTCATGGTTTGTGTCCTGAACGGCCGGCTCAAGCTCGGGTTGGCAGCAGAAAGGGTGTTCTGGCAAAGCCTGGGTAAAATTGCACTTGTCCAAATCAATAATCGTAAGATTTTTATCTCAGGCTATTTTAAGGATGATTCTCTGCCCTAGGAACACAGAAGGATTTGCTGGGAATGCAGCTGGGAGTTGTTTTTTTGGGTTGCTGGTGTTGAAAGAAAACAGCTCTGGAGCTGAGCACGGGCAGGGGTGGACATGGCCATAAGCATGAATAGACAGGAGCCTAAACCCTCCAGCAAAGACATTGGAACGTGGGGACCATGATGACATCCCCCACTGTGACTTTTGGCTGTGTTGGGTTGTGGCTTTTCATCCCCTTTTGCCTCTTTTCTTTCTCCTCTTCTTTTCTCTCCCAGTACCCCCAGAAAAACCAGTTAACATCACCTGCTGGTCCAAAAACATGAAAGACCTCACCTGCAAGTGGGCACCAGGGACAGAAGGGGAGACCTTTCTGCCCACCAACTACACCCTCAAGTACAAGCTTAGGTGAGATACTCTCCTTCAGTCCTGACAGCCCTAAAGGCTGGCACAAGGAAAGAGGCATTCAGTGCCTCCAGGGGTGGGGGGGGAGCATGGTGCTAGGCGTGATGAGTTTCCTCAGGTCTCAATCACCATGCCCCATGCATGCCAGGGAGGAGGAAAAGGAGGGTGAGCTGTGGGGCTGGTAACCCAACAGCTCACCAGCATGATGCTGGTGCTGTTGAGTGGTGGATACATGAGCCATGGTCCCACCTAGGGGGATGGGTAAGGGTCCTCAGCTTGGCCACGGTCTTGGTACCAGTACTCAGCACCCACTCGCAGGTGGTACGGCCGAGACAACACATGCCAGGAATACCACACAGCTGGGCCCTACTCCTGCCACATCCCCAAGGACTTGGCTCTCTTCACACCCTATGAGATCTGGGTGGAGGCATCCAACCGGCTCGGGGTGGCTGTCTCCGACGTCGTCATGTTGGACATCCTTGACGTGGGTGAGCGATGGCATGGTGATGCCACCACCATGCCAGAGACCTCAGGGTTGGGGGGGGGTGGTAGAGAGTAGGTTCATAGGAGTGGGATGTCAGGGAGGGGCAGCAGGAAATGGGCCATATGTGAGCAGAATTGCTCCTAATCCAATTAGGCTGTTTTCTCCTCGAGTTCCTTTCTGCATCTGCCGCTCCTTAACCCCTGCACGGGCACTGCCCTGCACCAGCCCCACCAGCCCCGCCAGCCCCTGTCCCCTGTCCCCACAGTCACCACTGACCCACCGCCGGATGTGCACGTCAGCCGGGTAGGAGACCTGGAGGACCAGCTGAGCGTGCGTTGGAGCTCCCCACCAGCCCTCAAGGATTTCCTCTTCCAAGCCAAGTACCAGATCCAGTACCGGGTGGAGGACAGCTCGGAGTGGAAGGTGGTTCAGCATCATGGATGGGATGGCACGGGATGCTCGACCTTCCCGGTGCTAACCATCTCCTCCTTCTCCAGGTGGTGGATGATGTAGGCAACCAGACATCCTGTCGCCTGGCTGGCCTCCGGCCTGGCACAGTCTACTTCGTCCAGGTGCGCTGCAATCCCTACGGCATCTATGGCTCCAAGAAAGCTGGCATCTGGAGTGACTGGAGCAACCCCACCGCTGCCTCCACCCCACGCAGCGGTGAGTGCCAATGCCACTGCTTGGTGGGCAAGGAGGGGATGCTGGGGCCACTTCTGCACACACAGGATATGCCAGGGTGGGGCCCTTCCCTGCTGCATGCCTGGCACATGGATTTCTTGCTAAGGAGCCAATTCAGAGCTTGACTTTCCCAGCTGGGAGGCAAAAAACCCACTTGTCTTCCTCCTGCCCACTACTATTTATGGTGTGGTGGTGATGGGAGGGTCAAGGGGTCATAGAATCATCATATCATGGAATCATTATGGATGGCAACCCAACACTCCCATGTTCACCACTGAACCATGTCCCTCAGCACCATATCTACAGGTTTTCTGAACACTTCCAGGGATGGTGATTTCACCACCTCCCTGGGCAGCCTGGGCCAATGCTTGCTAATTCTCTCAGGGAAGAAATCTTTTCTTATATCTAATCCATCTTCCTCATATTTATCTTCCTAATATCTCATCTATTTTCCTATTATCTCATCTATCTTTCTAATATCTCATCTATCAGCCTATTATTCATCTATCTTCCTACTATCTATCTTCCTACTACCTCATCTATCTTCCTACTATCTCATCCATCTTCCTAATATCTCATCTATCCTCCTATTATCCCATCCATCTTCCTAATATCTCATCTCTATACCTTCTCAACACCTAACCTAATCACCGTGGACATCCCTCCACGGAACCCCTGACCCCGTTTGTGTCCCATGGCACAGAGCGAGCAGCGGGGGGCTGTGACCCCAAAGGTGGGGAGCAGAACACGACGCTGCGGCGTGAGCTGAAGCAGTTCTTTGGGTGGGTGAAGAAGCATGCCTATGGCTGCTCCAACCTGGGCATCAAGCTGTACGACCAATGGCGCGTGTGGCTGCAGAAATCGCACAAAACACGCAACCAGGTAGGTAAGGAGCCTTTCACACTTCTTCTGCCACCCCCTCCCTCCAGGTGGGGCTGGGGAGGGGGAAATGTGTGGGATGACCCCAGGGATGCTATCTGGGGGAAGGAGGGTTGGATGNCTCCGCAGGTTCTTCCCGGCGATAAGCTGTAGCCCGCGGGGGACCGAGCGCCGGCAGGATGCCACGGGGCGCCCGGCGCCCACCCGGGACCACCCGCGTCCACCCCGGCCCCGCCGCGGGGGAGCAGGAAGGTGGTCGGGGCAAAGCGTGGCTCCCCAGCCCCAGGGGATGGGATGGGGTGAGGTGAGGGGGGCCAGACCTGGTGGCTCCCCGCGTGCCGTTGGCCCCGTGGGATCGTGGTCCCCCTGCCACGCCGCTCGCACCCCACGGCAGCGAGGGGACACCCCGGCTTCACCCAGCTGGGGGAGGGGAGGTGGAGGGTTTGCTCCTTAACCACCAGCCTGAGGAGCCTCTGGGATGAAAGGGGCAGTGAGGGCTTCCCAGAGGTCCCCTCAGCCTCGGCACAGCCCCCTCCCCAGGAAGTGATTTTGGCTGTTTTTCTCCCCAGGGACTCATGTGTGAGCTCATGGTGGGGAGTGTGTGTGGGGGGGTCGGTCCCTAGGGAGCCACGCGGGCTGGTTTGAGGCTGCTGGGGTTTGCCCAGTGCTTGCTCCAATTTTGATTCAAACCAGCCTTATTTTGGTTCCATTTCAGTCAATTAGGAACAGATTTAAGCTTAATGCCAATAAACCTCTGAAACCCCCCCGGGGTCTGCGTCAGCGGAGCAGCAGCAGCGCGCAGGGACGGGGATGCAGCGGGCAGCCAAACGGGACTCATGTCCCTCATCACCCCAGCCTGGGGATCCCAGGGGCCCCAGCCAAGCTGCAAGGGGTGGCACAAGCCCTTTAGACCACGCGACTCAGGCCAGCTCCATGAGGACAGGTTTATTTTGGATGATCATAGAAAAGGGCACTTGTGGGGCACCAGAATTGTCGTGGGGGCACAGCTGATCTCCAAGAAGTGGGATTTTTTGGTGGGGGAAGGAAGGACCTGCTACCCTTGGGGCTCCAGCTGGCAGCAAAGCAGTGCTTGTCTCAATGAAGGTCAAAGCAAGGCAGCTCCTTGGCACTGTGGGTTGTGGTGTTTCCTTGGGGAAAACCTCAGTGTGACCAGCAGAGCTGTGGAGGGGAACCAGCCCCACACCAAACCCTTCTGCTGAGGGGTTCTCAGGATTTATGGGGGGGACCACACTTCTCCTAGGGGAAGGTTCTCCATTCCTTCCAGCCTGTGCTCAAGAAAAAGGCTGGAGGGAAGGTGCCCACCTTGCTGGGGTGGTATGGGTGCTCAGGGGGCTGCATTGGCAGCCAGTGGGAGCCAGCAGGGGTGAGTGGGGCCCCTGTTCCACTGGTTGGCCCCTCCAGCCGTTCCCACGGGGACACCCATCACTCGACTTCTTCCGAATCGTACTTGAGGTCCTGGAGAATTTCGCTGATTGCCTCAATGGTTTTAATTAGCCTAGGAGAGCGGATGGAAACTATAAATAAAGCCCATATGGAGTGTATTATCTGGGCTGCCTCGCCTTCCCCGTGCTGTTTATGAAACACTCAGCCTGGGGAGGCCGAGGGGACTGTGGCCGCGCGGCATCGCCAAACCCTCCCCAGGGCTGCGGCCGACAGCGTGTTTGAAGGCACCATCTGGGCCCCCACCTTGGGCTGGAGGGAGGGGAAATGTTGGACAAGGGGCTCCTAGCCTTGAGGAAGATGGGTGCTGCTATCTCAAAATGGGAGGAAAAGAACCACCACCTACTTGTGCTTAAGCTCCCGCACCTCCTGCTGATGGGCATCCACGTTGGGTTGGTCCTGGGCCTGCTGCCTGGCCAGCTGGAGCTGTGCTGTCTGCAGTGGGGACATGGGGGAGCTACAACTGCCTCCTTAAAGAAGCCCTGCTGCCCCAAGCAGTGGTAGGATCCCTCTCCTCCCTGTCCCCCAGCCTGGCACTCACCAGCTGCAGCTTCTCCTGCTCCCGTTCCTGGAGCCGAGCGAGGTGCTGGGCCAGGTCCGGACGGGCGAGCTCGTCCCGCAGGCGCTCAGCAATGCTCAGCACCTCCTGGGAGATGCCACTGAAGGCCACCGTGATCTCGTGCACCAGCTGCCGGTAACGGGGGAAGTCATAGTGGGGTGCACTGCTCAGGTATGCCTGGTGGCCCCTGGGGACAGGTTTGGGTGGGAAGAAACCATTGTCAACGCACCTTGGAGAGGACACCAGGATGCTAACGCCTTGTGGTCCCTATCCCTGTGCTGAGCTCCCTTTCCCCCACACCACAGGCAGCACGGGGAGGGTTTTCCTGCCTGGATTTGGCAGCTCTCAATCCCTACAACCAAGCAGCTTCACCCCTCACACAGCACGTGCTTGGCAGCTGCTTTTTGAGGGAGGAATGGGGGGGTGGGTTTTGTCCTTTTCATTGGCAAGCCTGCATCCTGGCAAGTCCATCACCTCCTGTCCATGCTAAACTAGGATACAGGTGTCCAGTGCAGTGTCCCCTGCCAGCTGGAACTCCTCAGCCATCTCCAGCAGCCACATCCCATTGGGATGGACAACCAAATCAGGATGGGGGATTCAGCTCCTTGCTGGGGATTCCCCACCCCAGGAGGTGCCATGTATCCCTGCCCACCCCACCGGGTCCCATCCCAGGAGGTGTCCATCCCTATGGTTCCATGGTGGGGCCGGTACTCACTCCTCGAAGAGCCGGTAAGCCTCGACCCGCTCACCCTGCAGAGCCTGGAGCCGCTGCAGCAATGCCTTCACAGCCTCGCCTGTCTGCCGGGGACAAGGGGACCGCCTGGCATGATGGTGCCAATGGCATGATGGTGCCAATGGCATGATGGTGCCAATGGCACGATGGTGCCAATGGCATGAGGCGTGGCTTTGCTGCCACTAATGGACTCAGGGCAGAGCCACCAGTGCCCAAGGGTCTCACCCTGGTGCCAGGGTCTCGCGTCCCACCCTCCTCAAGGTGTCCCACCCTCGGTGATAAGGAGCCAAGGTCTCAATTCCCTCATCCCAGTGCCAGTACCGGGAGAACCCAGGCTGAGCCCAGCCATGGTGCTTGAACTCAATCTGGCACCGGAACCGCTCCAAGCCATCACGGACTGGCGCCGGGAATCCCCCACTCCCCTGCCCTTGACGCGGTAACCACCCTGGACACCTGCCCGTGCATCAGGACCCCTCAGTCATGTGCACACAATAGATCGGTACCGGGATTCCGCCCGTTACACGTGCACGAACAGGACTCCACCGAGATCATTCCCACGCCAGCCACGCACGCACGGACCAGCATCGGGACCCCCGGGACTCCCCACCATGTGTACACAACACAAACGGGCACCGGGACGCTCCCGCCCTCGACCTCCCCGGACACGCGTGCACAAACCCGTCCGATCCCGCCTCATCACACGTGCAGGAACCAGCCCGGCTCCGCTCCCCTCCTACCCACGCTGCTGGGACCCTTCCCCAGCTCGGTGCCGCTCACCATGGCCCGGGCCCGGTCCCGGTCGCGCTCGGAGCGCGCAGGCTCGGCGGGGCGCGGAGGCGGAGCGCAGCAGCGAGCGCGGTTCTGCTGCCATCTGCAGGCACTGACCGGTATCGTCGCCAGTTCCCGGTCACCGATCTAGAGCTCATCGCACGACCCCTCCCCAACTTCCCTCCTTTATTGGAAAACATGCCCATTTAGGCAAAAAAACCCATCCAGAAACAACACACCACAAAACGGGAGGAGGTTGGCGCTGCAATACTTTATTAGAAGGCCATGAGCAAAGCCACTGCTGCCTGCTCTACTTGACCTTCTTCTTGGGGCGCAGGTTGTTGGTGTGGCCACACTTCTTCTTGCGGCAGTTGACAGCACGGGGATGCAGGCGAGCGTAGCACCTGATGAGGAGGGAGGGGGACATGTCACCAAAGCCCCAGGTTCCTAGGGCAGGATCTCCACCCCATCCAGGGAAGCAGGAGGGAGAGTGGGGGTGGAGCAGGGACCTACTTGCGGCAGATCATTTTGTCGCAGTTGTACTTCTGGGCAAGCTGGCGGAGGGAGGGTTCGATGATGCCTCCTCGCAGGCGCAGCACCAGGTGGAGGGTGGACTCTGAAACAAAAAGGGACAAGCGTCACAGTGGGGTCAAGCGCTGCTGGGGAGCAGCCTGTACCACCTCCTCACTTCCCCCCAGAAAGAGCCCAGGTTTAGGGGTACCTTTCTGGATGTTGTAGTCTGCCAGAGTGCGACCATCCTCCAGCTGCTTGCCCGCGAAGATCAAACGCTGCTGGTCTGGGGGAATTCCTGCGAAGGGGAGAGAGAAGCCATCACGATGGAGTTTGGCGATGGCTACAGGGACACCCGCGGGGCGAGCCTGCCCGGTCCCTCCGGTACCTTCTTTATCCTGGATTTTAGCCTTCACGTTCTCGATGGTGTCGTTGGGCTCCACCTCCAGGGTGATGGTTTTGCCCGTTAGAGTCTTCACGAAGATCTGCATCTTGGCACCGTTCGCGTTCTGCGGAGAGCAGCCGCCGTGTCACCCGGGGCAGGCCCTGCTGTCCCCGGACCCACCCCTCCCGGAGCCCCGCCGCCGCCGCCCCAGCCGGGACACGGTTCCCTGATTCCCCTCTCCGTTCCTGCTCCCCACTTCGGGATCCAGCTCCCCGGCCCAGCCTAGGCCCCAGCCCCGCTCCCGGTCCCCTCATCGCGCGCACTCACCACCTCGCTGCTGAGAGAAAGGCCTACCGGAACCGGAACCCGCCCGGGGCTACGTCACACCCGGAGAGGCATCGCCCCGCCCCGCTGCGCGCCAGCAGCCTCCGCCCGCGCCCGGTACTACAGGCCGGGGCTGCGTACGGGACGGGGAGAGGCCCCCGAACCGACCCCATAGCCCCAGGACAGGGCCCACCTTCCCCCACAGCCCAGGCTTCCAGCCCCATAGCCTCCCCTCAGCCCCTTGCAGGCAACAGCAGGCCAGGAAGAGCCCAGGCTGATCCCTTGAACACTGTGAGGAGCCAGGGAGGGAGCAGGCCGATGTGGGTCCACCTGGGCAGCAAGAAGCAGCCTCACGTGAGGGGTTGAGGTGTGGTAGAACCAAAGAGAAGCTCAGCTCAGGCTTTTCCCAGAGGTGGGAAACGCAGCAGAACCTGCATGAGTCCAACAGCAGCACGGATAGACCCACAGCAAAGGCAGAGCACTGTGGGCACCTCAAAACCAATATTCCTTAAGAAAAAAAATAAACATCACCCATGCCCCAAACTGGCTCTTCCGTGCCAAAATCTCCATGGAAGGTGAGGTTTATGGCTCAAATGAGGAATGACAAAAAGCACTTCAAACCCACGTTTTACTTATGTACCCCAAAGCGAGTCGCAGGGTTTCCCCTGCAGTGGCAGTGTCGAGGCAGGAGGATTCCCTGCTCCACTCAGCCTTCACCTTCCCCCCCCCCAAAAAAGAAAGAAACACACAAATATAAATACAGGCTAGAAAGTTCTCCAGGCACAGGACCCCCACACCTAGTCCAGGTCATTGGCCATGTCTTCATCTGTGAGACTCTGTCCATTGACAGCTGGTGAATCGTACTGGCCTTGGGATAAATCCTCAAAATCCTGACTCATGGTGGGAGAGATGATGTCAGGGCTGGTGTCACAGGACTCCGTGCTCTGCTCAGAGGTAGCAATGGTGGTTGTGGTGCTTTTTGGGACAGGGTCATAGTCATCATCGTCTTCCAGGATGGGAGATTCGTGGATGTCTGGAAGGGAAGATGCAAAGCTTAAGTTGGATGAGGCACAAGAGGGAGATGCCTCAGCAGAGCAAGGTGCTAAAGTTCTCACTCTCAATTTTGACTGCTTGTAGAATTACTCCATAAAAAGCCCAATGTCATGTCAATTAGTGGCTGCTTCTGACTTGCAACCATGTTTCATATAATCATGAAGCTTTCCAGGCTTTCAGCACAGCAGCCTGGATGTCTCCTTGGCTTCTCCTGACTCCTGAAAGCACATCCTTAGGAAAAGGGACTTTTCAGGGGGAAAAAAAAAACAACACAAACACCAAGGGAAAAGGAAGGAATCACTCACTGCTGAAAGCCTCTGGGTACTGCTTTGCCAGCTTCCCTTTCAGCGTCCTAGGGAAGGAGAGAGTGAGCTAAGTGCACAGGGAAGCGGATCAACCCGGAGCCAAGCTGTCTGACCCGCACAAAGGCATCCGCAGGGATTACTCAGGGCTCCCTGCCCAGTCCCTCCATCATCCTCTCTCAGCACACTGAGCATTTCTCCATGTCCTGTGGGTCATTACCTTCGTTCCCACCACCTGAGGGTGCTTGGACCATTCTCCTGGAGCAGATTGAGGAATCCCAAGCTCTGGCCTCTGGAGCCAGTACCTCCATGTACCACTTGGCCACACACTTTCCCTTCCTCAACCATTTTTCCACCCCAAGCTCCTACTTGTCTCCCACTTTAACACCCCCACAACCCAACTAGACTTTCATGAACCCTCCCATGCTTTCCATGTCATCTCCCTCCCCACTGGCAGTGACGTTCCCATCCCCATTGCCCACCGGATCCTCCGGAAGATGCTGTCCAGATCCTTCTTCATTTCCACCAGCGTCTTGGTGTGGTGGAGGAAACGCTCGTTCATCTGCTGCATGCGGACACTGGAGAGGTTGTTGAAGTTGAGCAGCATCTCGTTGGTCTTCTCAAATCGATCCAACCTGCGTGGAGGAAACGGACAGAGCTCCAGCAAAAGATCCCAGGAGGTTCCCAGTGCCGGGGACCCCATGGGTCAGTTTTCCCAAGGACTCACATGTTTTTCTGGGCCAGGATGATGGCATTGACGTCCTCAGCGTTGACCATGCCCAGCACTCGCCCGCAGAAGACCTGCGAGGCCGTGGGCTCCATCGCTGCCTGCGGGACCGCGAGGGGTGGCTCACCCAGGTTGTGGGAGCCTCCCACGCCCCTGGCATCGGTAACAGGACCCCCTCCGCCCTGCCTTAACACCAGCACCGGAGCTACACCCTCCTCCTCCCCACCGCCATGCTCGGTCCCGGCTCAGCCCCACGCTCCCCCGCAGCCAGTAACGTGGCTCCCCCTGCTCGCCGCTCCACGGCCTCCCAGTAGCGCACCCTCGGTACCGGGTTCCTTTGGGGAAGACACGCGCCTGGACCCCAACCCCCCGTCCCGGTGGCCCTGGGGCTTCCCGCCAGCAGCACCAGCACACCTGCAGGAGCCTGTCCCGCCGCTTCACATGACGGGACCGGGAGCAGCACCTAAAGCGACACTGGTAGTCGCACCTCGCTTCCGGGTATTGGGTCACGTCGAGCGCGACCCTGTGGCGTCATCGCGTCCCGCGTCACGGAGCCGAGACGGAAATAGTGGCGACTTGCAGAGTGGGGAAGGTGGGAGAGGATCGGGATCCCCCTCCCAGGCATCACGGGGTCACCCCAGCACCAAACGCGACACCCCTCCCCACGCACGCATACACAAGCCAACCCCACCACCGACCCGCGGCGGCCCCTTTAAGACGGCGCCGAGCCTCTTTCGCGGCCCTTGGCTGATGAGCGTTCTCACCAACCAATAGCGTCAGGGCCGGTGGGCGGTGCCGGCCCAATAGGAGCAGCGGGGCGGGGCGGATCGGCGGCCGCGGGTTCGCGGTGGGCAGGTGGGAGCTGTGGCGAGGGGCGCGCGCGGCCGTTGCTAGGGGGATTCCCAGCGCGTGACGGTGACATGGGGCGCCCCCACGCGGTCGGGAGGGCGGCGCAGGGGCGAACGGAGCGGCCCCGTCCCGGTACCGGCACCAGGACGGGGCTGCGGCTCCCTCACATTCCCCCCGCCCCCCATATCCCTCTGGGATCCGTTCCTTCCCGGGGCCGGTGGGATCTCCCCAGACCGCGTCGCGCATTCACTCCCTGAAGGGTCCCGGGCCTAGCTCCCGGTGCTGTCCGAGCTGGTGGCCGCGTCTTGACTGCTTCCCGGTAGGCCTGACCTTCGTCCTCAGTTTCCCCCCACTTCCAGGTTGCTCCACTGCGATGGCCTCCAGCGGGGAGGAACCGAGGAGCGGCTCCCCAGGCCGGGCAGGCACCGGCTCCGAGCTGTCACCGACGGGTGACGCCACTCAGCTGGACACGGCAGAGGATTTCGAGGTCTTGGATGAAGAAGAAGAGGAGGACCTGAGCGAGCTGCCCCCACTGGAAGATGTGGGCAGGCCTCCGGCCCCACCACGGGGGGATGCTCAGCCTGCGGAGCAGGACAAGGGGGAAGCAGCTGAGAAGCCCCAGGAGTGGATCGATGTTTTGGGTAAGAGCCTGTTGAAGGAGGCTGCTGGGCCTGTGGAGCCTTTTGGGCTTCCCTGTGGCTCCACCAGTGCTCCCTGGCCACAAAGGCCAGTTAGGAGTGAGAACAGGGTGGTGGGAGCAAGGCTTTTCCCTCTTAGCCATGGACTAACTTGCCTTTGGCTTCTCCTTGCGCAGGGAGTGGCTTGCTCAAGAAGAAGACACTGGTGCCTGGGCAGGGAGTGAACTCTCGTCCCCACAAGGGCCAGGATGTGACCATCCGCCTGAAGGCCATGCTGGAGGATGGCACTGTGGTGGAGGAGAACCCTGCCCTCACCTTCACACTGGGGGACTGTGATGTCTTGCAGGTCAGGGCTCGGAGAAAGCTTGTGCTGCTTTATCACTGCCTTGTTTATGCTCTGTGGGACAGGACCTCGCCTCAGGGGGTGTGGAGAGGGTTTGGGGTCAGTGATGGCCCAGTTTGTGGGTCAGAAGCAGCTCTTCTGCCCTTGCTTATGCTCCTTCCTCACAATGTTGTTCCCTGCAGGCTCTGGACCTATGTGTGCAGCTCCTGGAAATGGGGGAGACAGCTTTGATTGTGTCAGATGCAAAGTACTGCTACGGTGCTCAGGGCAGGTGAGCAGGGAAGGCTCAGGGTGGAGGTAGGATGGCCCCAAACAGGGCTCTGCAGCTGTCTTCTGCCCTCCCAGTGACAGCCCAACCAGCAAACCACAGCTTCACAGGCAGGGAGACCTGGCTGACATGCTACAGGCAGAGGGGACAGCAGCATGTCCTACCTGGTAGAAACGATCTGCATTGCATCCTATCCTGGGGAGCTTCCATGATTCAGATTTCTGGGCCATGGTGCTGAATCTACACAAGCCATTGGCTAGTGGCAGAGATGCCAACAGTGCTTCAGCTTTGTGCTTATCTCTATGCAGGAGCCCTGACATCCCACCCAACACAGGCCTCACCCTCGAAGTGGAGCTGCTGGCAGCTCAAGATGCAGCAGATCTGGAGCTGCTCAGTGGGAAGGAGAAGATTGAGCTGGCCAACCGCAAGCGGGAGCGAGGCAACTTCTTCTACCAGCAGGCAGATTACGTGCTGGCCATCAACTCTTATGACATCGCTCTCAAGATCATCAGCTCCAGCTCCAAAGGTACCTGCTCCCACCCAGCAAGGGCTGCCTGTGCTCCCTGCCTGCTGTAACCCACCTCTGGGGTCTTTGCAGTCGACTTCAGCCCGGATGAGGAGGCTGAGCTGCTGGATGTGAAGGTGAAGTGTCTCAACAACCTGGCAGCCTCTCAGCTGAAACTGGACCATTATGAGGCAGCTCTCAAGTCGTGTAACCTTGTCCTGGAGAACCAGCCAGGGAACATCAAGGCTCTCTTCCGAAAGGGCAAGGTGAGGTTGAGCACGTGGCAGGTGCTGCTGTCCCTTCTCTGTGGTGTGACAGAGGGCAGAGGTAAGGGACAGGCCTCAGTTCAATCCATATATCATCTTCCAGGTGCTGGCTCAGCAGGGTGAATACAGAGAGGCCATCCCCATCTTAAAGGCAGCCTTGAAGCTGGAGCCTTCAAACAAGGTAGGCTGCTGTGCCTGCCACCAGTGATCCTACTGAGCTGGGTGACTGCAGGATGCTCTTGTCCATGTTCCTGCAAATCCCCCCTTAGCTATTCCCAGCTTCTTTCATGAAAGGAAGCTGGAAATAGCCCCCCAGGGGCTTGGGCAGCCCTGGGGTGATGCACCCTGTGGTGCAACATCTGAGCTTGGCTAGGCTGGTAGGTCCCTTATCTGTGTGTTGCAAGATGTCCCTCTTTGCCCTTTGGTCCTTGTGGTGACAAGACTGAGGATTCCCTGCCAGCTGATCCCTGCCTCAGTGATCCTGCCTGTACACTCCTGGCTGCTCCAGCTTCCCTGAGTGGCTCCAGTGGCTCATGCCATGGCTGGGGGAAGTGGAGCAGAGCTGAGTTGCTGCAAGACTTGCTCAGCAGCCTGAAGTGTGATTCACAGGGCGGCAGGAGCAGCCCAGACCTGGGTCCAGTCCCCATGCCAGGGCAAGCTCTGGGTCAGGAATTTCCTGTTGGTTAATGATCAGCTGTAGGGTTGGAGCCTCAGGAGAAATTGCCAGGAAATGGTCCCAGCAGGAGTGAGCCTGGGCGAGAGGCAGGGAGGTGCTGCCTGTGTGAGGGTAAGGTGTGAGGTTTAATTTTACTGGTGGGCTTTAGCCCTTTGACTGGGTCTGATGTTTTGTCCACCTCTTTTCTGGGAATTTCACCAGATCATCAGCATTTGTGTAGTGATCTGGTGTGCCTGAAGGTCACAGGGTAGGATCATAGAATGGCCCAGGTTGGAAGGGACCTCAAAGATCATCTAGGATGGGGCATAGCACCCACAGGGAGGGACAAGCAGGATCTCAATCCCTTTGCTTACCAGAGAGGTTAAGGTGGGGAGCCACAGAGAGGGAGCTGTGGGGAACCCCAGGAGCAGCTCACCCTGTGCATCTCTAGCACATCACTGTCGGCAGGGTGGCTGGCTGCTCACCAGCCCATCAGGATGAAGCTTTTAATTGGAGAGGGGTGCTAAACTGCCCAGCAGTGACATTACCAGTTAAACCACAAGGACAGCAAATGAGTGGCTTCTGTGGCCTGGCTGCCAGGGCCCTGGAGCCCTGGTGGTGCAGCTCCAGACAGCAGCGCTAAACATGCACCCGTGAGTCACAGGCTCACAGACTCAAGCTCCACCTGCCTCTGATGAGCAAACCTGGTTCTCTGGGCTTGTCAGCACCTTTTGGCTGTTCCAGACCCTTAGCTGATGGGCTCTCTTCTCTAAACATTCATTCTGGGAGCAGGGATGATAGCAGCCTTTGTCCTACACCAACGTGCCAGCCCCAAAGTGCCTGTAGGTGCTTTGCAATCTCCAGACAGCCAAAGCTTTGTGTTTGAGGCAGCAGTGCTGAGTGTGGCACGGTGTGGTGAAGCTCTGGGCAAGCTTCATCATCATCCCTGGGTCAGCAGTGTTGGTGCTGGTGTTCCAGGGAGCCATCCCCAGCAGAGGGCACAGCGTGGCCGTGGCACGGGATGGCTGCACCGGCTACGGGGATGGCCTTCCTGCTACCGGGAAGAGCTGGTGGGGCCGTGCTTGGCTCGCTGGCACTTCTTGCTGCTTTTTTGGGAGCCTGTTTGCTCCCTGCAGGACACAGCTTTCTCCTGCAGCTGCAGCCACAGCCTGGGCAGGTACCAGCACGCTCCCGGGATCTTGCTGCAATCCTGCTTCAGACCAGGCTGAGTTTAAGCCCGTTTTCCCAGCCTGCTTCCAGACAGAGAAGTGGGAGAGCTTGGGCATGTCTGTCCCCAAGGCAGACACTTTTCTGTCTCAATTAAAGGGTAAAATCCTCTTCGTGATGTCTGGCATCAGCTCTGGGCTCTGCTCCCTGCTGCCAGGCAGGGAACAGCTTGGGTGGCCAAAAAAGACAGAGGGGCACTTGGACCCATGAGGCACTCAGCCTGGGTGGCTGATGTCAGCCTGGTGCACTCCCTCAGTGCAGGGGAGTGGGGCAGGATCAAGCCATCACAACCTCCCTGCCTGCTTCTAGGCTGTTCCATAAAGCTCCTGCATAGCCCCAGGGTGATCAGAGCTGCTGCTGGTGGCACTGTGGTCCCCACAGGGCTGGTGCAGGGCAGATCACCTCAGAGCTGCACTCTCCTCCCCAGACCATTCACGCCGAGCTCTCCAAGCTGGTGAAGAAGCACATGGACCAGAAGACTGTGGAGACAGAGATGTACAGGAAGATGCTTGGGAATCCCAGTGCTGCTGGCACCCCAGGGAAGTGTAAAGACAAGCTGCCCTGGGTAAGGGCTGGTGTGGACCATCCAGAGGGGAGGCAGAGCAGGTGGGGAGGGTTGGGCTGGGCACAGGGGTCGGATTAGCATCCCCTGAGTCCCAAGGGGTCAAGCCAGTCCTTGTTCCAGGGTGGGGGGATGCTGTGGCTGGGCTGTTAGGGCAGCAATCCTGCTGGGAGCTGGAGACCCCCACTCCAGCAGCCTTACCAGGAACACACAGATAGCTGCAGCCACGCTCCTGGCTCTGTCTGCTGAGTCCTGGCATTGCCAGCTGGAGGGTCTGGACTTTGCTCCCAGCTGCTGTGCTGAGGAGCTGGTGCAGCACATGCTGTCCCCGTGGACGTGCTGGCCACGCGCTGGGCAGAGCCGACGCAGCACTTGCCTTTTTGGGCTGTGTTATCTGGGATGAGCGTTGGGAGCTCGGTGCTGCCCCATGGCCCCGTGCCAGTGCAGGCAGGGCTGCACGTCCCTGCTGCCAGTGGCACTTAGGATACATCCTCGTGTGCATCCATCCTGTCACCTCACCGGTCTCTCCTCCTCCTTAGTCCATTCCCTGGAAGTGGCTCTTTGGTGCAACAGCCATCGCGCTCGGCGGTGTGGCCTTGTCCGTGGTCATCGCGGCGAGGAACTGAGGATGGGGGCATGGCTGCCCCGTGGCACAGGACCTGTGCCAGAATGTGCCTCTCTCCTGCAAAGGGGCTTCCCTGGGGCTCCACTGATCCCTTCCCACGGACTCACGGATGCAGAAATACAGATGCTTTCTCTGCTGGAGGTGCCAGATCCCCCTCCTGATGCCCTCCCTCCTCCCGTATCCCTCCCGGTGCAGGGATGGAGCCGTGGGCAGAGCAGAGACCCCCCGCCAGGTACCCTCCTAGCTGTCAGGGGCTGGGTGTGTCATGGGGAGCTGGAGCTGCTGCACACCATGGCTGTCCCCAGCCCAGTGAGCCCCAAATGGGTACTGTGGTCCTGCTGACACAGGGAGGCACATGGAAGGAAGCCGCATGGGGATGAAAGGGAGCAGTGGTTTCTGCAGCTGGGCTCAGCAGTGTGGACGTGCCACGGGGCATGTGCAGAGAGATTCCCTGTGTCCTGGGAGGGGGGCTGCTGGCAGCTCAGCCCTCCTCCAGGCACCCACTGCCCTCCTCGGCACTTCCCCAGAGTGTGCAACGTCCAAAGGAAGCCAAAGAAACCTGCAGTGGGAGGGATGTGGGAGGAGAGCACTGGAGACCTCCTCTCTATGCTGTGTCTTGTAGGTCCAAGCTTTTTTGGGGGTGTCCCTCTTTGTCCTTCAGCTCTCTGCAGCCTGGGGGGCTCACTAGTGCTCTGGTCTCAGCTCTGCTCACAGGGGGGTTTGTAGCACTGTCCTCCCACCCCAAAACCGACTGTGAACTTCCCAAATAAAAGACACTTTCCTTCATGCTCAGGCCTCTTCATTGGCAGAGAAGAACAGGACTGAGGGGGGAAAGCTCCTCTTGGATGTCCCTCACCTCTTGCTACACATTTGTGGCTGCAGCAGGGGCTGGGAGCAGTTACTTGATCTGGGGGTAAGGGGAGAAATTCTTTTGAACTCTGCACAGTTCTGCTGCAGCCATGGCAGGAGGGAGCAACCTCTGCAGCAGGGGATGGACCAGGGTTGGTGTTACCTGGCTCTGGAGAGGCCTAGGTAGCATGGAGCAGTGCCATGGGGTTCCCCCAGGCTGTGCTGAGGGAAGGAGCAAACCTAGGGCTTACATTCCCTGCCTGGCAGGAGGATGCTGGGGGGAAGCCCAGGCCTGGAGGCCCTGCCCAAGGGGGTCCCTCAGACCCCATCTGGAGGTGGAGGTAGAGGTGAACATGGGACCTACAGGCCCTGCCATGATGCAGGTATGCCCAGGCTTGCAGACCCTGTGTGGGCAAGAACCTGGAGCCTATGGGCCCTGCCTGAAGGTGGGAAATGCCTAAGCCTGCCAGCTCTGCCCAGGGGGACCCATAGGCCCAATCCAAGAGGCAGGGATATCCTGAGGCCTAGGGGCCTTGCCCTGAGGAGGGGATGCCCGAGCCTGCAGGCCCTGTCCGGGGAGAAAAATAGAGCTTAGGGGCCCTGCCCTGGGGCAGGGAGAGAAGATGCCCAGGCCTGTAGGCCCTTCCCCATGGACAGGACCCCAAGGCTGTGCCTACTGTAAGGAGAACCTAGAGCTTATAAGCGCTGCCCTGGTAGGTAGATGCTCAGGGGAAGGCTTAAGCCTGTAGGCCCTGTTCCGAGAGAGCCATACCGGGGCACAAGAGGATGCCCTCCCACCACCCTCTTCCCCAGGACCCTGCAGCGCCAGAAGGCTGCACCAAACCACCCACCCCATCATGCCCCGCGGCCTTTATTTGCCTATCCCCACCTCCTCTAGCTCCCGATCCACCAATCCGGCTGGGCAGCTGGCGGGGCTTAGCCAATGGAAGCTCGCGCTGCCCACCTCCTTGCCCCAGCAACAGGCGTCCCGCGAGTGGGCGGGGCCAGGCGAGGCGGGCATTCATGAATAATGCATAAAGGGGGCGTGGCGGCGCGCGGGAGGCCCCGGCGGCCCAGGCGCGGAGGGGGAGACGGTCCCAAGATGGCGGCGCTGCAGGCGGAGCGCGGGTACGGGCTGTCCTGCGGCCGCCTCGGCCGCGGCACCCGCGTCTCCGTCTTCCACGTTAAGCTTACGGAGAGCGCCCTACGCGCTTTCGAGAGCTACCAGGCCTGTAAGGTAAGGAAAGGAGAGGCGAGTGAAGGGGCGGTGGGCACGGCCCTGTGGCGAGCGGGCGAGTGGTGGCCACGAGGCCCTGGCCAGAGCCCCACGGACGGTACCGGTAGGGTTGGTACCGGTGTCGTTGTGAGGGGATGAAGTCTTATGAGGTGCGGCGAGGCGGGGGGAAGGCACTGATCCTGCCACTATGGGGTATATGATGGGGGGGGGGCGGGGGGGGGCATCGG
>VWZO01014033.1:23138-69410 GCA_013396975.1 Bucco capensis
TGGTCCCCTCCTTTCTGTGTGAGTGACCTGGGAGATGAGGGAGGGAGTTAATCCCACTGTCGGGTACCTGAGGGAGACCAGAGGGTCTCTCTATGTCCCTCCCCAGTAACCCCATGAGGGTACCCTAGTTTTCCGTCCCTCCTCTCCGGTTAGTGTTTGAGGGGCCCCTGTGGGTGTCTTCCCGGTAGATGATAAGAGAGGAGTGATGATCCTCCGGTAAGTGCCTGATTAGGACCGAGAGGTGTCGATGTACCCCCCCGATAACTGTTNTTTCCAGGGCCAGGGAAGGGGGCAGAGCTCACCCTGGGGGCGGGGAGGGTCCACCCCTGAGGCTAGGGCTGTGTATGTGTCCCTTCCTCCCTGCCACACTCCCCGGGACAGCCGATTGTGTCCCTCGTCCCTTCCCCCATCAGTGCTTCTGGAGGGAGGCAGGTTCAGGCTGAGGCTGTAATTTGAAATTTCCAGATTGCCTTTTCCGAGCTATTTCCTTGAAATGAATCCAGAGAGCTTATTAGTCACGTAAATACAGAATAATGGCAACACTCAGCATCTGTCGTTAGGCTGGACCCGAGAGGGATTAAAAATTGCCCTTTTTATTGTGATTTGATGTCTTTCTTTCCGCCTCTGATCCTGTGTGAAGAGCAGATCTGTCTCCTCACCTTGCCAGGGAAGCTGGGAAAAGCTGGGAACTGAACCCATTTGTCATTAGAAGCGTCCGGCCTGCCAGCTTCTGTAGGATAAACCATATGTTGTCACAACACTATTTTTAATTTAGGGTGTTGGTTACATCTCATCACCGAATTGGGCAATTTCTGGATGAGGACGAAGGTAATTACTGTACCAGGCTTTATCAACTTATATTTTAATGAATGTTTATCAGCATTATGAGAAGTCAGTAGCAGTAAGTGCCTTGGATAGATTGACTGACTTGCTTTTTTTTTTTCCTCTGAAGAAGAAGGAGGGGAAAAAAGGGAAAATCCACGAAAGGAAAGCTTTCCTATATATCAGGGCAGCCTTTTCTTTTGGGAGAGGGAGAGTAGGAAGGTGACAGGCAGCTGTGTTAAATATTTTGGGAAGCTATTCTGAGTCCGTGTCACCCATGAATAGTGGTGTTTATTTTCTAAATGAAGTCTGCTCTCTTAGATTGTTTGGTGGCCAAGGGCCACTAATGAACTTTGCTTCCTTCACCGCCACCCAAAAGAGAAATAGTCAAAGGCTACTGGTGATTAAATGGGCAGGAAGGGATAAGGGCAGAAGAGCTGGCTTGTTTGTACAGTGAATAACGCAACAATTAGTGGGCTATTAAACACATATGCTCATTCTGCATTTGTTCTATAAACAGTTTCTCCAGCTTGTTGAACGTCTCTGCTTCCTCTGAAGTGCTTGGCTCTCTGGCCATGCCAAGAAGAGATTTTAGAGAACACACCTTGGGGAGCGTGTTGTTTGTCCAGTCGTGGCTCTTGATTTAATTTGGGGCTGCAGTAGGTAAATGGAAAAAATTTGCTCAGGCTCCTTCTGCTCCGTTTGGTTTTCAGTGTGGTACAACTGACGACAGCCTTGTGTAATCTGTATAATGGCCTGGAATCCAATACTGGTGTTTGTGTTACCTGAAGTCCCAACGTGTGTGCAGTCTGACCTGTTTTATGCACCCAGGGTAGCACGTTGGTGCGATTTCTGCGACAAGACTCTCTGTCTCTTTGCCAGGACAGGCAGGGTAATATCTTCAGTTGCTTGCTTCAGTTTGTTCTTGGTCTAATAATAATGTATTGGGATTACATAATCCAAAAATGATCACCCAGCTGGGCGAGCTGCCATTGGTTTTAGTGTCCCTTGTGCCAGAGCAGTTGTGTTCTTGGTGTGGAGCTGCACCATGTGTGGAACAGGCAGTGGGACTCTGGAGAAACAGATTATTTGTCTTCTGGAGTCTTTTCCACTTGGTTCTCTGCAAAACTGGCAATCTCCTGGTGAAGAAAACAGACATGGGTCCATTTACTGATGCCCAACTCTGTGTTTCAGCAAACTGTGTCAGGTACAGAGGACGTGGAGCTGCTGCTTGAACAGGTCTAGATTGCAGGGCTTGCCAGCTCCTGGACAGGACTTCTTTCTCCAGTAGCAGGGGGGAGTAGGTTCACCTGAGAGAAATAAGACTCCTAAAAATAACACCAGCTTCATAGGGGATGCTTTAAGATGTCACCCATCTGCTCCTTGTGAAACTCACTGCCCCTGAAACTGCTTCCCTGCAGTTGTGAAACTGTGAGTGCTGACTGCTGAGCTCTGCAGCTGAAGGCTGAGGGGTGGAAAATGTGTCCCGAGTCAGTTTGTCCACTGATGAAATGGAGCCGGTCTGGTCTGTTAGCCTAAAACAACTCTTGGTTCTCCAAGGAGTGTAATTCTATAGTAGCTTGCAGTTCTTGGCGTTCCCTTTGGGTGTGTGTACAGCCTCTGGTTTAGGCCCTCCCACCCCCAAAGAAAAGCAGGGCATGACTTTTCCCCATCTTTCCTGCTCTGCCTCCAAGCTTTCTTTCTACCCATATCAAGGTACGAGGGAACTCCTCGTGTCTTTGCCTTCTCTTCCTCTCTCATTCATGATCCTGGACCCTGGCTGATGAGAGGGTGTTGTATCTCTCCTCTCTTAAGATACCTAGATGTGTCTCCATCCATGGCATTCATCCTTTGCTTTCAACACCTGGTGTTTTTAACAACATCATGGGGATTTGGGGGTAAGGAGAAATCTTAATGCACCATGTAAAATACACCATGGCAGACCCAAATATCACTTGGCAGCAGGGACATCTCCTTGTGCTGCTGTGGTGTGTAGGTTCTGGTGACATGTCACCAGTGTTGGGGCTGTTCCTGGAACCCTTTCCTGGGAATTTCCCAATGTTCAGGTATTCATTTAGAAACTCTTTTGTGGCTGGAGGAGCTGCAGTATTAGTGAGCTTGCGTGATGGATTGTCCTCTAATAACAAACATGGCTTCAGTTGCACACCTTTGTTACCTGCAGCTTAGGTGTTGACCTAACTGTGGCTGATGGAGGACAGACTCAGCTTGCCTGCCAGCCCTAGTCCTGGCTTTACCTGGCAATCTCATCATTTTAGGAGGATATAGAGTTGTAGCATCCTTAATTCAATCAGTGCATGATGCAGCAGCTGAACCACTGTTCCTACACCTCCTGCTCCTGTTGGGTCTCACTGCCCCTGCTACACATGAGTCTTTTGAGTCAGAGCCTCTGGTTGATTCACTGGTGAACTTTGGCAGATGCACAAATATTTATTGGGGGCTAAGCTGAGATAAGTGAAGCACATTGCCCCAGTGCTTGATGAGCTGAATTGAATTTCAGAGCTGTGCTCTGACAGCTGCAGCTTCCCAAGTCACCTTCCTTGTGCTTTCTTGTGCTCTTCGTAAAGAAGTTCTTTCTCAAAGGTTTGGGTTAAAAAGACCCCTTTGTAGTCATCACTTCTGGAAAGAACTTTCTCAGGCTCTGCTTTTGGAGCAGGTTGTTAGAGATGCCTTCATCTTGCTGTGTTTAAAGCAGGAAACACAAAATGAAGGCTCCTGCTGTCATTACAGGGTCTTTAGGGTAATGCGTATTCATGCTGACTTGGGAATTGAAAGCTGCTTGCAGGTGTCAGGAGGAGGAGAACAATCCTGCTTTCGAATCAAAATTCATTGAATTATCTTCAAGCCCTTTTGCATCATTCCTCCTTTCCTGCAACCTGTTTTTTCCTGTCCTATTAATTCCCTGATGCTGTAGTCCGTCAAAATTGAAGCTCTTACGACATCAGGAACATGAGTCGGTGACATGACTGAATGAATCAGAGGAGGCTGGCTGGAGAGGAGGAAGCTCATTGCACACGTACATCTCCATGCAATCAGCAAAAAATGGGACAGGATCTGCAGAACACCCTCAACTGCTCAACTCCTGCTCCATCTTCTTACTCCTGACCTGAGCAGGGCACCTCCCACTTGAAGGCAGGGGACAAAGAGACTTGAAACATTGTGTGCATGAGGAATGTTTTGGCCTGTGGCAGTTTCCTTTCAATTATTTAGGGTAGCTTTTTTTTTTTCCCTCTCCACCGTAGACCATTTGGATCTGCTGAAAATTATAGATTCATCTCTATAGTTTTCAAATTGCACGGGGAAGAATTGTCTGTAATTTCCATCCAAAGTGACGTTCAGTTGCTATGGGAGTCGCTGGCAAATTAGAAAACCCATTTTTGCTGGGGTTTTTTAGCCTGGTGGTGGCAGGCTACAGAAGTAGGTCTAACTGGTGATGTGCTAAGGGAGAAGAGAAAGTTTGTGACAGAGTCCTTGTGACTGATGGACGGTTTTTCTTTTTTTCCCCAAACGTGATCTGCTTTTTATCAGGGAATTATACGGCGCCATTAATCCTAGAAGTTGAATTTGAACATTAATAACTTTTCACTCCAGCAGCACTGGGGGAAGCAAGCTGGAAGATTAACCCCTTAGATTATTTTTTATGAGGCTAGGGTGGTTCTTTTAAGATAGGGAGGCAGAGTCTCTTGGTATGCCTATCAGTGGCTCCAGCAGCTGGACCCTGGTGATTGTATTTACCCACCTTGTTCTTTCTCAGCATGTTCTAGGGCTGGTTTCTTATTCCACTTCAACAGCAGCAAAGGGAGAAAGGCAAGCTATTGGAATTGTTCTTTTTGCTTCTGTGTGAAGCATATCTGACCAAACACAGTGTGCAGACAAGTCTCCATGGAGCAGTCCATCTCCCAGTGACCTCTTACTGGCCAGTGTGGGCTGCAGCACTTCCTGAGCCAGTGAACTTGCTGAGCAGAGAGTCTCCAGGTTATCCTCCAACATCAGGGCTTTTCCCTGAACCTGTCAGGAGTGCTCTGTCCTGTTGAGTTAGTTTTTGTTGTAGTTCTGCTTGGCAGAGGGATGGTGACTGTTGAAATAGTTCCCTTGCGTAGTGCCGACTGTTGGGATAGCAGAAGAGCCTTTATTGCTGGGGAGGTTTTGTTTGAGAAAGCATCTGAGGTCTCCTTAGCAAGTGTACATGTTCTCTCCCAGACAGTTTGCACATTTCAAGCAGTTTCAGCTAGGTTTTGCCTGGAACTTGGAAGCACAGTGAAGCATCTCCAAATCCCTGGTGTTTGTGCATGTTGAAAAATGGGAAGGGACAGACTGCATGCGTCACTCCTGTCCTGATTTGTGCCAGCTAATCCAGGGGAGAAGAATACATTTTGGCTGACTTAGTGGTTTTGCTGCTAATGCACAAGAGAATGCATCTGAATGGATAGAGTGGCTGCATGGCTTTTGGTAGACTTTGAAGAGATAGCATGTGTCTGGGATCCTCTACCAGATAGCCTCATCTGAACACAGTCGTGTGTGAGAGTGGCTTTGGGGGAATAAGAGAAGTTGAGGAGTAGAAGTTGAGGAAGGGGTAAAAATGGTCATCAGCTCAGCATGGGAATGTCAGAAAGGTTGAGATCAAGTTACCTCTGAATAATTAAGGCTGATGCTGTTTTTGGAGGAACTATTATCTGGAGTGAACTCAATGCTAATGAAAAAAACCCAAAGCCTGATAACCTGAACTATGCTAATGTTTTATACAGGGTGGATCCAGAGGAGACATCACCAAAACTAGGCTTCTGCAGTCAACGTGCCTTAGCTTGACCTAGATGTATTATCCAGAAAAGAAGCTTGGATTTGCTGATAATAAGAGTTTTCTATAGTAGTTCCTGTGTTGCTTAGAAACATGCCATGTGCATAAGGCAACTTTTGCACACCATGGTAACCTAGTATTGCCTTTTGACTGGGTTTTTTTTTCCCCAAAGAATCCATATAATAAAGAGGATGATCAGCCCCTCAGCAGTTGGTTTGCAGAGTGGTTGGTGCTGTGCTGGGAAAGCAGACTTCCAAATCCAATCCTCTTTGCGTTGCTCCAGTGAGAAGGCAGCTAGAAAAAACACTGCTCAGGGCACTTGGTCTCTCCTTTCTTTACATTGGATTAGTGCCTTTTTTAATTTAAAGAAACCAGCATTTGTTTAGCTCAGAAAGAAGTCACTTTGAGTATGACTTTACCTAGCTTAGCTGCCCACCTCCACCCACCCTGTCTTCCCTGATCTGGTACAGTCTGATTGCAGTTAACCCTCTACTCTCTGCCCAGCAGAACTTCTCTTGGCTTTTGTTAAGTGGGAGAGAAGACTTTAGCCCAAGGCCTTCATGGAGAAGGAAGATGCTTTACTTCAGAGTCTCTTCAGGCCACTTACTTTTTATTCTCATCTGCAGAGCCTACATGCATCCAGGGAGACTCAGGGCATGGTCCTGGGGCACACTGCTCTACAGGGAAGCAGGTCATGGTGAAGAGAAGGCTGGAGCCAGTGTCTTGAAGGACAATCTGTGTGCAGTGCTGTGAGCGAAGGCTTGGACACAGGTTTTTTTGTCAAGGCCTGTTGCAACAGGACAAGGGGTGATGGTTTAAAGCTAAAAGAGGGAGGTTTAGACCAGATACAAGGAAGACATTTTTCTCACTGAGGGTAGTGAGACCCTGGCCCAGGTTGCCCAGACATGTGATAGATGCCCCATCCCTGGAAACATTCCACATCAGATTATTTGAGACTCTAAGCAACCTGCTCTAGTTGAAGATGCCCCTGCTGACTGCAGGAGGGATTGGGCTAGATGACCTTTAAAAGCTCCTTTTCAACCCAAACTGGTCTAGGACTCTGTGTGTTTTGCTGCTGGCCTCAGCCCCTGTTCCAGACCATACTGTGTTGGGTTTAATGGTTGACACAGAGTTTGGGTTCATGTCCACGTGTGATGGTGGTGAAACTTCCTCAAAACAGCTAGTGGCCTATACCTTTGTAGTATTTGGATTTCATCAGTACAAACATCCTCTTGACTACTTGGCTCAAATATTTGGATCCCCATGTAGTTGAACTGCTAGGCTGTGCTTTGATAAGAGCAGGCACCTGACACCCATGGCAGTTTTGCTCATACAGGAGAAGAACTGCAGCTAATTGTCATTGTTTTAGGGAGAGCTTACTTAAAAAGCCTAACAAAAACCCAGCAGGCCAGAAGAAATGC
This sequence comes from Bucco capensis, assembly GCA_013396975.1. Taxonomy (NCBI): domain Eukaryota; kingdom Metazoa; phylum Chordata; class Aves; order Piciformes; family Bucconidae; genus Bucco; species Bucco capensis. The sequence goes on from VWZO01014033.1 coordinate 30,195, forward strand.
TAGCTCAATCCATATCCCTTTGCCCCAAGGATCCATATTTTCTACAACTGAGGTAGAAGAGGCTAATTTAATCTTTCTTCTATATTCTTAGCCACTGAGGGCCTGTTCTGTGATGGGCTGCAATCAATACCTTATGTGCCAGTTGTGGTTATTTGAATCATATTTCCACATTTCAGTGTCTAGACTTTATGTTTGTATGAGTTTTTGTTGTACCTTTCCAGCTCCGGCGCTGATTTCAGTTGTTTTTGGCTCCTGGTTTCCATGAGAAAATCAAATAGGCTGTGTTCTGTCTTTCCCAGTCCCCAAAAAAAGAAGGGAACAAGGGAATTGGCAGAACTTTGGGGTTTTTTTAAGTGTCTTTACCACCACTTTTTCCTCTCTTTGGAGAGAATCTGCATGTGCTGAGTTGTGCCATTTGGTGGCTAGTGGAGGAAAGCAAAGACAAGCCACTGATGGCTGGAGATAAATCTCTGCTTGGTTCTTCTTGTGCTGAGAAAAAATCTACTGTGAGAAAAGTTATGAACTTGGTGTGGGCAGTCAAGGCTAGAAAAAGTGAGTACACACACATTTTTTTTGGAAATAAAACACCTTGATAACCACAAAGGAAGAACATTTGTTGAATAAAGCAGCTTTGGAATTGATTGCAGCTACTCCACTTGTAGCTAGCAGCTCTTGTGCATTGTGTGTGAGAGTTGTCTGTGAGTTTCTCTGTGATGCTCAGAGAAGTTGATAGTGCCACAGACCTAGATGTTATTAACCATACTGTGACCAGAGGGTAGGAGAAGCTTTAGCAACATCAGCAGTAGATGCCAGGGAAAGTTCTGACTTGGTAGTGTGTAAACCTGAGCTGAGCCTGTGTTCATTTGATTCTGAAAACAAAGCTCCTGGTATAAAGTGTATTATGGATAAATTGGTGAAAGGAAATAACATTCCATCCTCATGATTAACAAATAAAGCTTGCTGCCATGAAATTTAGAAGGCTTAAGTGCATCTGAATAGCAAGGAAAAAATTGGTCCTGTGATATGCAAAGAATAAAGGCAGTGGTTGTGACTTCTCTGCATCCCTGCCTGCCTATCAGCTCTTGGGCTCCCCTTCCTCCCCTGGTGTCTGAGGTAATCCATTTGCCAAAGCCATGGCTTTACCTCTTCCAGGGAGCTGAGCTCCCTGCAAACACCAGTGTAAATTCTTCCATTCCTTTCAGATCCAGGATTCAGTGGATGCTGTTTTCAGAGCCCGGGATGGGCGGAGTAGCAAGGAAGCAAATTTTTCCACCCTGCTTGAGCTTGGGCAAGCGGAAATTGTGCCTTGGAAGCCATATAAGGCAAGTCAGTCAGCTCTTGCTGGGCTCACCTTTCCACCAGGAGGCTGGAGAAGGGAGCAGCCCTTGCTCACAGGGAGAGTGTAAGGTCTCCTGGGCCTTTGAAGTTGTTCCCTGTGCGTCTGACACTCGCTGGAGGTGCGTGGCAGCCTGATTAGGTCGCAGCAGCTCATTAAGTGCCTGAGCTGTGGGGCTTCAGCACGCTGTCCCAAAACCAAGGCGTAAACTCATGATTCAGGATGCAACTGCTATAAAATGACTGCAGCTGAGGGGAGGTTGAGGCAGGTCAGAGTGGGGCTGACTTCTGTCACAAGGTTCCTTCCTTTACCTCAGCAGTGCCTGATGTGGGTGCTGCTGGCGACAGGCTGGGTCCAGCAGGACTTTGCTCTGAACTGATAGTTCCTGTGTCATTGTTATCCTCTCCCTAGTGAGGTTATAACTGGAGTTGTGGGTCCAGTTCTGGGCTCCCCAGTTCAAGAGTGACAAGGAACTACTGGAGAGAGTCCAGCAGAGGCTATGAGGATGCTGAGGGGACTGGAGCATCTCTGGGAGGAGGAAAGGCTAAGAGTCCTGGGGCTGCTTAGCCTGGAGAAGAGCAGAGCCAAAGGGAGTCTACTCAATGCTGAGCAAGAGCTGAAGGGTGCAGGGGACAAGAGGCTGGGGTCACACTCTGCTCAGTGGTGGCCAGGGCAATGGGCACAAACTGGAAGCCAGGAGGTTCCATCTGAATAGGAGAAGAAACTTCTTTAGTTTTGAGGATGCAGAGCCCTGGCCATGGCCCAGGCTGCCCAGAGAGGTTGTGGAGTCTTATTCTGTGGAGAGATTCCAAGCCCAGCTGGATGTGATCGTGGGCAAGCTGCTGTGGGAGACCCTGCTGGAGCAGGGAGGTTGGACTGGATGATCCCCAGAGGTCCCTTCCAACTTTCACCATGCTGGGATTCAATGATTAAAAAGAGATTTTTGAACACGCTGATGGCACCTGTTCACACTTCCAGGGCTGTTCAGCTCTCAGAGCCAGTGAAGCTGGAATCATGACCTCTGCTGCTTCTCACAGACTTAAGAACAACTTCTGCTCCCATAAATAGTCTCTTAAGAAGTGCGTGGGAGCTCTGCTGACCAATTTCTATGGAAAAGTGCTTCCAGTGACACCTGTGACTGTGACCTTGCTCACTGCTTGTCCTCTGTGGGAGCAGCCCTGTTGTGATGGGAGCATGCTGGTCCTCTGCACAAGCTCTGCTTCCTTCTCTCCCAATAGATACTCAATCAGAAAAAGAACCTTTGGTTATCTGTGTCCTTACCTGCTTTTCATGGTCAGCATGTTTTTGGTAGGGGAGTTGCTGCTACTGCTCCTGTTTGCTTTTCCTGCTGTGAGGTCTGAAAGGCTTTAGTGGGGTCCATGCTCTCTAATGCTGTCAAAGAGGTGAGGATGGTTCATGTGCAGTTTCTGGAAGCTCCTGGATCCTCTGCACCTCAGAGATGCTCTGACACATTGTTTTTATTCCAGAAAGTGTGGATTCTCCAGAAGAGAATGATGCAGCCCAGCAAGTGTAGTGTAATAAACCAATTCTCCCAGCCAGGAGTCTGGGAGCAGACCTATGCTGACATAGAGTCCCCAAACACAACTTTGCTAAGGAAGTGGCTTTTTGTTTAATCTTTAGCAATGTGGAAATGGGAAGGGGAGGTGGTACTGGATAAAGGATAAAGTAAAACACACTTAACCTTCCTGAACATAAATGGGCTATCTTAGTTCTGTTTGAAATAGGCCCTTGAGTTGACAGGGAACATAGTGGTGATTAAAAGCAATTGCAAACATTTTTCTGGAGGTGTGATTCTAAAATCATTTGTGAGTTAAGGACTTTGTTCTTAGTGCATTTCAAAGGTACAGGAGTGATGACTGCCTTAACATCTAGAACACTCTTTTGGAGTTTCTTAACATGAAATCAAAAGATTTATTGCCTAGAAGGTTTGATATTAGAGAGTCAGGCATGTTCTCATGCCCTTCCTCCTGAATCTCTGCAGTCATCTGCACTGGAGATGTATCTAATGCAGGTGCCTCCTGCATTTTGCCACAACTTTTAGCTCTTTCATACAATTAAGGCCATTTAACACACTAGAAAGGCCTTTTACTTGTCATTAAGACTAAATTTACAGACACTGACAGCAGGAAGAAACAAGAAACACTTTTATTCCAACCTCAGATGGACTCAGTTCAAACCAAACATTTCAGCTAACTAAAGCTTGCACAGATTGTTATATTTAGACCAAAAAGTCTGGTCAGACAATTAAGTGCTGCCTCAGTGGCCATACCACTTCTTTTGCATGTATGAGTTAGATGAACTGCCTCACCTCACTCTGTCAGGCAAGAGAGATTTCTCTGTCTTAGTGTATGAAATCTCAGGGGAATTTAGGGCTTGGACCCAGGGAGTCCTTTCTGCAGCTCTGTGGTCAGTCTCTGGTTAGGCAGCAGTGGTGGTATGTTTTCACTCTTCTTATCTGCAGAATTCTTCATGTTCAATTTTGGAATTTGTTGTAACCTGAACTTCCACAGGTGTCCTTGCAGGGAGTAAAGAAACAGCTGACTTCTCTTTTTATAAATTATTTTTTTTTTGAGGTAGAGATTTTTGCCAGTTTAGAAGAAGAGTATGTTCTTTCTTTTACTGTTTGTCACTTTATTTTTGGAGCAGGTTTGTTACCAACCAGGCTGGCAGAGCAAATACAGACCTAGCTGAAACAGTGCAGATTCTGTGCTTCTCACTGAAGGAATGGGAGCAAGCACCTCGTTGAACTCACTAGTGGCTTCTTTAGGCTGCTGCCTTCTTCACTGTTCTGTTGGAGAAATCACCCTCCCCTGGAAGATGGTGTTTGTGAGGAGGCTGTTGGCAGAGGGTATGTAACACAGCCAGGGTAGAACGTGGTAGGAAATCAAGTGGGGTTGTCTTGCTCAATACTTTCAGCTAGGTATTTTGTGGGCAGCTTCCCTCAATAAGAGAAAAACTAGGATTTGTGATCACTTTCCTACCATCTCCAGGGGGGAATTAGTGATGAATTTCAGTGACATCCCAGGGGAATACAGAGTTTCTGCTGGATTATGAACCCAGAGTCCTGGTCAGCATTGGAGCACCTCTGTTTGCCTGAAATCCAACAGAAGCTGTGTGTGAGCATCTTGCTTTTAGCTTTGGAGGTTGATCTGGCTCATGGAGTGTTGGTGGTTGGATTTGTCTGGGATTCCTTTTAGGATCCTGGCTCTGCTAGTTTGAGTTTATTGTAGCTTCTTGCAGCACGACTGCCTCTGAGGAGCATCTGAAGATCATCTTAACTTTGGCAGCCTAGTAATTATGCTTCTCTTTAAGTGTCAATAGGCTAGAGTTGGACACAAGAAGAAAACTGGTCCAGGCTTGTTTTGCTGGGCTCAGCAGTGTGTGTGTGTGTGCTGGGTGAGATTTGTTCTGGGATGGTTGAACGAGTTTGTCAATCTGATCTCTAAATTGCCTTTCTATATTTTAATCTTACAAGAAAAGTAGTAAAGCTGTGTGTGTGTGTGTGTGGTGGCAGATAAGGAACACAGTGATGCTTCAGCAGCTCCTTTAAGCCATTTGATGAGCACACAGGCAAGTGAATCAGCCCTGCTGTCTTAATGGGGCCTAAAAGAAAGGAGACTTTTCCTAAGCAAATTCAGTGGGTTAGAAATGCCTGGATTTTCATTAAAAACAACAAGGTTGCAGTGTGGAGAAAACACTCAGTAAAAATTCAGCCTTAGGCTGCTGGTGTTCATTAACCCATAGTCACTCCTGTTTACCTTGGGTGATAAGTCCAGCATTAAGAAGGGCTAACAGTGCTGATGCCGTCACAGCTGCCCTTCAGAGAATTGCTCCCTTTCTTTATGGCTTGCTTTACTGACAGGTGGGGTTTTTTTGGAACTGAAAGAAATGCAAACAGCCAGGAGGTAGCTCTCTCTTCATCATGGAAACTGACTTTTTTTTTTTTTATTCCCCTGTTCTTAGCAGCTTGGTAACAGAGCTCTAGGTACAAAGGTCATTTAAAAATCTGACATGTCAGGCTAGCAACATACTGCTTGTTAATGAGGCTTAAAAGCAGCGAGGGGTGGAAATCTTTGCCACTCTGGAGGAGCAGAATAGAGGGACAACAGCTTCTGGCTGGAATGGGCTCACTGGGCTTGTCCTGCACCAAGCCCCCCCTGTATCTGTAGGTAGCACTTCCCAAGTACTTGCAGTTCACTTGTGTGATGAGGCTTCAGTTTCTCTCTTGTTAGGCAAATGAACACAGGTGTTTGACAGCACATTTGCAATAAGCAACTAAAATATCTTCCAAAATCCACACATACACTCTGTTTTAAAAGGATTTCTTCCTCCATTTCAAAGCCTGATGCTCTGTCTCCTAGCCTTGGCTTCTCTCTGCTCCATAGCTACCATTCAGCAAGATGAGGAGGAGGAGAACACCTCTGGTTACTTCATCACCATCTTGCTTAAACCCTCCTGTCCCTCCTCCCCAGGATGTCACTTGCTGCTGAGCTAAAAAGCTCCTGAAGCTTCAGTTCCTTGTTCTTTGTGAAACTTTATGGCTAGTTTGAATGTCTGAGGGCTTTTGCTCTAATCCTGTTCCCCAGCACTTCAAGCTCCAGTACTGGAATTTCAGCACCTTCAGCCTCGCCTCAGCCTTTTCAGCTCTTTGACTGTTCTCCAGTTAAAAACTAGGTCAGAAACAACTGTCAGCTGCTGAGATTTCACTATTCCTGTTTTATAAGTTGTAACCCAGTGTTGCTGTGTTTAATCACTTGCTTTAATGTTAGCATATTAAATGTCTCCTCTCGCTCTGCATCAGCAGCCTGAAACAGCAGAGCTGGTTAAAAAAACCTGCTCAAAATAACATCTGGTCTCTAAAAGCAACATTACCTTGATTGGGGCTGAAAAGGTGAATTATCTGTTTGTTGCATACAATGCCAAACTTGACAGATGATTTTTTTTTTTCCACCAGCTCTCTAACTGTACATTTGTGTGCAGCCAGTTTGCTAGCTGTGATTTATCCAGCTCCTCTTTTTTTGTCTGAGCAGCTTTTTAACCTGATGGGTGAAAGAAAAAAAACAGCTTAAAGAAAGAAAATAATGAAAATAATTGGCAACCTGCAGCTTGGCAGAGTGAAGTGGGTATGTTGGAAGTCATCTCAAGTATTTATTTTTAACAGAGAGTTCTAGCTGACTGTAGCCATTCAGCACTTTTCTAAGACTATTCTTGGAATGGTGCTTGAAGTCTGAGCTGCAGTGCCTCAGTAGTCAGGGCAATCAACCTGGTGTCATTTAAGAGTATCCTTACTCCTTCCTTTTGGACAGATTTGGAGCTAGTTAGCAATATTGGAATCCTTAGACATTCTTGCATTAGAGGTATTTAAATTAATTCTTACTTTCTGGTATAGTTTAAAGGTTGTGGGTTTAAAATTCTGCCTGAGCTGTCATCTCTAACAAGTTTCCCAGAATGAGAAGTTGTTTTATGAAGCTGTTCTTAATACACTCAAATTTTCTTCTTTCTTTTATCTCCTGCACTGTAAACCTTGTCTAGGGTCTAAGGTTGGAAACCCTTGGGTTTGGAGGTAGCAGTGCAGTCCAGCTCTTGCTTTATGGACCTGAATGATCTCCAGTAAATCATGGAATCACTAACCTCCAAGATCATTGAGTCCAACCATCAGCCTGGCACTGCCAAGTCACCACTAAACCATGTCCATAAGTGCCACATCTACACATCTTTTGAACCTCTCCAGGGATGGTGACTCCACCACTGCCCTGGGCAGCCTGGGCCAGTGTTTAATAACAGCACTGGAAAAGAAATTTGTCCTAATATCCAATCTAAACCTCCCCTGGCACAACTTTAGGCTGTTTCCTCTCATCCTATTGCATATTGCCTCGGAGAAGAGACCAATTCCCACCTCACTCCAACCTCCTTTCAGGGAGTTGTAGAGAGTGAGAAGGTCTCTCCTGAGACCTGAGTTACTGTGATCCTGTTTGGGAAAGAAGACCAAAAACTGTCTCCATCTTCCCTTTGCACAGACCTGATTGCATTGTCAAAACAACCCAAAAGCTTTTGATTGCTTCAGAAAGGCTAGTTGGTGAAAAATGCCATTTCTGAGTTAGAAGATGGTGAGCCAAGTGATGGAAATTGTTTTCCTCAGCATTTTCAGAAGCTTTTTTGGGTTTCCTTTGAGGTGACCACAGCTCCAGCATCTAGTAAACAGTTTGCAAACTTTCCTCTTTGAGAGGAAGCACAAAGCCTTCATTCAAGGTATCTTGTACTAGAGGAATGGCTTTTAAAGTATTAATCTGAGCAAATCTAAAACCCCTTAATGATTCTTGGCTCATGAAGCTGTTTAAGGAAAGCCTTTAGGGAAAACCAGAACTGCTGTTCACCTTTAGCAGAGTTGGGAATTTTGGATGATTCACTTTCCTTCTGCCAGTTTGCTTTGCTTTTTTTTTTTCTTTCTTTCTTTTCTCAGTCCTTTCCCAATTTAACAAGATCATCTGATAGCAACAGTAACATTCTGCTGCAAAACCAAGCAGTGTTGCATGCAAGAGTTCTGGGCCCCTCAGCTCCAGAAGGATAGGGAGCTGCTGGAGAGAGTCCAGCCCAGGGCCAGCAAGAGCAGGAAAGGAGTGGAGCATGTGCCCTAGGAGGACAGGCTGAGAGAGCTGGGTCTCTGCAGCCTGGACAAGAGGAGACTGAGAGGAGACCTCAGCAATGCTTAGAAATATGGGAAGGGTGAGTGTGAGGAGGAGAGAGCCAGGCTCTGCTCCATGGCATCCAATGGTAGGACAAGAGGCAATGGGAGCAAGTTGGAGCACAGGAGGTTTAGTATTAAGCTGAGGAGAAACTNGTGTTGTCTTGTGTGCAGATGCTGAAATCATCCTGCTGAGCTTTCCTTCAGAAAATTAAGGAGTGATTATTCCACTCATTAATATTTCCAGTAGATGGAGGCAGAACAGGAAATGTCTTTGTGGAATATAGTGTTTGTTGTTGAAAAGAGTGTGGCAAACCCACGTGCTCCAAAAACAAATCCAAGAGGGTTTGCTTTCCCTTTGCCTGCACTTTAGAAATACCAATATTTACCTTCCTTTTTTCTACCCTATCTTTCCCTTACAGTATCTGCTCACAGTTTGAGCTGTACTAAAAGATACTGCTCTGTAAGAAAGGGATCAATTCAGGCCAGATCAGCAGGCTTAAATTCTAACTTAATTGTTTTATTGAAAACATTTTTTGCCTCCTCTCTTAAGCAAGTGACTCTAAGGTTGCTATTTTTAACAAGGAGTAACCTTTGGGATGTGTTAATTTGACTTTTCCCCAACCTCCACACAACTTCTTGCAAGTAACAAAACAATGGGAACTTCTTTCTAGGTTTGTGCTTCAATTTTTTGTGCTGAATCTGCCAGCACAGCATTATCTTTGTACAAGTGCTCTGAGAAATGCTGTTTCAACTTGGTTTATGCTTTCCTGGGGTTTACCTTCTATTGCTTTTAGTCTGAGTTATAGAGGGAAAGAAAAATCCCTTCAGGAGAAATGGTAATAAAAAGAGCTGTTTGTGCAGAATTTTGCTGGGTTTTACTGTGGAAATTAGGAAGGGATGCTTGAACCTTTGTGTGGAAGATGGGGTGGAGGAGAACAGGACAAGAGCCTGAGATAAAGGTAAGGTTGCTCAGAGAGATGGACAGTTTGGATTCAAGAATAAAATAGCTGATTCTCAGTTTCAGTGAGGGTCTGGAACCCCTTTTTATACTGAATAATGGAGGCAAAATATCCAACAACAAAAAAATGAACCTTATTTTTACAGAAGAGTCAGTAATTATGTCAAAACTATTGGGGTTTTTCCTTGGAGTGAAGGAACCCTCCTGGTTTATTGCACTACAAAATGGACATGATCTCTTGTGTTTGGGGAATTCTTTCAGCATAGACATGCTTTTAATTGGTTACCAAACTGCTTTGAGCAGTTGGATTAGACACTGAAAGTTGCATGAGGATGCAGAGGATCTCCTTTCCCCTCCAAAGCCATTCCTCACAAGCCTTTAGAAATGCTGGGAGTTGGCTGGTGGTTTTCTGACAGTAAAAGCTCACTAAGTAGCCTCATCTTGTTAATAGTGAAATTGGTGGGAGTTTGGAATGATTAAACTGCAGCTAATCATCCTTTAAGCTCTTGTAGCAATTGGGTGTCAGGCAGAAAGAGTTGAGACTTTATGATTATTGCTTCTCTTGCTTGCCTTAATGAGTAGATCTCCCTTCACTCCCTGGAAAAGCAGAGATAAAAAAAACCCAGAATGAAAAAGAGGAGTGCTGTACCACTGGGAAATGTGCTGCTAGGCTCTCAACTTGGATTCCCAGATGAGCCTGAGTTCTGCAGCAGTGCTGAGGATCCCTAACTGTCTCTAAGTTAATTGGGATCTGGGGGCCCTGGGTGCCACAAAACCATCTTTGATCTTTTCTCCTTTCTTACAATACACATTCCCTTTGACCTCAGCCCACAAGTCACCTCCTGTTTTGGTGTGGAGTTGCACTGCTTTCCAGCTTTGTGAGGGGAAGAGCTGCAGCCACTTTGTTCTGACCACACCAAGCAGTGGTGCTGGACATCTAAGATGCTGGGAAGCAGCAGTGATGGGATCTAGTGAGCAACTGACCACACCAGGCAGTGGTGCTGGACATCTAGGATGCTGGGAAGCAGCAGTGATGGGATCTAGTGAGCAACTGACCACACCAGGCAGTGGTGCTGGACATCTAGGATGCTGGGAAGCAGCAGTGATGGGATCTAGTGAGCAACTGACCATTTGAAAAGCAAGTGGTATTCAAAACAGAAGTGTTGAGGCTCTTAAAATCAGCTAGGCTATGCCCATGTTGTCCCTGGAGCTTGCTCTCTCTCTGCAGTAATCTGTCCCCTACCAGGTGAGCCTTTCTCTGGAGACAGGTTGATTTAACTCCTTAGTGTCCTCTGGAAGTCCCAGGTCTGTTGTCTACAAAAACAAAGCTTGCCTTTCCAGAGAGAGACCATTGCATCCTTGGAGCATTTCTTGCAGCTCTTTCAGATGGGGAATTGTCATATTTATCACAGAAAATTCTGCATCCATCTCAGTGCTCTTGAAAATAGAGTTATTCTGTTACCATGTTTGCTTTTGCTGTAGAAGTTTAGGACTAGGGATTGCAAGAAATCATTTGGTGGTTCCTGCTCTCGGGAAGGAATCAGTCTGATGGCTATTCTTGGTTTGTTTGCTGCAGCCAGGTTCTCCTACATCCAAACAAGGTCTCTTGCTCCAGAGTGATCAGAATAAGCTCAATACCAAGTGATAAAACTTTAATTATATCTCTAAGGAATTGAGCCTCCTTCTAATTTTCTTCCTGAAAGGCATTGCCTAAGTTGCACACATGTGTAGCTTTCCTTTCTAGTGGAAAACTACTGTAGCTTGTGCTGGCCAAACATCTTGGCTTCATGATTGTGAGCAATGTGTGGTTTGTCCTAGGATTTTGCAGTGGATGCAGTGAGTTGGAGCTGCTTTACCCAAACCACCTTTCACAAGGTTTGTGGTTTGCTGCTAAAGATGAGCAGGGTATCAGCCTTTGTGTTAGAGACATCTGTTCTTTCAGAGTTCAAAGGTTTATTTTTGCAAATACAAGATCAGGGGGGGGAAAAAAAGAGACAGTTCTAGGAAGCAAAGGCTATTTTGAAGCCTGTCTTTTTTACTGGAAGTTACTGAATTGAAACAAAAAAAATTCAACTGGCTTGAGCATAAAAGTTTAACTACCCTGTAAATAAAGCATCACCTGAGGGAGTTTTGCTTGAGTTGTTTGGTGCTGCAGAGGGTTTCAAAGATGAGACCTAAAACAATCACAACAAAATCACAGATGACACAGAATGGCAGAGGTTGGAAGGGATCTCTGGGGATCATCCAGTCCAGGTGGGTCTGGACTGCTCCAGCAGCCTCCCCCCCAGCAGCTTGCCCAGCATCACCTCCAGGCCAGTTTGGAATCTCTGCACACAAGGAGACTCCCCAAGCTCTCTGAGGAGCCTGGGCAGGGCTCTGCACCCTCACAGCAAAGAAGTTTCTTCTCCCATTCAGCTGGAACCTGCTGGCTTCCAGTGTGTGCCCATTGCCCCTTGGCCTGGCCCTGGGCACCACTGAGCAGAGTGTGGCCCCAGCCTCTTGCCCCCTGCACCCATGGAGCAGCTCCCCTCTGGCTCTGCTCTTCTCCAAGCTCAACAGCCCCAGGGCTCTCAGCCTTTCCTCCTCCTTCCAGAGCTGCTCCAGTGCCCTCAGAACCTCAGGTCTGCTCTAGGCTCTCTGGCATGGACTCCCCAGCAGCCATGCAGCAGAAGCTGGACCCAGGGCTTGTGCCTTGCCTTTGTGTGACTGCTGGTGCTCGACTTGTTTCAGTTCAAGTTTCCCCCTGAATTCTGCAGCTAAGAACCCTATCAACAGGCACACTGCCTTTTATTCAGGAGGATCTTTTTAACCTGGATTAGATGAGATCAGAAGGTCCAGGCATGCGTGAGGGAACAGGCTGCATGGCTAGCTCAGCTCTCGTGCCTGTGGGGTGACATCTTGATGACAGTGGAGTTTAATTGCTTTCTGCTTTGCTGATACAAGCTATTGTCCATTGAGGGACTGAGTTGCTGCTTTACATTGCAGGCACAAAGCATTTTGATTAGGCTGTGGAGAGAATCTCTGTGTGTGTGTGTGTGTGTGTTTGAACTTAATCATGTGTCTTCCTCTCTAAACTTAGTGAAAGGTAGCAGTTTTTCCTCTATTTCAAGTGGGCTGCTAGCTTTGATGCTCAGATTGTGTAATGATGGAGAAGAGTTCATGATGCTTCTGTTGAGTCCTTAATAAGGAGCTGTGAAGGGTGAAATTCTGTGAGAGTCAGCCACAGTTTCAGGCATCTCAAGTTTTTTGGTGAGCTGACTTCAATAAGATGTTTCAATAAAACTTGTCTTCCTGTCTTTTTAGGGGTACTCTTGAATTTTGACCCTGCACAAGTTAAAACTACCAAGGAAGGGATATTTGTGCTCTAACAGCTTGCTTAAAAATTACACAGCTATAAAGAAAGAAACCAGTATGTTATTTTGCAGTTGAGCAATTAAGAACTTGAAAATGTCCAGCTTAGCATTTTGGCTGACAGAAAAGCTCTTTAGCATTTTATTGCTGCTTGCACTGTGCTGTGGCTGGGATTTGTAGGTGCTTTAATATTGCAGTGATAATGTGCATCCATTAATGCATATTAGGAGAAATGATAGATTATAATAAATGCAAACTACAGTTCACAGAGTAATTGGGAAGTCTCCAGCTCCTAAACCTTCATCAAAAGCACCTTTTTGAAAATTATTAGTATTAAAAGCTCAAACACTGCTTTCTGTCTGTTGGGGAGAGGAAAATGGAGGAGTAGTGGGCCCAGCAGACAGATGAAGTATCATTGCTTGACAACACTTCCTTCATCAAAGCCACAAACAGCTTCATCTCAGAGAGGAGGAGTGAGCAAATGTGGCTATGAGTTGGTTCATTTGGGGATGTCAGCCCAACACACTGCTCCTTGCACAGTGGGGTTTGCAGGTACCCATCTCTGCATCCCTGGAAAGATGCAGGAGGAAGGGATCTTCAAGCTCCTCTAGTTGCAACCCCCTTACCATGGGCAGGGCCATGTCCCACTGGAGCAGGTGGTGTTCCCATTGCAGTGTTTCTCCTCTCAACAGCTAACTGCTCTCACCATGACTGCTGGCACCTCTCTTGAGTAGAAAACTCAACTTTTTGCTTCAGTAGTTGTGGATTGACATGGGATTTCCAAGACTCTTTCCTTGAGAATGTTATGTTTGACTAGCAAAAAAAAAAACCAGCAGCTTGTCTCTGAGGCATATGTAGTATAAAAAGGTCTGGAAGCCTTTGTAGTTTAGGTCAACAAAAATTACATAGGATCTATAATTTTCAAGTCTCAGCAGACTCAATCCCATCTGCAATCTGTTAGTGTCCTCAACTTCAAATGAGCTCATTGGGAAGCCTGAAATTGCAGCTGGAAGTTGTGTGGCAGGGAGACAGTATTTTAATTCCATAAGTAATGGATGTGACATAAAAAAGAATATTCAGAAGGCTTTTCCACTGCTCTGCTTCTGGTAGGAGGTAAATATAAGCCTTGAAATAGTGGAATGGCTTGGGAGAAGTCTTTTGTCTCTACCTAATATGCAGTGGTTCTCTCTTGGGCTGGCTCTGCCTAATTGACTGCCAGTAAACTTCACACCAAGGCACTTGATGTGAGTGTATTCAAGGGTATTTATTCCCTCTGGGATTTATATATCTTGCTACTAATGAACTTTGGGACTCTGAGGTGTCTCTTGTGAGTCTGTCACAACGAGACATTGGGATGGATTTGCTTTGGTTTGGTTTCTAGTTTGCTTTGCAAAAGCCTTTGTGGTGTGTTGAAAATGAAAATGTAAATGGGAATGAAAATGCTGAAGTTCTCTTGAGCTCTGCAGGACCTTTTCTCAAGCATCCAGGTCTACTCAGACCCAGTTCCTCCCAGATTAGGATGTGACCCTGTTTTTTTTCCTCCTTTGCCCAGTTGTGCTGAGAAGCTGAAGGAAGCAGAGGAGGGAGTATGCCTATATTTGGACCAGGCTGTGTGGGCAAAAGCAACATAAACTAGTCATAAGCAAAGAATTAAAAAGGAACTTCAGTGAGTGCCACAGAAGAATAGAATTACAGAAGCATTTGGGTTGGGAGAGACCTTTTCAGATCAGCTCATCAAGCCCAGCACCACCAGGTCACCACTCAACCATGTCCTCAGCTTTTGGTGTATTAGTAAATCTGAATGTTGTGAATTCTACATCATTTCTGTTTATTCTCTTTTGTTTGTAACTGGTGCCTGAGGTGCCGCAGCTTCACCTGTCATGTGCAATTCCTGCCAGTTCCACACATCCCATTAATATCAGCCATGATTTTGTTGTTTCTCTGGCTATTTTAATTGGAATTCTTGCTACTAATTGAAAATGTTTGCATGAAGCTCTAAATTCTACAAAGAATCCCCTTCTTCCAAGATAAATAAGGGCAAGCTTTCCTTTGCTCTGTTTGCACAGCATTTGTGACTCTTTAACATTCAAGAAAACAGAGACAAATCCACTGATACTAAGTATAGGCAAATATTTTCCAGAGAACACTGCCTCCAGTAGAAATTCCAGTAAATGCAGAACAGAACTTCTCAAAACAACATCTTCTTTAATTATCTCTTATTTCCCTGAAGGAAACAAGGAAGTGTCCAATTGCTTACTTGACCTGAGGATTTCAAATTACCTTTTCTGGTCCTGTGTAGGAATGTCCCATCCAGCTTTTCCACTAAAAGCTTTGAAAACCTCATGCCAGCTTTGATTTTACCTGATAAAGTGTTTGATTAGTTTTAGATTGAATTTTTTGTGTGTTTATATTGATACTTTCTTGTTCCCCTTGCTCTTCACTTCAGTTTCCTTGTGGAGTATTTCAGTCCCAGGAGCAATTTGTGCATTGCCACCACCTCTGTGAGTTTTCAGAGCATGGATAAAGGGTTACTAGCCCTGGGAAGCTAGAGGATGATGATGAGCAGAATACCATGCTAATAAAAGACAAATGTTTGGGGGTTTTTTGGTTTAATCTCATGACTTCTGCAATAATCTTACAGTATCTGGAGGGAAAAGCACTTGGGTCTGGAGGGTTTGGTTCATGGTGCCATCCCAGAACAGAGGTTTAGTGTTTGAAAGCTTGCTGCTTTGTTTCTTCACCATGCCTGAAGAATAGAGCAGGAGCTGTGGAAGGCAATGAACTGGGCACAGAAGGATGGAAATGCTCTTTGCAAATGGCAAACAAGGGAATATTGATGGAGTAAAATGCTGGGTTGTCACTGGACAGAGCTGGGGTCTGTTTGCACATCAGGTGGGATATGGTGAAGCTGGTGATGTAAGTTTGGGTTGAATTTGGAGAAGTATAGCCACACATCTGCTGTTCAGGTGTTCCTCTGGAAGTTACTCCAGAGAAAGACATGGACCTGTTGGGCAGGTCCAGAGGAGGCCACAAAAATGAGCTGAGAGCTGGCATCTCTCTGCTGTGAGGACAGGCTGAAGAGCTGGGGTTGGTGAGCCTGGAGAAGAGTAGGCTCCAGGCAGACCTTACTGCAAGAGGTGTGACTAGATGACCTTTAAAGATCCCTTCCAAGCTAAACTGTTCTGTGAATCCATGATTCTATTCCTGTGGAGCTTTGAGACTTGGAGTTTGCCTGCAGGAAGGAGTCTTTGCTTGTTAGAAGAGCTCATTTTTTTCTGATGGTGAGATGGAAGGAAGCTTGATGCATTTTCTTCAAGATCTATTGTAGAAACTAGTAAACAGTGAAGCCATGGCAATAATTTGCTAAGCTTGCAGTCCTGCATCAGGAAGCCTTTGGCTGAAACACTGGGGAGCAGGGAGCAGGCATGCAATTCATGCACCTTAGATGTGTTTAAAGGAGTTTTGCTTGCTCTTGGTGTATGCATAGCTTAGACATTCCTTGTTCTTGCATGGCAGGCACTTGTTCTCTGCTCCCACATGACCCAGCAATCATATTCAGTCATGCTTGGACCTCTCCAACAGCTCTGTGCCTGTTCTGGATGAGTGTGTTAACTGTGGAGGTGAACATCTGGTACCTGGCAGCAGCAGGCAGCCTGTTGAACTGGCAGGTGGCTGCTTTAAAATGCTTTAACTCTTGTTTTCTTGCTTACATTTTTGTCTTTATCCTAATCAGCTTCCAGTAGCTATTCTTAAATGGAGTGAGTCTCAGGAAGAAATAAAGCTAGCATTTGGTAGCTGGAAGATGAGGCTGTGCAGGTGGCCCAGGGACAGAGCTGTGTTCTTGTTTGCCTTTTAGTTGAACACAAAAATGAGGTGTCATCAGCATCCTTGATTTACCAAAGACTTTCTGAAGCCTCTTAAGCTGGAATATTCTGGAGAAGGCAGGCTTGCACCCACAGCAGTACCATGGTCCTGTCCTAGGGCTGAGGAGATGCCTTGTTTTATTTAGAAGGGAAGACAGAAAGCCTTTGTTCCCACCAAAGGAGGATGGGATGGCATTGGTAGGAAGCTGTTCAGGGTCTTGACATCACTAAGGAAGCAGAATTAGGTGACTCTTTAGAAGATGACAAGGGGATTTTGGAAATGGTAGCAAGAGCTCTTTAAAATTGGGATTTGTCCATACAAACAGCACTCAGGAAAGTTAATCCAGATGAGCTGATGATATAAATTGAAATATGGTTTTAATTTGGATTAGCTTAATTCATCTCCTTGCTTTTATTCTGAATGAAGGTGTCTGTGAAGGAATTTAATTTCATCTAATAAAAGCACTTACATTTGTATCCTTAATTAGGTTAGGGTGTGCATGTGTTTTTTCTTCTTCCAAACAACCTGGAGCCAAGGAATTGGGCACCAGCAGAAGGGAATTGATGCTGTGTAGCTACAGGGGTGATGTGGCTGAGAAGCCAAGAGCCTTTCCCTTCCCTCCCTAGAAGGGGAACAGGGATGGTGCAGTGACTCTCCAATATCCAGCTCTTCCCTGTGATCCCTCTGGAGTGTGGCAGAGAGCTAAACCCCTGATGTTCTTAAACAAAACCCAGCAGCCCTGAGCTGTGGCCAGCTCAGGACCCTAGAAACCCTGGGGTTGGGGGCTCAGGGAATTGAAGCTCAAGTTTGTCAGGGAATTGAAGCTCAAGTTTGTCATGTACCTAGCATGAACACTCCTTTTTGAGATTACACATTCAACTGCAAATCCTTTCTGTATGTAGATTAGGGAATTGATAAGTTCTGTAATTAAAGCTTGTCCTGATTTGTCTAACAGTGCTTTTACCTTGTTATTGCCTCCTTACTCTGCTTACATACTTTGTTACCTTTTTTATTTCTCCTGGTCAGATAGAACCTCCTGGGTTCCAGTTTGTGCCCCTTGGCCTGGCTCTGGGCACCACTGAGCAGAGTGTGGCCCCAGCCTCTTGCCCCCTGCACCCATGGAGCAGCTCCCCTCTGGCTCTGCTCTTCTCCAGGCTCAGCAGCCCCAGGGCTCTCAGCTTTTCCTCCTCCTGCCAGAGCTGCTCCAGTGCCCTCAGCATCTTGGTTGCCTCTGCTGGACTCTCCAGCAGTTCCTTATCTCTTCTGAACTGGGGAGCCCAGCACCAGATGAGGACTCTGATTAGGGTGATGACCTAAGTCATATTCCAGAATTAATTGCAGAACCTTACCAATGTCTAACTTTCTAAGATCCACACTGAGAAGGTTGTTGGTTAGTGTTGGGGGTTTTTTAAATCCAGGGTTTTTTTCATGTTTTAAATGCTTGTTTGCTCAAGTATGTTCATATGAATTTCTGGACACATTGCACAGTACATGCTGACACCGTGACCAAAAAGCTGGCCAGGCTGCCTATGAACAGCCTGCTGTGGTATGCAGTGTCGTGGCACACAAGGAATTCACTGATCTCTGTACCAAGAGCAAGATCTTGTTTATTGTTTCTTTACAGAAAGGTTGTTTGGGGTCTATCAAACTCTCTGTGCAATCCCAGAGTGAGTGCTGGCAGCGTGGAGCATCTTCTTGCTTTATTGGCTTGTAAATCTCTTGTAAGCATTTGGGGGGTGATGCAGATCTGTTAAATCATGGCATTAGGAAGATTGGAAGAGACCTCTGAAGATCATGGAGTCTAACCACTAACCTAACACTGCCAAGTCACCACAAAACCATGTCACAAAGTGCCACATCTACGTGATTTTGAACCCCTCCAGGGATGGTGACTCCATCACTGCCCTAGGCAGCCTGGACCAATGCTTGATAACTCTTTTATGGAAGATATTTTTCCTAATGTCCAACCTAAACCTCCCCTGGCACAACTTGAGGCTGTTTCCTCTTGTCCTATCACTTGTTCCTTGGGAGAAGAGACCAACTCCCACCTGGCTCCAAGCTCTTCCAGGGAGTTGGAGAGGGTTTCTGTTGAGCCTCTTTTTCTCCAGGCTCACCAACCCCAGTTCCCTCAGCTGCTCCTCACAGGACACATGCTCTAAACCCTTCACCAGCTTCATTGTCCTTTTTTTTGGCCACTCTCCAGCACCTCCATGTCCTTCTTGGAGTGAGGGAGCCAAAACTGACCCCAGGATTTGAGGTTCAAATCATATTGGATGGGCTCTGAAGGTGGTGTCTTGGCAGGAGCTTATTCATCTGGGCTAGAAGAGTATTTGCTTGTTAGTGAATCTTACTTTTGTTGTAAATGTCAGTATATTGTGGCTTAGATCCCTCACTCCTGGGCTGAAAGCATTTGGAAAGGTTTTCTAGGAGATGATAATGGGCTTTCATGCTGTTAACTCCTTGGCTGCTGAATGTAAATGCCTGTTTCTTTCTAATACCAGGACATGGGAGAACTATGGTACAAAAAGGACACTATAAATGCACTGTTTGGACTTTGTCTCCTAAACTCTCCTTGACATTATTCTCTCTGAAATGTGTCTCCCATGTATGTGGCAATGTGTTCCCTCCTAAGTGACATATCAATCCAATTATGAGTTCTTCTGTCCCTGTGGAAGGCTTCCCAAGGGAATCCCCCAGGCAGCATGGTTTTTCCCCTCCTGTGCTGCAGGAGGGGGGTCTTGGACTGTGTCTTAGGAAATAAAACCAATATAGCCACAGTTCTCCTGGAATTTGAGCTAAAAACTTAACTTAGTGTGGCTTGGATTTGTACACATCCCTTCTTTCCCTATAGTTGAGATCTCAGGTAAAGGTTTGAATTCCAAAGCCTTTGTGATCTTAGCAAAATCAGAGCAAAGCAAGAAGTGCAATCCTAGTGTAAAAAGGCTGAAATTCAGCAGTGTTTGGGTCTTGAGCAGATTCTTTAGAGCTAACAGGAGTGTGACTTATGAAATGTGAGCACATTAGTATGGAGGAAGAGGCTGGTTGTTGAAATGGGCAACGTAACAACAGTGTTTTGCAATGAAGTTGCAGTTTGCTTTTCCAGTGAATTGCCAGCTTTCTGTTGGAAAAAATTTGCTTAGCCTGTTCTGAGACTAGAAGTGTGTAATAAATTTTCCCCTCAAGTATCCACTGTTTAACTCCAAACTTACATAAGCTCTGAAGATACACAGCTAAGCTCTTGGGTGCCTGGAATGTGGTTAAGGGGTCAGGAAGGGACCTGAGTGTAGCCCATCTGGGAGTCATCTCAGAGCTTGTCTTTTTCTGAAGTAAAGGTTAATGACTTTCAAGAGTGAAGATCTTGGACTAAAAGATCTCTAGAGGTCCTTTCCAACCCCTACCATTCTGTGAAGTTGTTTAACCACTGGAATTGTTCCAGTTTGAGCCATATTCTAGGTAGAAAGCACAGTTTCAGGAGGTTTTGTGTTTTCTCACTTGGAATTCTGTATATTTCCCTAAACCTTTTTTCCTAAAAGTGAAAAATCAAGCTGAGTATTTTTTGGCAGTGAATGTTGGAGCTTTAAATTTCTCTGATGTAATCTTTTTTTTTCCCTTGCTTGTTTTTGTAGGATGCTGTGACATCAAAACCAGTAATCCAGTTTCAAGGGAGCCAAGGGGTAAGTTTGTACGTGGGTTGCCTTGGAAAGTTCTTTTTTTTTTGGCTTCTCCAGTGAATCTGAGTAAGATATTTGTTCTGTATGTCTGTCCCATTCCAGTTCAAAGAGTGATGCTCTGATTTCTGAAAGTGAGAGATGTGAGGTTCAGCTGTGCTCCAGGAAAGAGCATTTGCTCTCTGATCACATGGATTAGCTCTCTATAAAAACTTCTTCCCCTCTGTATTTTCTACCCTTGCTAAATCCACAGCAAGGTTATTTTCTAACCGTGCTAAATCCTTAGCATCAGCTCCACCAGCATTGCTGAGGGGCAAAGGGAGGTTTTTCTAAGGCCATGCTGTTGCCAGAGCAAGGAAACTGAAGGATCACCCATGGCAGAAGTGTGGTGGGTGCAGCAATCCATGGAAACCTCACCCATATCCCCAGGAAACACTCTGCTGAGCTTGGTAAACTTGGGGCAAGACATTGAGTACCAATTCTTTACAGTCACAGTACTCAGAGGCTGCAAGGAATGTTCTGAAGCTCTGTAATATGCATGTCTAAACTGTGCAGTTTCTGTGAGTAGCAGAAGTGTTTCCTATGGAGAAGTTTTATTTCTTTAACTTCCAATGAGTGAACTCCTCCAAGTTATTTATAGGTGCATGAAATTGTTTGTCCTGCCAGTTACTGACAGCACTGAGATTTCATCAGGAGTGTTTCTGATAAACTCATGCAACTCCTCAGTGAACTTTCATGATGCCATTTCTATACCTCTTAGATCCAAAAAGGTGTGTATTTAACTTTGCTCTGTGTGAGGACATGGAATTGAATTTGTTTTCTCAATAATCTCAACTCAGCTGTAAATAACTTAGTAATTTCTTTGTGTCGGGGCACAAGAATTTGAATTAAAAGCTTGAATTAAGTAGGCAGTAAAGTCTAGCACATTTCTCCTTGCCCATCTTGAACTAGGGATATTAGTCTCCTTAATAGCTCACAGCACTCCAACAAAAGGTAGCAGGAAAGACATGATTGTTATCATAAGTTAAGGAGAAAAAATACAAACCTTCTTGTCCTGGGAAATAAAGGAAGGAGCAATTTCCAGGTTTTTTTAGCCTTTGTTTACAATTAAACTTCCCAGAAAGCTCAGATAAAAATCTGCAAGTACAGTTTGGCAAAATGAGAAGCAAGTGACAAGGAGAATATGTAAGGGTGTGTGATTTACAGCTATGAGGTGAGCAAACAGCTTTGCATGTACTAAAGAGGCTAACAAGACTGCAAGTGCTTTCCTTTCCCTTTGGAAAGCACCTGGGGAGGATCTACACCTGATTTCTCCTGTAAAGCTGCTTAAGTTCTAGAAATGCCTCTCCTCTTACTTACTCTTGATCCTTAAAAGAAATGCAACAAAATGAATTGGAACAGCTTAAGACTTTGCAGTGCTATGCTCTTTGTGGTGAGTTTCACTGGATCTGATAGGGACCTGGGCATTTTTAGGGAACCAAAAGAAAACCTGGTTAAAATTAAGAGTATTTTCAAATCATGTAGTTCCTTATAAAGGTTAAAAAGATAATTATTCTATGATTCTAAGTGGAAAAGACTTGAGATCATCAAATCCAACCATTAACCAGCGTTGCAATTCACCACTGAACCATGGTCCCCAGCACCACATGTACATGCTTTTTAAACCCCTCCAGGGATGGGGACTCCACCACTGCCCTGGGTAGCCTGGACCAGGCCTTGACAACCCTTCTGGAAAAGAAATTTGTCCTAATGTCTACCCTAAACCTTCCCTGGCACAACTTGAGGCTGTTTCCTCTCATTCTGTCACTTTCTACTTGGGAGAAGAGACCAACCCCCACCTCACTCCAATCTCCTTGCAGGGAGTTGTAGAGAGTGAGAAGGTCTCCCCTGAGAGAATCAACCCCAGTTCCCTTAGCTGCTCCTCACCACACTTGTGCTCCAGACCCTTCACCAGCTGCTTTTCCCTTCTCTGGACACACTCCAGCACCTCAATGTCCTTCTTAGAGTGAGGAGCCCAAAACTGAACCTTGGATTCGAGTTGTGGCCTCCGCAGTGCCCAGTCTAGGAGGGCAATCCCTGCCCTAGTCCTGCTGACCCCGCTAGTGCTGATCCAAGCCAGGATGCTGTTGGTTTTCTTGGCCACCTGGGCACTCTGCTGGCTCAGCTTCAACCATTGTCAACCAACACCCTCATGTCCTTTTCCACCAGCAGCTTTCCAGCCACTCTACCCCAAGCCTGGAGCATTCGTGGGGTTGCTATGACCCAAGTGCAGGACCTGGCACTTGCCCTTGCTGAACCTCCTCCCATTGGCTTCAGCCTGGCCAGATCCCTCTGTAAAGCCTTAATTGTATTTGAGCCCTTAACTTGCAGAGAAGAGAGAGTTGTTGGTGCCAGAGCTGCCAGTCACCTGCAGTCCCGGTCAGGCTTGGATGGAGAAGGAGCGAGGCAGTGCGACCGCGTCGGTCGCGGCCGTTGACAGGGTGAAGCGCTGAAGCCTGCCCACTGCAAGCAGCTCCAGGGCCTTGCGGGTGGCAGGAGCAGTGTTGGCAGCACAGCACTGACCTCTCCTTGCCTCCCTTTTCAGCTGTTTAATTAATTGCACTGTCGAGTAAAGGGCAAAGGTAGAGCTTTGAAGAAGGCGAGATCTAGCTCCGCTGGCGAGGACAGAAAGAGCTCTTTGTCCTTTTCGTGTTCTTTTCTTTTTCTGGGTATGACAAGAAGCTGGCAGCTACCTCACCATCTGGTTTGATGTGTAGGGCATCCTGTGTCACAACTGGGCTTGAAGGAACTGTTGACAGGGCTTTAACTGCTTTCTAATGGACTGAAAAGATCATTTTGGTGATTTCACAAGTTCTCCAGTTCAGAGGATGACGTTGAACCTTATTTGTGCAGCTGTTTGTTTTTGGAATGCACTTTCTTCCCCTATACCTTCATTTCCTAATTTGTTTGCCTTCTTCTTTTGCTTCCTAATAAATGTCATTATGGAGCTGATTCCCACTACCTTTGGGTTGTTTCTGTAGCACAGATGTCAGAGTATGATTGAAAGCAGTGTGCAGTGATAGGAGAATTTAATAGTGTGACTTTTCTGTGTAAATATCTCACAAGGTGGAAAAACTTGAAGTGCTTGATGATTGGGGGTGGCAGGATATAAAATAAGAGTTTAAACCAAACTGCTGCTTCCTTAATTTAAGTCTCTAGAAGCCTATAAATTACTGTGTTCATGGGGTTGGTTTTTTTTTGACCTGTTCCCAGTCTTAGTCTAATGAATGCTGTCAAGAATACTCTCAGCTTCTAATACACAGGAAAACCCTCTCCTCTTTAGTACTCTCATTAACCAGAGAAGAGAATTAGCCAGGAATAAACCACAGCAAGGTGACAGCTCTGTCAGCCAGATGCTGAAAAAGAGAGTATCAGTGGTTCTAGCCCCAAAATAACACACTTCTTTCAGTGACAGGGACCACAACCTCCTGCATGGAATCTGGTCTGGATGGAATCTCACTAGAGTTTCTATAAACTGTGCCAGGTAAATGATCTTTGCCTTGGGAAGCATTTCTTTAGAGCAGTGCTACTCATCTTAAATACTTTTTCAGTGCAATAATCTGTGTAATAATCAGAATTTCAATAGCACTAACTAGGTTGTAGTTAGCAGAGTGTTTCATCTGCTTTGAGATGCTGAAGTGGGACTGTCTGGATATCCCCTAAGAGCAGCACCTGTTGGCTTGTTTTCCATCATGAACTGAATTTTCTTGGGTAGTTTTGGAAGTTCATATAGAATCTTGAGCATTTTACTCATTGTAAATTAGAGTTTAAGACCCTGAGTGCCAAAGGACTGCATGCAGTGGCAGTTCATGGTGTACAAGAAAGGCTGAAGAGGCTTCTGTTTCAGTCAGAGCATATGAAGAATTAGAGCTTAGCTTGGGTCAAATTTGCAGGTGCTTGATGGGGGAGAGTAGGGAAAGAGAGGAAAACAAACCCTTCAGGTGTTAAATACATGTATGTTCCTGCAGCTAAAATACAACTGTTAGGAACAAAAACATCTTCAGTTTATGTGATTGGAAAATATGACTTCTTTTTCTTGGGATGAACTTGTGCTGCTGTTACTAGAGGAAGGTACAGTTGCCATTCAGAAGGAGCTGTGCACAGATGAAGATTTCTTGAAAGGAAAAAAAAAAAGACAACCCCTAACAAAACCCAGAAGTCACATCTGTACTGAGCTATTTTTGAGCATCTTTGGTTACTGGTGTGTAATACTCAGCCCCAAAATTAGGGCTCCCTCAAAAAGCAGTTACCATGCTGATTTGGTGGCTTGAGAAACCTTCTGTTTCAGCTAAAAATAATTCCTAGATAAGGGCCACTTTGCATGCTCTACACTTTTCAGTACTGGAACCAGCAACGTTTAACACTCAAGTGACTCTCTCCCTCCTCTCTCGTTTTCCATCCTTTGAAGAAGCTGCAGAAACTCTCCCAAACTGCTCAAGTTGAGGTTTTCAGAGCAGCTGCTTTTTAACAGTGGTAAAGGAGGGGCTAGAAATAAGTTCTTTTAGTGTGACTGTATAATTTGATGACATCCTCCAGGTGTTACTTCATGAACCCATTGCACGTAGCCTCAGTGACCAGCACTAGAAGCTGAACCAGACCTATTGCACTTCCCTTGGTGCCCCATTCCCAGAGAATTCCCTAGCTGGTGAATGATGCCAGCTGCAGAATACCCACAGTCTCCTGTTTACATAACTTGGGGCATATTCTCAGCTCACTTGGAAAGCAGAAGAGAATTTTGCTCGCTCTGGATGGGTGGAGGCAGAGGGTGTTGGGACAGATTAAAGAGCTCAAGGCTGCAGCACACGTTTGGCCAGAGAGATAAAAGGGCAAGGCAGCTGCTGCTGGAGGGTCAGTGCTGCCCAGCAGCACCCAGAGCACACCAGCTCTGCTCCCAATGTTTTTATATCCAGATTCTGGGACTGTGTGTGGGGGTAAGGAACCTCCTGAGAGGAGGTTGGAGCAAGGTGGGGTTGGTATCTTCTGCCAGGTAACTTGCCATAGGACAAGAAGAAACAGTCTCAAGTTGTTCCAGGAAAGGATCAAGTTGGATATTAGAGGACAAATTTCTTCCCTGTAAGACTGGTTAAGCATTGGCCCAGGACAGTGGTGGAGTCACCATCCCTGGAGGGGTTCAGAAAACATGTAGATGTGGCACTTGGCAACATGGTTTAGTGGCATGAGGGTGTTGGGTCTGCAGTTGGACTTGATGATCTTAGAGGGCTTTTCCAACCTAAATGATTGGATGATTCTATCACTTGTCCTTCTGTACAGCTCAGGTCTGGGTGTCTAGGCTTGTTGCTTCCAGAGAAGGGAAGCTTCTCTTGAGGGCTGGCTGAAGAGTAAATGGAAACTGCTGCAGGGCTTCAGCTCAGCATAGCTCACACAAGCTTTTTCTTGCTGCTTCTGAGAACATCCCTGTGGTTTAGCAAATGACCCAGATGGCTCTGGGTTTCCAGGCTGCTGCAGAAGCCTGAGGTCAAAGGGAAACCACCTAGAAACCCTCTGTACCAGCAGAGAGCTTTTGTGGGGCACAGGCCTGTGTGGATGCCACAGGCTGGTTTGCTTAAGCGTTAAGGTTTTGTGCCTAGATGTGGTAACCTGGGTAAATATAAATGTGTGTGGTAGAGCCTAGCCTAAAATAAGTTAAAATAGGTTGAATGCTATGCTTTCTGTCTGGTGTTCTTGGAGCTATCTTCATTATCAAATATTGATGTGATGGTAGAGCCCAGATGCTGAGCCTGATGTTGGAATGGCTGTGGGGGGGGAAAGCAGTGCAGATGACTGGAGTTGTCTGTGGAGCACACTTAAGGCTTGATGAAATATTTAATACAGCAGCAGTGTCACACTCTGCTGTGAGCCATGAAATCTTGTTATGGAATGAATAATCTCTTCCAAAAAGAATAAGGATGCTACCTAGTGACCTGGCTTGGGCTGTGTTTAGGGCTGGACCAACTCATTCCAAAGAAACACATCTTGAGTGGGTTAAATGGAATAGAAACAGTGGCAGCAAGTCTGTTTCAAAGCCTGAATCGATAGAATTGGGTCAGATTCCTAGAACAAGATTATTGTGGGCTCTGCTTTGAAAGCAGCAAGCTGCCAGCTCAGATCTCTGCTCTCTTACAGCCATTGCTGTCTTTTGAGCTGTTACATACATCTGTCTGCCTCTCTTACCTTAGCAGAACCATATGCAAGGAGAAGATAACTTGAATCCTCGTAGCTCCTTGCTCTTTGTGCTGTCCTCTGCAGTAATCCACATACTTTCCTTGTAGTGGATTTCCCAAAAGCATGGTGATTGATTGGAAAAAAGTGAGTTTTGTCTTAATGTGGGCTACCCCAAGTGAGCAATACTTTATTCCTTCCAAACAGCACATTGCCATCCCGAGGCCTGATCGACCGACGGAAGTGCGGACCTTCACCTTTTATCTCTCCAATATTGGCAAGGACAGCCCCCAGGGGAGTTTTGACTGTATCCAGCAGTATGTCTCTAGGTGAGTGGTACAGCAAGAGAAAAACCTAGCCATTATTATCATCATCATCATTATTATCATTATCATCATTGTTACCATTATTAGTCTTTGAGTCAATCTTTTCCCTGACATGGCCAGTCTTCGCGAACGAAGACCTGGGTTCCCTTAACAAACCTCAGCAAAACTTACACACACTCATTCTTTTGACTCTTTCTAATCTATCTGTGTATATATTTGGGTAAGGAGGCACTCACAGAAGAATCTCTTTACCTTACAGCTTCTTTCTGTCCCCTCCTCTTATTTCCATAACACAACCCCAGCTAGTCCTATCAGTGCCTGTTGGCAGTGCCAGGCTGAGCTTTTTCCCTTGCATTTCTCTTGCAGCAATGGCAATATCCATTTGGATTGCCTTGGAAGCATACAGGATAAAATCACTGTGTGTGCTACTGATGATTCCTACCAGAAGGCAAGGCAAAGCATGGCCCAGGCAGAGGAGGAGACTCGCAGCCGGAGCGCTATAGTCATCAAACCTGGGGGGAGATACGTAGGTAAGGAGCAGCTTGATTTGGGGATGACATCCCTGGCTTCTGAAGTCAAATGCTTGATGTTTGCTTGCCCATGAAAGTCTATTTTAACAAGTTCCTTACAGCTGTCTTGTTTATTAGGGTGCTACTCTCTGTATATTGTATCTTCTTCATGGCTTCCATCTTCATCCTAGAACGTGTGTGGTCGTGTTTGCATGGCCTCTGAGGGTTGTCTGTGTGCAGTCACATCACTCCCTGGCATCATTTCACCTTTGTCATGTGGTGATGCTGTGAGAGCATCCTGCTGATCCATCAGAAGGCTCTGTGCTCCTGGCAGAAGCAGCTCAAATGTCCCACCGTGGCTGTCACACAGCTGGTGTGTGCCTGCACTTGAGACCTTGCCATGCAACATCTAGGATGCAGATAGCAGGGCCCTTGTGCTGATAAACAAAGAGACTAGAGCAGCTGCAGCCTTAAACACACCAATTTTATTGTGACAATGAAAGGAGGATCTTAGGGGAGGAAATAAGTGTGGCAAGTATCAGTAGATACTGCAGAGACTTAACTTTGGGTTTAGCTCCTTGGCTGAACCTCGGTCTGGTCATCAACTCAGGGCACAAATATTAACCAAAAAGCAGTGTTTTGGGGTTGGTTAGTTTGAGGGGTTTTTTTTAATGCCAGCTGTTTTTTCTGTAGCCAAATGCCAGCTGTTTTTTCTGTAGCCAGCCTCTCCTCAGAGGATGTCTGTGATGAGAAGGGTGAGTTGCAAAATGTAGAACTGCCCCTGACTCATTGTTTTATCAGCCAAGTGCTCAAAGCCGAGAAATAAGATCGTAATCAGGAAGGAAATGCATTGATTTCCTGTAGACTAGGAGATGATTTTGTTGAGCTCATATTTGAGGACATTACAGTAAGTGGATGAAGTTGTTAAGCTTTTGAGGAGAGAAGATTCTCAAAGCAAATTGCTTCCTGGAAAGACAGAGCAAAACTTTTTGGGGGTTTAAAAATACTCCTGCTAAAACATTCCCCACTCTGAAATGGAGGTGGAGGCATGTAAAGAGAGCAGTGGAGTGTGCTGCATATATAGGATGTCAGAGTTAGAGACACTGGTCCAAGAAAGAAGAGCCTGGGCAAGGAGAGTTCTCTCCTGGGACACGCACGTCTTCCGTGTGCCAACACCATCGGCTGAGGCACTCGTGGGCTGGGCTGGAGGGAGAAGGCTGCTGCTCACATTTCCATGAGAACACAGAGCTCAGCACTTCAGCCTCAGTGGAGTCATTCCAGGCAGCTCAAATGGGGAAGAATTTATGTGAAATGTTGAAATTGGAGAGCAAGAGAACAGTCTAGATGTGCACTAACACTTGAATCAATCTCTCCGGGTAAACAGTGAGCTGCTAGGTCTGCAGAGAGGGATGTGTGTGCTTGTGTATCCACTAAATGGCTGTGTGTATACATCTATAGATGTGCACATGGATTAATATTTGAAAAGACTAAGTTCTGGCTCAACTTAGGGGTTTTTTTGCTTCTCCTATGATTGCACATTTTGGCTTCAGCTTTGCAGTGGAAATGTCCCAGTGTGGTTTTGCTGTTCATGACCTGGCAAGAGTGAAGGGAACTGGAGAAAGCTTGACCAATCTGCTCTTGTCCCGTTTCTGGAAACAAAGTCCAGTTGAACTCTGGATTTTGGGATGTGTGAATTGTTTTGTTCCCTCTTGTCCTAACTCAGCCCTGCCAAGGATGGGCAGTACTTCACTCACAGCAGCCTGGTGCGTAATAAAAAGCCAGGAAATGGGGACTGGGTTACGCAATCTACGCTTCAGTGAAGTAAACACTGCAGACAATCACCAGTATCTTCAGATGACTCAGTTGAAAACATTGCTTCCTAACAGTGGAGAGCTGCCATGCTGAAAAGCAACCTCCACAACTCTTGCAGTAAAGGCTGGATGTTGTTTGTCCTAGTGAAGGTCACTTGCTTAAACCAAAGTGATTATTGATTGCATCTCCAGGTTATAGACCTTGGACCCTGCAGATTTTCTTCTTTGATTTGTTGGGTTTGCCTTTGGAAGTAGAGACCTGCCTTTGGGACTTGTTTCTCTATTCCAGATAGTAAAATCCTTTGATTTGCTCTTTAGTAAGTGATGTGGCACTTGTGCCAGGGTTCTAGTTCAAGCTCTTTTTCCATAGCAATGGGAAAAATGAATTCTTGTATAATACTATCAGAAACCAAGAATCACATCGGGGATAGAGTGGAGGAAGCTGCCTCTGAGGGCTTGGGATGAACTTTGGAGCCAGCTTTCTGTGTTCTCTCGGGTGTGTAAATGTAGTTGGGAGGGCAGAGCAGTTGTTGCTGCAGTGTGGAAGGGGTTATTCTATCTGAACAGACAGCACACTAATGAATAGGCTAATGTACCAGCCTTAGACCCCATTCATGTGGCTCTCTTTGGTGGGGGGAAGGGAGGTAGACCCAGCCCCATAAAGTTCCTATTGTTCTAAAAGCAGAAACATCTGCTGGAGTAGAGTTTTTGCTGAGATCAGCAGCAGGGAGCCACTCGTTGACCAGTTCTGGGCTTTCCACTCCAGATTTTGCCTCTTCTGCATAATAATGCAGAATTTTCTTCTCCTAGGGAGAGGGGAAGAAAAATTGGTTAGATGAACTGTGGGGGTACATGTACTTGGGCTTAATGAAAAGCTGGCAAACAAAGAGAGCTTTATAGAAGCTTGTGGCCAATAATACTCAGGTTTCCAGAGCTTGGTGTTGCTGTTTACTTGTTACAAGCTTGTCATGAATCATAAAACTCATGGGATACTTTGGTTCCGGCACCGTATGGGAATGACTGGAGTGTGTTGGGGGGGGTGTGCTAGTTGTGTTTGTCCTTCCTTGTCATCTCCTGGCCCTTCAGCTGGTCTGATGAACTCCATATACATGTTGACAGCCCCCCCCGCCCCAGCCTTTGCACTTCACTATTCTCATCTCATTTTTAGGCAAAAAGGTTCAGGTACGTAAACCTGCGCCAGGAGCTTCCGATGCTGTTCCCTCCAGGAAGCGCCCAACGCCAGTCAACCTTGCCAGTGCAATAAAGAGAGGCAATAGTGCCATTTCTCAGAGACCCTTCAAAGATAGGGTTGTGCACTTACTGGCACTAAAGCCTTATAAGAAACCTGAACTTATTCTCAGATTGCAGAAGGATGGACTTTCTCAGCAGGACAAGGATTTGCTGGACAACCTTCTGCAGCAGGTTTGTACTCGGCTGAAAGGCAATGGTTTTAGGTAAAGGGAAGTCATAGCTTCTGTGTGGGGTCTGAACATAACCTGGGGACCTCAGAGCTCAGCTGGAGATGTTCCTCTAAAGGCCATGGCCAGCAGAAGGTCACACTCAGGTTGCTGTTTGGCTAGAGGTAGCAGAAGCCTCCTGTGTGTACACCTCAGTTTGGGTGTATGCAGCTAAGCTGTGTGATGTCAGTTCAGCAGAGCAATACTTTTGGGTTGGCCCTGAGGAAAAGTTATCTAACAGAGGATCTATGAGCTGGTTTGATTCCTTATAACCTGTAAATCTCGATACTTTTATTAATGTGGACATAGAGGAACACATTCTGTATCGATACAGGAGATATTCCCTGGGTGAAGGAAAAGTTATGTCCTTCTCCATGAAGCTTTGTCTTTGTGTTGTTCAGCCCCATGGACCTTTTTGAGGTGCACCTGGTTAGGGGGGTGAGCATCATGCAGCTTCTTGCAGAGCCTATTACTAGTATGTCACCAGTGTGAAAGCTGTCTCTGGGCTGAATCAGTTCTTAACACTTTGAGTCATGTTGAAGGTGCCATTTTAGGAGTTACAGTAAATACCTTTATTGCTCTCATAGTGCAAACACACCATGGATGTGTATTTAAAAGCTACAGCTGCCCTCTGCTGTATTAAACTTTTGGAATTATTGGGGTGGTTATTTTTTTACTCCTTTCCATAGCTGAAAAGAATGAGGCAGTGAGGAGTTGACTTGCCCAAGGGCACAGGGCAGGTCAAAGTGAAAATGGAGTTACTGCTGGCACAACTTACTCCTTCCCTTGATTTTATAATCCTGGAGCCCTTCATTTTCCAGCAGTGCTCGAATCCTTTTGAGTACTATAAATAGATTTAATACTAGAAACCCTGGTTTTCTGATCATCACCTTTTATCAGTGCTCTCACAAACCACTAGCAGGCAAGTGCTGTGTTTGGGGCTAAATGCTGATTCTTTGGCTGTCAATATCTTGCTTACAAAGTGCCATCTCCTCTCAAGCCCCACCAGGGCTCCCATCCATGAGGAGACACAGATAAGCTCCAAATGACAGGCTGCATGTCTAAATACATCTAGGTGTGGGTTTCATTGTGCTCTTGCATCTCTCCTAGGACTCAGTGTTCCTGTTGGCCTTTTTGCCTCATTTTGCAAGGTTTCTATTTTTGGGCAGCCTGGGGTGGAGCTTGCAGAGTGAGTCCCACAGCAGCAAAAACAAGGAGGTAGCAGCTCTCTGCCTCTGTGCAGAGAGGGGGAAAAAAAAAGGGGAGTTGTTGTTCTTGTGCCTGGGCTGTGAGCCTTGCTGAGCTGTGTGTCTCCTGCTCTAGGAAGCAGCAGTAAGCAGAGAGATTCTCAGAGAGGTCTTGAAAAAGAAGCTGGCTTGGCTTTTGTCTCTTGGGCATGTTTACTGGGCTATCTCCATGTAAAAACACAGCTCAAATTCTTCTTGTGTTTTGGCTCAGGGTTTTGGAAAGCTGACAGAACTGAAAGGAAAAACAAAGTGTTTGTCATGTAAACTGATAACTGGGCTTTCTATTTTTTTGCTTATCAGGAGAGCTTTTGCTGTATCAGTTCTGCAGCTTTTTGCTTTCAAATGGATAGATTTTTTAATCCTAGGTCCTACTCTCCCTAAAGCAAAAGCAGAGGAATTAACAGCATCTTTAGTTAATTCCAGACTTTCCACTCCTTCACTTGCTTTTCTGAGGCTGTATTAGTGCTGCATGGGTAATAGAAATTCATAAGCACAAGCATCTCTTGAATGGAGCAAGCAGTAGAGAACATTGATCCTTACACAGATGCACAGTGTCTCCACTGGCTGAATAAAAGCATCTTCCAGTGTCATCTATAATCCAGCTGAAGCAGGGAATTTGGAGCTTTCCCAGTTGGTCAGGCTGGCTGCAGGCACAGCATTTGGCACCTCTGCTCTCTCTTATCTCTTTTCTCCAACCAAAGTCAAGGTGTTTGTTTTCTTTCTAAACTGGCAGTGCTCTACAATCACCTAGGAAGGCTTCACTAAGGCAACATCTAGGCAAAGCTTCCCCAGAGCTTTTTGGGTTGTGCTAACTGTATTTTTTTCAGCTGGGTCACCAGCAGCAAGAAGTTAACTTCTCAGTCAAGCTGTGGAAAGACTGATTAAAGTGGGAGAACTCTTTTAACAAGTAATTTCCATTCTAATACAACTCTGCCAGTTCCAGCAGTGATTCCTAGCCATGTAGGCACCACACAGAGTTCTGTGGGGAAACTACACACTATAGAATTGGGTAAAATACCAGCTTTGTGGTGAAGTGCAGCAAAGAATTTAGGTGCCAGTGCTTTCTTATAAACCCCTGGCTTCCAAGCTGGTAATCACAGGTTTTATTGTAGTCCTCAGAGAAGTTTTCCTCCATGAAATCCAGCAGACAGCCAGCATGGTGTAACCTGCAGGCTCTCCAGAGCACTGCATCTATCTGCAAAGCATTTTCTTCCTACCTCCTTGAGAAAGTTGCTTTCTGTCACCTGTTCTCCTGGCTTGTTAGTGAGAAATTATCTTCTGGCAATTGTTAACTAAGCTATCACCAGGAGAGTTGCCCTATCAGCTCCTAACTGCTGTGTGCTAGCTCTCAGACAGGTGTGAGAAGTCAACTGCCTGTTCCCATTAGGCTTTCTTTCCAGTGTCTAAGCTGCTGTTAGACCATTCAGGACATTCAGCTGTTTAGATTTTTGCCTTGTTTCCCAGTAAACTGGACATGCTTCTCATCAATTGTTGCAATGACAAGGCAGAGTTTGGTGAAATCCTCTAAATAATGAAGAAATGAAGTACAAAGTCTCCCCTTGTTCTCTCACACTACTAACTGCCACTAAGGCTGTTGAGATTTTGGCCTCCACCTTAGCTCTCTCTCCTGCTAGAACACAAACTAGGCAAATGAAACCCTGACAGATGTTTTTGTTGTGTTTTTTTTTTTTTGGCAACTGGCTTTTGTTTCAGGTGGCAAATCTGAGTGCCAAGGACAGCACTTTCACACTGAAGGATTGTGTGTACAAAGAGGTGCAGAAGGACTGGCCTGGCTACTCTGAAGGAGATCAGCAGTTGCTGAAGAGGATACTTGTTAGGTAATTATTCCATCTTCTCTGTAATAGCATCTGGAAGGTGAACATATACTGGGCCAGGTCAGTCACTGTAAATCAGGGTAACTGAAGGCAGTAGAACTATGGTAAGTTGAGTTCTGTTAACCTCAAGTACATCTCTTGATCATCCAAGCAGCTGTAGGAGGTGACTTAACTTGAATATCCAAGTGGGTGCACTCTTCAGTTCACCCTAGGTTACCTCTAAATCATTATACAAGCAGTTAGGGTGTGTGTATATATATATATATATATATACATATAGGTAGAAGAGAGAGAGGTGCACATAGGTAGAAGAGAGGGAGAGGTGCACATAGGTATAAATCATTATACAAGCTGTGTGGGGAATAAAAGCTGGAAGTTAGTGGTGGTTTAAAATGCTGGGAGATAGATGGATGGATGAAGGCAAGCAGAGTGTAATCCTCACTGTCCACAGGATCCCTGTTGTCATGTTCCTACCTGAAAAGAGCCTTGTATAGAGGCAGTTTTGTAATGCAGATATAGACCTTTTACTTGCCTTGGGGTTTTTTTTTGAGGCTTATTTTATTGCCCTTTTGGGTTAGGCTGAAACTGGGCATGCTCTGTTTGAACAGTTTCCATGATTTGAAAGCACAGTTGGCTTGGAGATGAGATTTTTGTTAAACCAACAGAAACTTGCACTTCCAAGTGCTTTGGCATGCTAAAGAGAGAAGAAAAAAAAAAATCATCCAACTCTTTTCAAATGGCCTTGATGTTAAATGATAATTAAATGGAAAAACCCAACTGCCATGCAGTCCTGATGGCTCTCAGAAGAAGTGAATTCCTCCCTGTAGAAAGCAATGTTTACTGCTTTTTTGTTGTTGTTGTTTGCTAGAATTATGGCATTCAGTTATGTGAAGGTCTATAAATAGACTTTGGAAAGGATGTATTCAACTGTACAAACAATGCCCCTGCTCAGGCAATGCAGGTAATGAGGCTACAGAATGGAAAAAACATGTAGGGATGAAGACAGGAGAAAAACACTCAGGGCAAGGGCAGAGGCAGCAGACGTAGCCTGCTCTGACGTGGCTGCCTCTGCTAGGCTGCAGGGTTGCCTGGATCCAGCCAATTGTTCAGCAGCCTCTTGCTTTCCAGGTCCAGTTGCCACTTGTTGCTTCAATGACTGCAATAATGAGCACATCTGCTGAGATTAAACCTGAATCTACCAGTGCCCATGTCAGGCTAACTCCTTATTCCTCACCATTGTGTTTTCTACCAGGGTAGGGAAATGTTTTTTCCCCTGTTGCAGGAGCTGCTGAATTGAAAGTCAGCATCTTTCACTCATTCCTTTTTTTTAATCCATAATTAATATGTTAGAGGAAATCACAGAATCAGCAAGGTTGGAAGAGACCTCTAAGCTCCTCAAGGCCAACAATCCCTACCACCTCCAGGCCACTAACCCATGGCCCTAAGCAGAGCATCTATGTGTTTCTTACACCCCTCCAGGGATGGTGACTCCAGCACCTCTCTGGGCAGCCTGGGCTAAGACTTAACAACCCTTTCAGTAAAGAAACATCTCCTTATATCTAATCTAAACCTCCCCTGGTGCAACTTGAAGCCATTTCCTCTTGTATTCTCACTGTTAACCCTAGAGAAGAGACCAACCCCCAGCTCACTGCAACCTCCTTGCAGGGAGTTGGAGAGAGAGATGAGCTCTCTCCTGAGCCTCCTCTTCTCCAGCCTAACCAACCCTCAGCTGCTCCTCAACACTTGTGCTCCAGAGCCCTCCCCAGCCTCCTTGCCCTTCTCTGGCCACACTCCACTGCTTCTTTGTCCTTCTTGGACTGAGGAGCCCAAACCTGACCCCAGGACTCTAGCTGTGGCCTCCCCAGTGCTGAGTCCAGGAGGATGCCCACTTCTCTGCTCCTACTGCTCACCACCTTCTTGATCCAGGCCAAGATGTGACAAGGTTGCTCAGCCTAGTCAAACAGCATCCCAAAAGCTAACTTTCACTGGGGTGTTTATGGATTATCACTGTTCCCCTTCCCATTTCCACAGCCTCTCAGTGCTTGACTGCAGTTGAGTGATGCCTGGTGAGCTTGTTCTAAATCAAATTAAACCCAGCAGCAACGGAAGGCAGAACAGCAGTGAAACTGCAGCCTCTGGATCCTGCTGCAGCACAGCCAAAGGGTCAAGGCTCAGCTTAAAAGAAAACCTTGTCAAAGTGGTGAGCTTTATCTCAGAAATCATCTTCCCAACATTGGAAAAGTATGTGTGCACTTCAGAGGTGTACAGAGAGAGCCTCTTGCAGGAAGAATTTAGACATCAGTTATTTAGGCTCTGCAGCTGGTAACAAAAGGACTGCAGAGCTAGTTTATTAAAACCTTTAACCCTGAATTTCTTTGGGTTGTTGTTTTTTTTTCCCCCCAGCTTGATGCAACAGTAGTTTGTGCTGGGTGATGAAGGTCTAGAAGAGTGAGGCAAAGCTGATGTGCTATGAAACTGTAGTCAGAGATGTAGGAAGCTCCTTGGGTGCTGGGGAGTGGAGATAGGCAGTGTGAATGTGAATGAACACCCTTACCTGCTTAGAATGAGTTGCATTGTGCTTTTATTTGCTACAAAAGGTTTCTGTTGTTTGTCAGGTACTGGAAATACAGAGCCAGAGTAGTGGGGTTTGGGGTTATCCTGTGTACAGGCAAAGAGCTTTCTGGGGCCTTCCATCTCAGGCCATTCTATACAACTTAATTGTGAAGCCCTAACTGTAAATCCTGGTGGACCAATAATACCATAACATTTCCTGTAGGAATCCTGCTTTTCCTGCCTCTGAAGGACTGTTGTGCCTGTTTAATGGTGCTTGGCAGTGGGAGAACTTAGTCCTCAGCATCCCACCTGGAGTTTAGGCTCCTTTTCAGTGCACTTGCTTTCTGAATTATCTCCTGAAGGCAATTTTAACTGGGTGAGGCACACTCAGCAGAAATCAGTTTAAATAATGTCTTGCTTATTGATTTCAGCCAGTAGCAAGAAAAAATATATATATCTATATATTCTACATGCTTCAAAGTGCACTGCCAGCTTGTACTAATCTGTATGTGGATTATGTTTCTGAGGTTGTTATTCATTTATTGCAATATTTATGGCACCACTTCAAGAGAAAAAGAGAGGAAAACTGTCAGAAAATCAGTTCCATCCTCAGTAGGGAATCCACATGTGTGTCTGATAGCTCAGCCTGCTTCTTCCTTCCCTGCCACAACTCCAGCAGAGCCACTCCAAGGTATTGCCTCCATTCACAGAGGAAGGTAACCAAGAGATAAGCACTAACCATATTGGTTTTATTTGATGTTTTCCTGCAGTAGTTTCTTCTTCCTAGATCTTTGTCTGAGGTCAAAACTGAACTACTTTCATAGCATCTTCCAGCAGCTGGAATTGGAGCTCATAAAAAAGAAGCTTTTTGCTTTGCAGGAAGATGTTGAAATACCATCAGTTGGTTTCTCAAGGATAGGATTTTGAACAGCTCCAAATTCTCTTTGTTTCAGGAAACTCTTCCAGCCACAGAACAGTAGTGGTTTTCAAGGAGAAGCACCTTCCCTGAGTCCACCAAAGGACAACATCAACTCCAGCTCTCCTCCTCAGGTGGGTGGTGATCCTTCTCCAGGGCTGGTGGAGAGGGAGAAGTTGAGTCTCATCTGCTTCCCATCATCTTGATTTTGGTGGATGGAGGTCCAGGCTGAGCTCTGCACACTAATCACCTGCTGCCACAGCCTCTGAGACCTTTTGGAGGTTTATTTCTGTTTTATTAAGTTAAAGTCTAATTCTGAACTTCCTTAGCATGTTTCTCCTCTGGATGTGGTTCAGTGATAGCCTATGGGGAGGATCTCTGCCAGCAGGTTTAGTTTGAAGGGCTCAATTCTTTTCCTGATGCCTCCATCCCTCTCTTGAGTTCCTGGGAGCAGGAGCTTGGCTTTTACTCATGACTAAGAATTGACTGGAACGAAGCAGTAATAAGTAGCTCCCCAAACCCAGTGGAGTTATTAAAAACCTTGACCTTTTGCAACCTAATTGCAGTGACAGATCAGGGGCAGGTTGGTCTGCTCTTGGATTTGTTGAGATGCCAGTGCATGGAGCTGTGAAAAGAACATTGGGGCTCCTTCTTTTTTCCATGATAAGCTGCGCTTGCTGACGTGTGGAGCAGAGTCTGTCCCAACTCTTCAGGCTATCTCTAACTTAACTCAAGCTTTTCTTGCCTGCATTGTGAAATGCTGATTTCCCTTCTCTGCTCTGGGTCAGCCCAGACAAGTTGGGTATTTGTTGTCCTCCTGCCAATGGAATGTGTAATGCCTACTTGTCTGGACAGACGCACTGAGGATTAGTGGCAAAGAATATGAGCAGGTAAAGAAATTATGTGCTCTCTGGCAGCAAGAAGGAGGCAGCTCTGTATGGAGAACAAGAATTCTGCAACTTGTTTGCCAGGTAGCTGAATTCCAAACCTTCTCCTGCTTTGCTGTGGGGCATGTTGCTGTGAATCAAGAGTGAGCTCTATCGCTGGAGTTTGCTTGGAAAGACTCAGTGCTGCTAAGAAGCTGGTCCTGTGCTTTCCTTCACCTGATTCTGACCTGCTGTAGGTTGGAAAATCATCTCACTTGTGGTTTGAAAGACACAAAGGTCTGTAGGGGATGTCAAGGTCAGGTTGGACAGGGCTCTGAGCAACCTGATGTGGTTAAAGGTGTCCCTGGAAGATTGGACTAAATGACTTCTAAAGGTCCCTTCCACCTCTTAACCATTCTATAATTTTATGTTTCTGATCTCTTGAGATGACCTAATCAAAACTTTGGATGGGTGATTGGTTTGGTTCTAGACAAGGCTAATGAGACAAGGGCAAGCAAACAACCCTGGGAATTGTTTCCAGCCCTGCTGCTAAAATGGCTTGGGTCACACAGCAAACCACAGGCAGCTCTGTACTTGAAGCAGTTCATTTTATGGATGCTCTATAGCTGTAGTTTCTATTTAGAGAAGAGATGCTTGCTAATGGTTGCAGTCCTGGCAAAAAAAAAAACCCTGGGAATTTGGTAAGCTGGAATGCAAAATATTTGGGGCAAGTTTATTTGTGGAATGAAGGTGAAGGAAAAGATTGATCTGGTAACTGTGAGGAAGCATGGCAGAGCTTATAGCAGCTCAGAGGCAAAGAGGTGTAGCTGATGTTGGTTGTCCTGGGAGAAAGGCTGGGCAAAGGTGGCAGTTGTTAGCTGTGTCCCCTGTTGTGGGAGCTGCAGTGGGAGCTGCAGTGGGAGCTGGCTCTTTCTCCTTTGGGACACTGACACCCAAAGCAGGCAGGGATGCTGCAAAGCCAGTTTGACAGGCTGGCCTTGCCCCTTGAGCTTGGTGACAGGATGAGCAGCTCCTCTTTGGAATTAGCCTGAGCTGTGGAAAGAATTCCTACCACTGAGAGTGTCCTTGAGAACCCCTCCAGTCAGCAAAGAGAAATAAGAACTGGGGGCAAAAGGAAGGAATTGGAGGCTCCTTGACAAAGCAGCCTCCAGTTGTGCTTCTGTGAGGGGACAACATTTCCATTTGCAAACACCTCCCAGTCCTGCCTGAGACATAAAGAAAACAATCACATCTCCAAAAGAAATAACCAGAACTGTTGCTTGTTTTCCTCTGGGCACTAAATAACCTTTCCTCAGAGTTTCTGCAGTCCTGTGCTGCCAGGCAAGGCACACACCACTGCACTGATGGCTGGCCAAGGTAAGTTGGGCTGAACTGAGCCCAACAGCCTGGCTCTTTCTTGAGCTCTTCTTTCTGCTGACTGCCAGATGGGTTCTTCACAGGGCAGCTTCTCCAGGCTAGCCAGCAATCTCTAGGCAGCTGCTTACTGGAAGGTGTGGGCACACAGAGCTTCTCCAAGCCCTGCCACTCACTGTCCACTTAGAGCTGATGTGGACAGTTGGGAACCAGCCCTCAATACAGAAAGGACATGGATCTG
>VWZO01014036.1:0-20996 GCA_013396975.1 Bucco capensis
CTTCACAGCTTTGGCTCTGATGTGCAAGATGTGTGTGATGAAGGTGTGGAGGAGGAGGAAGAGGATGAGCAGCAGTGGGATCCTGTGCCTTCTGGGAGGGAGCTGTGTCCCAGCAGCTGGCTGGCTGCAGGCACATCACCCACCAGGCTCTCCAGCTCTCTTCAACTAGTGGGGCCCCAGGCAGGCAGGAGGAGGAGGAGAGGACAGTGGCTGCATCACTGCTTTACAGCTGAGACAGGAGGCACTTGTGTGGCTCACTATCTCCCACCAGGACACAGCAGATCTGTATTCACACATACACACACCAAAAAAGAAGATTATTGTCTTGCTTTGGACAAAAAAAAAAATCCCCTTGGTTTGTAAAATGAGATAAGAATCTGTTGAATGTAGATTTTTATTTGCTAGGGTAAGAGGCTGTCCTGATGTTGAGATGTGTGTATATGTGTGAATGTCTCTGTGTGTGTGAATGCATGTGTGAGAGGGAGAGAAATCTCCCTGCCTAAAAACTGTTCTGCCAAGATAAACTTTGGAGCATTTTATAAATTAACTCTGCTCTCTGTGTTTATTTTTCTTTGGGAGCTTCTCAAAAGGAGAGACTGTTCAACTCATCTTATTAGGGGCAGCATAGAGGGGTTTGTTGTTGTTGGTTTTTAAAGAGAAAAAGAAGTTCCTACTCTACCTTGGAAAATATTTGCTATTTTCAGCTGAAAAGTATTCTTTCCTTCTGACCTGGCATAGTAGATAAGATTTATACTTCTGACCTGACATTAGGTAGTTAAGATTTATTCTGCTATATTAACTTTCCTGAGCTTGCAAGCTATTCCTTTACAGCATAGGGGAATGTATTGATGGCAGCAGCAAAGCAAGTTCACTGCTAAGCAGTCAAATATGTGATGAGGAGTGTCCTGCAGCCTGATGAAAATGGTGAGCACCCTTGCAGCTGGCTCCCTTCTGCTTCTGTTGCTCTGCTTGGTTATTTCTACTTGAAACCTTGACTTTGCAGGCAGTTTCAATGGGGAATAACTTCAAGGAGTCCAGATGATTCTAATCTATCTGCATTTATATATATATATGTGTGTGTGTGTGTAGTGTGATTGAGAGGTGCAGGGAAGGGGATAACAAGTGACTTGAATTCTCCTCCTCTTCTCCTGGCAATGACCCAGGAATGTTGGACCTCTGTCTCCTGCCAGGATAAATCAGGAGGAGCTCCACTGAGGTTTCAAGCTGGTGTGTGAGTGAGACCTGAGGCAGATCTAGAGCTTTCCTCTACCCCAAAGGTGTGGGCTCAGGCAAGCTGTTAATGTCCAAGTGACTTCAAGAAGGGAACCGCAGACTCCGATGGAAAGCTGGAAGCACTTCAAGCCTCTAGAGGCAGAAAGCTGGA
This sequence comes from Bucco capensis, assembly GCA_013396975.1. NCBI lineage: Eukaryota > Metazoa > Chordata > Aves > Piciformes > Bucconidae > Bucco > Bucco capensis. The sequence goes on from VWZO01014036.1 coordinate 1,385, forward strand.
AAACTGAAGGCCTCCTCTTGAAATCAGTGACAAAACCTCCCATTAGCTTCAAGAAGAAACAGCACCAGGCCCTAGAAATGGCTAGAAGCCAAAAGAACTGGATGGCTCAAGGAATAGGTAATAGGAGCTGATGATGACTTTTCACCAATAAATCACTGAAGCAAACCTGCCTCTGCTTGGCTTTAGGGCTGGAAATTGCTTTCATCTGATGTCTGTTTGAGACTGCACTGATTGTAAAGCGTTCCAGAAGAGCTGGCACTGGGGTTAGCTGCCTCAGCAAGGGGCTGATGGCTAGGCAGGCTGTCGTGGCTCCTCTACCCCTCTCAAGTCATCTCTTCAAGAGGAGCAAGAAGCACTGGCCTGCCTGGAGAGAGAGAGAGAGAGAGAGAGAGAGAGAGAAATGAGTGCTTGGGCTCTGCCCTTACCCAAAAGGTTTCCTATTTCAGAAGCTGTCAGACTAACTCTGTAAATCCACTTAGACTGGCTAGAGCAGGGGAGAGGGTTGTGGCTCCACAGCAAGCCAAGAGGAGGAGGAGATATTTCCATTTGTAGACATTGTTCCACTCTGCTGTCACAAGAGAGAATAGAGATGTGCAGAGCTTGGAGGAATTAAATGTGTTGAGGGCTTGGCATAGGGAAAGTTAGGGCCATCAAACAGCTGGGAATTGCTTAGAGAGGGCAGCAAGCAGTGCTGTGTGCTGCAGTTTGGCTGATCATACAATCATGAGCATTGGAAAAGCCCTCTGAGCTCATCCAGTGCAANGTCTCCCTCTCTCTCTCTCTCCCTCTCTCTCCCTCTCTCCCTCTCTCTCCCTCGCTTTCTCTTCCTCTCTCTTCCTCTCTTTCTCTCCCTCTCTCTCCTCTTCTCCCTCTCTCTTCCTCTCTCTCTNCTACACTCCCATGCTACCACCAAACCATGGCCCCTAGCACCACAGCTCCATGGCTTTGGAGCTCTTCCAGGGATGGTGATTCCACTGCCTCCCTGGGTAGTCTGGGCCAATGCTTGCTATCTGGGCCTGGTCGAAGAGCCATAGTCAGATTTGATGCCAAGTGCCACATTCAGCAGAGTTCACCACTTCCCAAACTCCCCTCTTCACATTCTTCATATTCTTCTNTTTCACATAACCAAGAAAGCATGGAAATGGAAGAGAAAACTAGTCCTTTGATTGATCTCTTTTATCTAGACTCAGGTGTGCTTTAGACTGAGGGAGAAATGAACTTCTCTGCTCACTGGCTAGCTGGGAAATGCTGTGATTGCAGAAAGAGCTGAAGAAGATCCTGTCCTCATCTCCAAAGAGTAGAGTTTAGAGTTTCATTTGGGCTAGACAGATCCTGGCAGATAGGAGTAAGGCCCCAATAAGGCTCTGTGCCTATCACAGCATGCAAACCTTTCCACCTCCTTCCATCCTCCAAGCAGGCTGAGCCTGGCAAAAGCTCCAAGGCCTCCCCTATTTATGGACATGCAAAAAGTCATAGCTTGCTTTAACATTCTCCCTTAGTAAATGAAAGATGATGTTCAATGTTTCTTTTCCCTCACCAAGAAACCCACTAGTGTCATCAAGTCATCAAAGCACAGCTCAAGAGCATCAGTTCTCCTTCCACCATGTGTCCTCAGAACCATCAGCTGCAGTGACTTGTGGCTTGGCATCAAGAGGGAAAAATATGCTGAGGAGGAAACTTGCTTATAGGTGTGGATAGGGCAGTGAAGGAGAGGGAACACTAAGGGAGTGTTCTTTTGGGATAAAACAAAGAAAGACCAGGAATTGATGAGGTGGTGAGAGAGAAGGAAAAAAACCCTCATTTTAAGACCTGCTTGAGAATCGTGATGTGCCTGCTCTGGGTCACCACATTCACCTGCTAGTTCTTGTTTCCAGTGAGCTTGGGTGGGATCCAGGCATGTTCTTATGGATAGTGAGGTGGACACAGGCCATGCCTGGAGGAAATCATTCAATCAGACAGGCAAATGGAGCTGCTCCTGAGTTCCTCCACCACTTGTCACTTCAGAAAAGGCAGCATTTTGGGGTCTGTGCTCACTTAGCTGGTCTAGTTTGGTGGATGTTCTCCCTGTGCTAATTGAGAAACAGTGCCTGAGGTCAATCCCTGTAGGAGAGGAGGGAGGAGGGAAGCTTGACAACTGCAACTGAGCAGATGGCAAAGCAGGAGAAAGCTCCTCAGCAGGCAGTGCTGGGAAGAGTGAGTAAGTCCAGCATGGGGAAAGCACTCAAAGCATCCCTCCCACACTTTGAAGTGGCAAACTACAGCTGTTCTCTGACAAAAGACAGTGGAATAGCCTCACACCCTTTACCAGCACCTTGCAAAGAGAAGTTCAGGTTGTATTGCTGCTCCTCTTCATGCTGAATGAGAACAAAAATCCCTCACCAAGGGATCCTGTCCTCATCTCCAAAGAGTAGAGTTTAGAGTTTCATTTGGGCTAGACAGATCCTGGCAGATAGGAATAAGGTCCCAATAAGCCATGGTTGCTTCCAACCTAGTGCTTCTAAACTCTATAAAGCTTGAGGAGGCTTGTGTTCATCAGAGTATCCAGCCACAACTCACAGATAAAGTGGAAATCAAAGCCTATTTGAAACCTCTTCCATAATTTTCACATCCATGGAGTGATGGAGCTCAGCTTGGATTCTAGAAGACCACTCAACCATAATAGATGTTACCATTTGTTGTACTATTCCCTGAAATATACTGAACTCAGAGTCACTAAGGTAGCAGTTTGCTTCTTCTAAGACAGAGATGTGAAAGAAGGTGAAGGTTTAAACTGTGATGAGTGTCTCAGAAATAATATATGACCTAAGCACCCATGTGGATATCCTCTTGCTGACTTCCCCTTCACAGTTTAACCTTGCTGATGATTTCTTCCATCACTGATGCTTCCCCTCAAAGAATAGCTCAAATACCACATTTGTTTCTTTCCCAAAGCCAGGGCTTCAACAAAATCCTTGCCCAGGCCATAGCCCAACTTATAAACTCTACACTCTCCTACAGAATTCCACTTTTGCTTTTAAGACACTTGTTAGTTGCTCAACTCTTTATGGAACATAAACACAAGAGGCAAATGTCTGACTTCATTTTGGACTGCAAAAGAGAAGCTGGGGGAGGTTTGTTGTTTGTTTGTGTGTTGTTGGTTTTTCTTCCTAACTACCAGATTATGTCATATTTTTTTTCTTTACCTTTCCTGCCTCCAAAATGTTGTTTATTAGATTTTATGGCCATCGTGCCCAGCACGAGGAGATCTCCTCTTAGTTGCTTATTTAGTGTGCGACACTAAAACTTTCTGGAATCTTCATCTGTCTCCTTGTATTTGCTAAATAGATACACTTAACATCTCCTGACTCCTCTGTGTTAAATAAATATCCCTTGGTCCTCTTTGGAAGGGATAATTCTTCACTCAGCAACCTTAACACGAAGCAAACTAAACGCAGCAACTCCTTCTCCAGTGGAGTAGGAAAGCAAAAAAATGAAAAAGAACAAGAAAGAAATTAATTATGAACATTCTAGGAAAAGGAAACAAGGTTATGAAACACTTGCTGAAAGTGGTGTTTGCAATCTTCATGAGAAAGCAAAGCAATAATGCTGGGCAAGTGTGTGTGTGGGAGGCATGCTCTGCAGAAACTGGCTCTTTTCCTCTCGCTGAGCACTCGAGCTGTTCTGAATAAGAAGAAAAATGTTGTTGCTAAAGAAACCTGTAATAAATCCAGTTGGGAGTATTACATGTGCTGATAACATACATAAACTTTGTAAACATATTAAAGTGTCAGGTCTTAGCAGCTCTGGTTCATGGGGATGTTTGGAAAGGTTAGCTGGAGAAATGCGATGGAAATCTTATTCCGCCAGCTGGTTGCTGCTTTCTGGGTCACATGAGAGTCTTCTCCTTTTCCCTCCCTTTGGAACAGAATCTTACTTTGTAGGGGAGATAGAGGGGAAAAGGGATCAAACCCAACCCCTGCTGTAACTTCCCACCAAAATTCTCTCACTACAGAATCCCAGCATGTTAGGGATTGGAAGGAACCTCTGGAGCTCATCTAGTCCAATCCCATTGCCAGAGCAGGAGAACCTAGAGCAGCTTGCACAGGATGTGTCCAGTTGGCTTTGGAATCTCCACTCCAGCAGCTCCCTGGGCAGCCTGGGTCAGTGCTCCAGCACCCTCAAAGTGAAGAAGTTACTCCTTATATTTAGATGGAGCTTCCTATGGTCAAGCTTGTCCACATTGCCTCTTGTACACTCACTAGGCAGCACTGAAAAAAGCCTGGTCCTATCCTCCTGACCCCCACCCATTAAGGATTGCTAAGCATTGATCAGATTCCCCCCACCTCAGTCTTCTCCAGGCTAACCAGCCCCAACTGTCTCAGCCTTTCCCCATAAGAGAGATGTTCAAATCCCCTAATCATTTTAGTGCACCAGAGAAGTGTTCCCCTGGTGAGTTAACTGGAGAGAAGTGAGGTGGATGAGCTTGATGAAGCATTGATGCCATTCTGATCAGCCCTGCTTTGGGCAGCATTGCCCTCCAGCCATGCCTCCCTCAAAGGACACTTGACATCCCTGAGAGAAGCATTGGAGTTGCTTTCAAGTTGGTGGGAAGAGCTGGATGCCTCCAAAAGGGCCTGACAAAACCCAACACACTGAAAAGAGATTCTCAGCCTAGTCACAGGGTCTCAAATCCTGACTCTCCAGGGGGTTTAGGTGCCCTGACATTGCCTCCCAACCCTGCAAGCCAACAAAAGAAAGGAATCCTCACTCTTTCCTTTTGCAACGCATCCAGAAAGGAGCAGCAGCTTTAGCATATCCCAAAGCTTAGCAGCTAAAATACTCAGCCAGGAGTTGAAAACCTGAGCTAAATGAATTCTTCTATCTAGCACAACTCCAGGCTGTGTTGATCTGCTCTGATAAAGTTATTTTATCACCTGGATATCCATGGAATCTCAGGGCATTTGGCTGCACTCCTTTTAGTTAGCAGAGAAGAGGAAAGGGCTCGGGAGGCCCAGTTATGGGAGCAGAGATCCATGTGACTCTATTCCTGCTATTGCCTGCAGAATCCTGGGCTCCCTGGGGAAGAACTTTCTATTGTTATTTGTATTTTGTTATGATGATCTATTTATTGCCTTTTTTTGGCCCAGGCTTGCTTTAAGAGGAACATGTCAGTGTGTCTGCAGAAGGGAGCTGAGCTCAGCAGCCTCCCACCACACGTCAGCAAGCTGAAGTCTGACGTTAGGAGTGACAAAGCATCTGAGACATGCCCATGAGTCAAGGGTGAGGTGGCAATCCAGCAGGGCTTTGAAGGTGAAGGCCTCAGGTGTTGCAATCCTGCCCTGGACACACCTTAAGCACCTAAGTCCTGTTGTTGGATCTGAGCCTTGCTGAGTCTGCCCTCATAGCGATCTCCCCTCATTGCTGCTCCCACACTCAGCAACAAGCTCCTGGTTTCTTTTACAGTGTCCCCAAATTTGCTTCACCCTGCAGGAAATATCCAATGTCTGAAATCTCATCTCAAACCTTTCAAGTTTAAATGTAAAACATGTCAGGACATAAAACTGACACGCAGTAGGGAAGCTTGAAAGGATGCAGGTTTATATAATTCCTCTAAGCAGGGCTTGGTTTAGACCTGTGGCTTAGGGTCTTGCTTTCATTTAAAAAGCATTACTATAAGCACTGCTTGATCTTCTTCTCCCTAATTACTCTGCTGTGTGGAGGCAAAATGCTGGTGCAAGGCTGGGATGGTGCTCAGAGCAGGCAGGAGCTTGGTGCTTGGATCTCTCCTGGGATATAAGCTTTGTGGCTTCTTTGCTTCACTGGGTGCTGGCTTGAATCACATGAGGAAATAAGACTAACAAACAGTTTAAAATGCATCATGTAGGAATCAAGAAACACAGAACTATTTGTTAAGGAGTCAGCTATTCTCTAAGCAGAGCAGAACCCTTCCTTCTTTTGGAAGCAACGTCGCTCGTCGCGCTGCTCACAACAAAATTAGAGTGAAAGAATCACTAATCAAAGCCCTTAGATTTTATCATGACCAAGTCTCTAAGAAGTGATCCTTCTACCATTGCCAGAAACTCAATCATTTATCAAAAACTTGTAGCTCTTCTCTTTTTTTTTTTTAATTCCTTTTCTTTTGAGAGCCATAACACATTTTGCACCAATAAATAGTCTCCGAGTGTTTTTATCCGCGGCGTTGTTTGTGGTAAGAGCAGAGAGACAGACTTTTGTATACAAGAGAATAAGGAGATGGTTTCAGCTGCTTTTTGTCATCTGATAAGATTGCTTTGTTCTGAATTATTTGGGGAAAAAAAACAACAACAAACAAACCAACCAAAAAAAATTTGGGGTAGTTCAGACAACTCCCCAAACGAGAAATGAGACGAGAAATATCATTTTTTATTAGCTTTCCTACCTCCTCCACCAGGCTTTTGCAACTTTTAATTGAATTTCAAGAGCAAAAAAGGGGCAATTTACTGAGAAGAAGGAGGAGGAGGAGGAGGAGGAGAGAAACTTCTTCAGAGCCTGCATAGTTTTAAGAGATGGATTTTCCTAGCAGGCTCTAAATGATTGAACGTGAAATGGCAGACACTTCCCAGCAGTGTTGGTCAAGCCAGCCAAGCAAGAGCTAATAAGCTTGATTTTTCAAGTCCTAGTTCAGATTTTATTAGGCATAACTTTATCTTCAGGGAAAAATTTACAGTGAGAAGTAGCAGCAGCAGCCCAGGGATCTGCAAAGGCTTGAGACACAAATAACAAAGCCTAAGAGAAGAAATTCAGCTCTCAGTTAACTTTATTGCCTTCAGTTGGCTCAAAGCAGTAAAAGAGCTATTTTTCTCCTAAGCTAAGAAAGAGGTTCCCTTCCTAAGCAGGTGATATATCCTGAAGGATATAGAGCATTGTTTTTTCCTATAGATATTGTCCATATTTGGATCATGCAATTTTGAAAGTACTTTAGCACAGGAATTCTTCCAAACTCTAAATGTCTCCTGAGGTCCTGCAGAAAAAGAGCCCTCTCCAGCTCCAGCAAAGTCCATGGGACTTTCTCCACTGAAAGCAAAGGAGGCAGGCTCAAGCCTTAAAACCATCTCAGTAATAGCAAGATTTTATTCTGCCTGCAAAGAGAAATAAGACTTTATATATATATATTTGCTAATGCACCAATGTCTTTGAGAAGTTAGGATAATAGATGTATTTACAGCTTAACACAAACTTTATATAGTATAAGAAATGTCTTCAGCAGCTGAAAGAGACAACATTTGGAATGATCACCCTTTCAGATGTCAGGTCTGAGGTGAGAATTCCTCTGCAAAGATCCTTTAGCCTTTGGAGATAGCAACACGTATCGTTCCGTGTGAAGCTGGTGCACTTCAAGCCCACATCTCCACGCACATGGAGATGGAAAGAAACACCACACAAGCAGTCTCATGCCTGGGCTACTTCTAAGAATTCCCAGCAACAAGGAGAGATTTCCTAATATTGAATTATTGAAGATATTACTGAAGGTATGGCTACACCAAACTGCCTTGTCTCGCTGTATGAGAACGCGCCGAGACGTTTCTCCCTCTCCTTTGGTTTCTGCTGACTGCAGTAGGAATTTTACAGACAGCCCAGTTCCAAACAAAGAGGATCTTCTCCAGAAAAAAAAAACCAACAAGAGAAATACAGTTTTGTTGTAAAAAAAATAAAATAGTTAAAAAATGATACACTTGTCGCCAGTAAAATATTTACCCTGACAATACTAATACATAGGGAAAAACCCCAAATTATTGGTGGTACACAAATATTTTGCAAGAGGAATAATATTAATTTAATCCTACCCAAGGACAGATGCAGCTTTACTTGATGGCTAAATTATTGCACTCAGAGATTTAATTATTTGGGTTTTTAGAAGTGGATAGCAACACCTATATGACACATAAAAGAGCAGTACCCTCTGTGCTATGTTTGGCTAGAATATTGCACTCAGATACTAAATGATTTCTGGTTTCAAAGTTGGAAACAACACCTATATGACATATAGAATAGCATTATCATGCTATGCCGACCCTAAAAATATAGGTAGATACCAGGAATTATGGTGAATTATGAAAAGATTTATACCAAAATGCAGTGTTATTTTAGCTAATGATGTAATTGTTGACATACGAATGTCACTTTCCACCAGGGTATTGAAACCCTGCAGCTATAGTTTCACCAGTTTGTGTGAGGGCATAAAAAAAATGAAGATAAAAATTAACCAGTTTGTATTTTATCAGTTCTCTTCCATTTTGTTTCGTTTTCCACAGCTCTGTTTTCAAACAGAGCTGCTTAAGTTTGGATTTGTAAGCAGTTGCACGCAAACGAAACTTGAATGCGTCCGGAGTAGAGCAAACTCCACTCCTGACCCTGACCAAAAGCAGATGCTGGGAGACCTGCAAGTCCTACATCAACAGGAATAACAGAAGGAGTGAAGGAAGGAATGAACAGACCTAAAGCAGGTGCTGGAAGACCTGCAGGTCCTCCACCAACAGAGGAACTGACAGAGGAACGAAGGAAGAAACGACCGTTGAGTATCACGAACAACAACATATACGCAGCGTGGTAGCTCTCCACCCAAACTGCTGCTCCACTAAATCATACTGCTAGTTTTACTCCCATATGGAGGAGTTGTAGTAGAAATGCAGATTTATTTCTTTCTTTTTTTTTTTTCTATCTCTTTGCTTATTTTAGCCATTTCCAAATTTAGTCCGTGGCTCCCTGGTAGCCCACGGGGTCATGGCAAATGCTCTGCTGGTCATTCACAGACCCATAGTAAATAAGACTTCATTTCCTTCAGTGAAAAGGTCAATCAGAAATGTGTACAACTGTCACTACGAAGTTTTGAGGGTTCCTGGTGGCCTACAGAGCCAAAATATTTTGGAGCTCTTGACTTAATCTGACTTTTTTTCCCTAAGCAAGCTGTAGTAGAAAGATAAAACTTATTTAGTGATATGCTAGTCAGTGCTCAGCTGCATCTTAACCTCTCTTGCAGGACCTGAACAAGCAATTTCATTTCTTAATCTTAATTGCTCTTATCAGAATAAACCCAAATCTATTTGCTCATGATATGTTTGCTTTTGAACTTGTCTGGATGGATGGATTCAATCCCTGGAGGAGTTCAGAGGAGTTTTGCCTCTGCATAGCCAATATCATGAGACAGATATTTAGGATGTTTAAACTAGAAACTTCCCCAGGAGCTTGGGGACTGAGCAAGAGGTAGAAAATAAGTAATGCTCCAGAACCAGGTCCTTCCAATGGGGTAAACTGACAAAGAAACTTCAGTTCATAGTGGGTCAGAGTCTGGCCCAGAGCAATCTGACTTGGTCAATTCAGGCTTCCTTGTTCCTTTATCTTAAAATGTGGGTTTCTATGCTGTAAAATATGGAATGGGGGGCTCAAATACTAAACAGAATGAGATAGTATTTAAGAATATAGAGGTTCAATGGGAATTTGAAAACAATTGCCTAGCAATGAGTTTAGGATGTAGGCTTAAAGGAGAGGACATAAGCTAAAGAAATTCAGAGACAGTCTTCCCTGTAGTAGATTAATCTGACAAATGTCTCCTTTATTGGCACATTAGCATTTTTCTCAAGTTCCAGTATTCACTAATAATGATTCACAGACATTTTTAAGCCACAATGACCAGTGGAAGTGGTGTCCATAGCCTCTTTGGTAATAACTTTGATAAGCACTCACACTCTAGATTTTGCTTCACCCCAACCGATGTGAAGACCTCAGCCTGTGGATGACACACATCACATCCAGGTGAGATGTTCTAATGGTTAGCTCTGCTCATTACCAACACAACAAAGAAACACCTTTCCAAACTTACTCCCAGCCACTTCTCCTGCTGTGAATTTAACGGAATTCTTGCCTTTTCACCAGAAAACTCCAAGTGAGCACGCAGCACTTTTCTCCCCCTTGTACCAACCAGCTAATTACTGGCAGCCACCTCGAGTTCCCGAATATATTACACTGTTTAAACAAGACCGAGGTGAGATGCTGACGGCAAACTAGCTGCGCTGTGCGGGTCGGAGGTTGACCTGATGTCGCCCGGCTGAACCGAACCGAACCGAGCCGAGTCGAACCAAACCGAGCCGAGCTGTGCCGAGCGGAGCCGAGCACCTGCCACCGCGGGCTGCGGCACAGGACAGCAGAGGTCGCCGCCGTCCCGGCTCTCTAGCCCCGGCTCGACGAGCACCAGGTGCCGGAGCAAGGATGGACGGAAAGAGATCCTATCCCCCCCCCTTTACCCCTTCTGAGCCCCCCGACCCGAGGCTGAACCCCTCCACCCGCCTCCGTCGGGGGTAGAGGAGAGCCGCAGGTCTGCGGGCCGGCGGCTGCCAGGGGTTAAAGGAGTGGGTGGGAAGTGATGGGAGGCTGCGGAGCTTTCCCTTGCCAAGGATAATAAATCGGATGCCCCTGACATGTTTTCCTTAGCCCTTAGTGCTCCCTCGCTGCGCGGCCGTGGGGATGGAGAGGGCTGGAGCCTTCCCCCACCCCCCCACCCCCAGTCTCTCTCGTTCTCGGCTCTGCTCTAAGGGCACTTTAGGTGAATCAGACCTTGTGTGCAGGAGGCAAACCATACAAAGGAGGCTTTCAGGGGCCAAGCAGGAGAAGGGAGCGAGGGCTGAGCAAAAAAGAAAANTGTGCTTTCTGACAGTTCCTCGGTGTCTGCAGCTGTCAGGGAAAAAGCACAGGCTCTCCGTGGTAGGTGTGCAGAAAATGCCTCTCCCCTATTCCTACCCCCCCTTCCCCCCCAAAAAAAGAATCTCAAACCAAACCAAAGCAAAAAGTCATCGACGGGTCCGATGCAGGCGGGATGGTCCCGGTGTTCCCCCACCCCCTCTTCTCTACCACATCCCGCCGACCCATCGGTCTTGCGGGTCTTTGGGGGGGATCAACCGTGTCCCCGGAGTCCTCTGCCCGGTGCCGCTGGAGCCCAACGCCGGAGCCGCAACGCCCCGCAACATGGACAGCATCTTCCCGAGGGACTGATTCGCTTCTGCCTCGTTTTTTCTTCCTCCCCCAGTGCTGGGGTAGGGAGGTGGGGGCTTTCCTCGCCCTCTGCTCTCCCACATCGCCTCCTCCGCATGGCTATGTCCAAGGAGCATCCCTAGGCACTGCCCCTCTCCCTTCCAGCGCTCCCGGCTCCGTCCCGGACCCAGGCGGCACGGCTCAGGGTCTACTAAATTAAAAGGGAAGAACATCCTTCATCCCATGGGATTTCAGGAAAAAAACCCAAACAAACAATACCACACACACACACACACAAAATAAAACCACGACATAGGTTCACAGCCCTAGCGCAGCGCCGATGGATGATGAGCGACCCTCGGACGGTGCCACCGAAGTGGCTAGTGGCGAGTGCAGGCTGGAAGCCAGAGGTGCAGGCAGAGCCTCGACACCCCAGCCCCCAGCTTGGCCTCTACAGATAATCTATACCCCGGATTCTCGACTCGGATGGAGAAAGACGCTTAGAGCATCATGGCAAAAAGTTACCTGTCAGGTCATCGAGCTATCCTTTTGGGAAGTGGAAAGAGCTAGGAAAGGACGTTCCCTTTTACCAGACCTTAAAATATAAAGGAACAGAGGCAGGTCTTCCATCAGCCAGCTCTGCCCATCCCAGTAAGGTGAGAGAAAAAAACAGAAAGAGCTCAAAAAACTCGCTTTCATCCCTCCTGCAGGTCCGCGGGCGCGGAACTTGCTCCGGAGCTCACTGTCCCCAGCAGCAGGAGCACAAAACCCCCCCGGAGACAGGTGACCAGCCCAACGAGAGAAGGCAGAAGTTATCAAAGTATAAATCTCTTCGCACTTACTTCTTCCCTGTCGCCGGACCCTGGAGGCGTGCTGGCTGCCAATGTATTCCATAAAGTTCAAAGTGATAAAAAACCAAGAAATCAGTCGCAATTGCATAGTAACCCTTTGAGAGTTCGGCTTCTCCTTTTCGTCCTTTTTGTCTGTTTTCTTCTCTTTTTAAGAAAAAATAATAATAATAATAAACCGGGGTGGTAGGCTGCAAGGGATGAACACAGCAGCAGAAATACCTGCAGTGAGATCCAGAGCTGGGCTTGACTGGTTGATGCCTTTTCCTTTTTTTTTTTTTTTTTCCTTCTCTTCCCCTTCTTTTATTTTTCGGTATTTTTTCCTGGGATTTTTTTTTTCCTTTTAGTTTTTTTTTTTTCGTTTTCTTGTTGTTTCTTTTCCCCCTTTCTCCTCCGCTTTTTCCTATTGCACTTCCTCCCCGCTACCTGCCGCAAACCTCAGAAGGGATTCAACAGCCGAAAGGAGCCGAGTAACCACCGCCGGGATCCATACCGGGCCGGTGGCCGGTAGCATGTTGTGGGAGGGAAGGGAAGGGAAGGGAAAAGGGGGATGCCGGGGCGGGTGCGTGCGGCTGTGCGCGCCCGTGTGTGCGCCGGGCGGGCGAGGTGCCGACAGGATAGAAGGATGGATGGATGGCGCTGGGAAAGAGGAGTGTGCGAGAGAGGGAGGGAGGGAGCAGAGGAGGAAGGGGGGAGGGAGGGTTGGGGCAGGAGGAGAAACCCAGCCCCGTTCGCCGCCGTTCCAGAGCAGCCTCCAGTCGCCGAGCGCAGGTGGGCCGGACCCCCTCTTTCCCCCTCAACCACCCGTCTTCTCTAACCCCCCAACCCCTCACTACCCCTCCTCGGCTTTCCGAACGGGAATCCTCCCCGAGCGTCATGCGGGAGCTGATTCGGAGCGAGAGAGGCTCCCAGGGAGGAGCGGGGAGGGAGGAGGAGAGCCCCAACCGCTCCCGGCACGACGCGGGGGAAGCTCCCCGCTCCCGGACGAGCTCCCCTCGGGGGTCTCAGTGCCTGAGCATCCTCCAGCGGCAGGGATGGGAACGGGGAGTTGGGATTGGGGCTGCGCTACCCCTCGCCATGGAGTGGGAGCGGGACCGAGACCAGAGATCGGGACTGGCATCGGAGCCAGGACGGGCACCGTGGCCGAGGCGGGCGGCACAGCTCTGCTGGCATCTCCTGTCTGGAGGGTTCCCCTCGGCTCCTCCTCTAGCTCTTCCGTTCCCCCGAGGAAATGCTGCTATCCCCCGTGCCCCAGTCCCTCCGCGTCGGGACAAGCCCCGGGAGAGGGAATGAGGGGTCGGGATGGTGTGCTCGACCCTTTTTTCCCCACCCGAAGGGGATACAGCGCAGCACTCCCTCCTTGCCTGAATCTAACTCCTCACCCCCACATCCCTGTTCCACATGGAGACGGGATGTTCTTCTTTGGTTCCTTTCCACCCCGGGAGAGGGATATTCCTGCCAGATTTCTCCGGCAGGACGGGGCAGAGCAAAGCAGCGTGTCCCGTCCAGGTTGGGAGCACCGGATGGCAGCAGGGGACGGGATGGGATGGGGTGAGATGGGATGGGATTCCTGAAGCCACCTCCCCACCACGACCCTCAGCAGAGCAAAGGCTCAGCTCAGCAGTGCCTGTTTGACTGAAGGGTATCGCGTTTCTGTTCTCAGACAAGAAGGGTTTTTTTTTTTAGCTGGTTTGTTTTTTTTCTTTGGTGTGAGAGGGGGGGGGGCAGGCTAAGAAGGGGGAGTTCAGGCTAATTCAGGGCAAACCCTGTGATTTCACTAACCCCTTTCTTGTTTCACTTCTTATCTCAGTGGCTATCGCTGGGATGAGAGAGAAAACCCGGAGAAAACAGCGCTGAGGACCATCAGTGGTGTGAGGAGCAAGCAGCCACTACTTTAGTTGTAACTCTTTTCCTCAGCCTCTCGCCCTTCCTCTCCCCACCAACCCCCATGCCCTTCTCAGAGCTGTTAAATATCTGTACCATAAAATGTGGGGGATTTAAAGGTCTGTGGGAGGCTCCCTTTGAAAAGGACTCTGGGGAAAGTCTTTCTAATCCAGGATACTTGAGCCGGATGGGGTGGGATTGCCAGAGAGGCATCAAATAAAAGTCACTGGGCAGACAAGGCAAGGAGCAATGCTGACACCAGGAAAGCACATTGGCCTCCGTGGTTTGTTTTGCTGGACACTTTGTGTGCCCTTGTGTGTGTGTGTGTGTCAGTGTCTGAGCAAGGCAAGAGAGTGGCATGAGCAAAGCTGTGGATGGGACATGTGTGTGAGCTAACCTGCAGCCAGCCCTCTGGAGCAACATTAGCACCAGTGGGCAGAGCAAAAGAAATGCTTTGTGAGAAACATAAGGAAAACATTAAACAAAGGTGGATTGCACTCCTTTCTCCTTGCCTGGACAAAGCGTGGCTGAGAAACTGCCTCTCCAGCCTCTTAACTTCCATGTGTCCCTTGCTCCAGCAAGGATACATGGGGCAGATGTGTTGGGAGACAGTTCCAGGGATCCACGAGCATCAGCAAACCCAATTTGTGGGGTGTGTGCTGAGTGAGGGCCAAGCAGAAGAGCAGGGTATGCCTGAGTGACCAGCAGTGTGGGGGGAGAGGTCACTTACTTGCTGTGGAAGAGAAGCAGAGGCAGAGACTAAGGATAAAACAAAAGCTGTGCCTTGACTTGAGATGAAAAGAAACAGAGTGAGAGGACACTGGAGAGCTAGGTTCCTCCTCCTTCCCCCAAACCAGCTCTGTTCAGGGGAGGTAAAAACCCACCCAACAACACCAAACCCAACCCATAAACAAGTTACTGCTGCTCTGTGATAAAAGGAGAAGATTTATCTTGCTGAAATGTGTGGAAGGAGCTCATTCCAGGGCAAAACTCTGGCGTGCAAGTCTCTGTTTACGTCGCTCATCCCGATGAGATATCGGTGGCAAAGTTCAGGCTGACATCAGCCCTGAGGAGGCAGAGCCAGGGGCCAGGCTGGGCTGCACAGCTGAGCCTGGTGCTGCTGGAGGCTCTCATGGCATCTAGATAAGCATCAACATCAGCATCAACAACAGCATCAACCTCAGTGGGGATTGGGCTTCCCCAAAAGCCTCCTCTCGCCAAGCCCATGGACACGAGGAGCCAGCAGCAGCAACACACACAGTGGAAAAAGCTGGATGTAGGATTTATTTCCTGGAGGATTCATGGAGGATGAATCAGAAGCAGCTCCTGGGGTGGGTTTTGGTGTGCCTCTCTGTTTTGGGGTCTGGTAGAGAGGGTGGGGAGGGGAAGGCTGCCTGATGGTCTGTGAGCCTGAGAACCCTGTTGTCCTGAGCTGCATGAAAAGCAGGAGCAGGAGACTGTAAAATCACCTAGGTATTAGGAGGTTTGGGGGTTTTGTTTCTTTTTTTTGTGCTTGTTGTGCTTCGTTTTTTAAAGAATCCTTTAGGCAAAGAGGAATATTGTGGGGGACTTTCCCTCCTCCTATTCCTGCCCAGCAGTTCCTCTGTGCAACTTCCCATAGCCAAAACAACCCCATTAATTTCAGTTTGCTGAAAAGCTAAAACATTGGGAAGAGGAAAGGGAATAAAAAGTGGCCTCAAAATGCTCAGCTTGTATCCAAAACTAAGATAATCATATTCAATTAATAGCTGCAAATGTGCCTGCTTAAAGTGGCACTCTAGTCATAAAAACTAGCCATGTGAACAGGACAGCTGAAGGCTAACCCTTTGTCATTCTTCTCTAGACTGGAAATAGTTTGTGTAAGTGAACAAAAGGGTCACTAATTTGCCTTTTCAACTTGGGAAACACAGTAAAGAAACGAAGGCTTTGGATTACTTCTGATACATAACTGGAAAAAAAATGAAGCACACTGTGTCCAACACAATATCCTTCTTTTTTTTCTTTTTTTCAGGTGTTGCTTCAAGGTGTAGAGGGCACCAAGGAAGTATCTTGTGTCCAACACAATATCCTTCTTTTTCAGGTGCTGCTTCAGGGTGTAGATGGCACCAAGGAGCTATCAGAGGGAGCAGGGTGAGAGAGGAGTGGAGCAGGCATCCTGAGGAAAGGTTGCACAAGCCTGACACATCTCCTCTTTGTTAAACACCAGCAATACTCTTGGCACAGCAAACCACCCCAAATCCTCACAACCTTTGCCCCAGATTGTTTTTTTCTTGCCCTTTACAAACTCAGAAGCAAGCACAGAGTGGGCAAGGCTCAAATCTATCAGAAAGAACCCAAACCACAAATATATATATATATATATATATTACGTGTGTGTGTAAGTATTCTTGTGTCTCTCTTCCTATTCTTTTCCATATTTCCCAGTTAACATCTCTCTGTGTTTCCTAACATAAACCATGTGTCCTTTAGCCATATTCAGTGTGGGGAGGTTCATCTTCACCAGGAGCATCCTCAATAGCTATGTTAACATCCCTCAACAGAAGATTATAAGTGCAGAGTCTAAATAAAGCACAAATAAGTGAGCTGAGAAGAGTTTTATTCACAGTGAATTGACCCTGTCAGAATATCTGTACTCTTTCAAAACTAAACTGGTTCCTATCCAGTCTCAACATCTTTAATAAGGTCTTTATGCCTCAGATATTTAGAAGATGGAATGGCAGAACAATCCGAGGCTGGCAGCAAACAGAATTGATTTTTCCCATCTCTGCCTTGTGCAGCTTGGTCATCATTGTACTAAAATCCCAATGTAATCCAAATCTGCAGGTTCAGGCCCTAAATTAGCATGTGGGGCTGGATTATCCTTCAGCCTGAGGCAGGCTCCTGCTGTCAGCTTGACCTTTCCCCAGTCTGAGAGAGAGAGAGAGAGGTTTGGATGTGCTCTTCTGGAGAAGAAGAGATGAATTCTTGTTGTATTGTACACAAGGAAACAAAATCAAACAACAAACCCCAAACCATATCTGTAGGAGAAATCCTGCAGCACAAACCTTCCAGAGGCAGTTCAGTGAAGGAAGCCCAACAGGAAGGCCTCAAACATCAGAACTTTTTGGCAGAGAGGGAGTTTGAGCAGTTACTAGGAGGATGATCAAACCATGCTAAGTCATTGTTTCCCTGGATTCATCTCCTAGTTGGTCATTGCTTGGACTTGCCATGGGATTGTAAAACCTTTGGGATGCAGACCAACTCTTTTTTGGTCTGTGTTTGCAGAATCTGTGCCTGGAGCCACTGTATCTTCAAGGAAAAAAAAAAAGAGGGAATAAGAATCTCTTGCATTGCCATGGAAGTGTCTGTGTATTTGGGGTGTAAATACTCCAGCTAGAGCACAAGTGCTGAACATAAATGTTTTTGTGATGTATGCTAAAAGTAGACAAAAAGATGATGTTTGTGGATCTAGGCTGACTTTAACCTTTCAGAAGACACTACCAGAATAACTGCACTGGTTTCTAGTCAGGCAGCAGTTTTCCCATCTTAATATAAGGAGAAACTTCTTTCCTTTGAGGGTGCTGGAGCACTGGCCCAGGCTGCCCAGGGAGCTGCTGGAGTGGAGATTCCAAAGCCAACTGGACACATCCTGTGCAAGCTGCTCTAGCTTCTCCTGCTCTGGCAATGGGATTGGACTAGCTGATCTCCAGAGGTCCCTTCCAACCCTTAACATGCTGGGATTCCCAAGTATACTTCTGTGGTGACAGCACAGAAGGTGGAACTCTAACTGGCTAAAGCTGGAGGCTGTGAGTAACCAGCAACAAAGCTTCCACAGGACTCTGACACATCCCTAGGTGTTTTCTTCTCTATGAGTTGAGTATTTGGGAAGGCAACTCACAACAGCCAGGTCAGGAGCTGCTTTCTCACTTGGATGGTGTTTCCTGTGATTTTCTTTGGTGGTAGTGTCAAGCTTAGGTAGATCCCATCCTTGCTCATTCCCACTTCTTGGGCTATGCTGGTCCCAGCATTAACAAGATTCTTGGGCTGGAAAAGTTTCTTTCCAGCTGAGGAAATGAGAATGAAAAGCCTGACCTATAAAGCAGTAAGGGCAGGGAGTGTCTCAAAGGGGTCAGTGGAGCAATCTCACTGCTGAAGGTGAAATTATAGGAGTAGGATCCTCTGGAAAGACAGGGAATAAAAAAGCTACAAACAAAGCTGTTTGTTGGTGCTCACAGCCCAGCATGGGTAAGGAACAGAAGATGGATGATGGTGCCCAGTGTGGTTGGAGTTCACATGCTGCACTTGCAGTTGAAGTTCATCTTGCTGCAGTTCCAGCTGGCCTCAACAACCTCATCCCATTGCCAGGAAGCAATCCTGAAGCAGTGCAGCTCTGGTGACCTGAAAGAAGGCTGGGAGTAGCTGTAGATGAGTGTGTAGGTGTGGGGTGCCCTGTGCTAGCAGGGGAAGGCAACAAGGATTCAACTGAGCCATCCAAAATGGCTCTTGGGTCCCAAAATACAGTGAATCAGCAACACTGCTCCTCCTGAACAAACACATCAGGGTTGGCACACGAGGAAAAGTTGTTACAGAGGCCATAATCCTGCAGAGATTGAACTCTGAGGAGCATTCTGTTCAAACAAGGAAGGACATTTTGAACTTAGTCAGTCTCTTCTCCCAAGTAACAAGTGATAGGACAAGAAGAAATGGCTTCAAGTTGCACCAGGGGAGGTTCAGCTTGGATATTAAGAAGAATTCCTTCACCCAGGAGGTTCTCAGGCATTAGCCCAGGGAAGTGGTGGAATCAGCTTCCCTGGAAGAGTTAAAAGCCATGTAGATGTGCTGCTTGGACCCATGGTTTAGTGGTGAGCATGGGAGTGTAGGGTGGATGGTTGCACTGGATGAGCTCAGAGGGCTTTTCCAACCATAATGATATTATGATTTAATTAGGTACTTCCAGGCTAAGTTGCTGAAGATGATTTTGAGATCACAGCTTTCTGCACAGCCATCAGAGCACCTGATCCTCTTTGGATCAGGCTTCTCCTACCAACTTTTGATGTGCCTGCAGAGTTACAAAGAGCAAGAGCACTCAGGACATCCCAGGGAAGAGTTCCACATTCCATCAGGTGATCTTCTTCTCCCAACCTCCACTCTACAAGTGAAACAAACCCTCCAACTGCTAGTTAGTTCACTGTTTGAGGTGGGTTTGGTACCCACAGGCTCACAGCAAGGCTTTTGGAGCAGCTTTATCTAGCAGGACTTAACGATGATTGTTGAGAGCTTGCATCCTCCGGGAGAAGACAATGTGAGGTTTCCATCCTCCAAGAGCTCCTGGCAGGCTATCTGCCAGCAGCCAGGCTATCTCCCCGTGGGGGATGGCTACCAAAAGCACATGGATATGCATTTCAGGAACTGGCCAGGCTAATTTAGTGCCAGGGAGCCCAGCAGGGCCCAGGGGAGATAGCAGCTCCCCTTTCACATTCTAACACGGGGGCTGAGATTGCTTCACAAAAGCAGCAGAGTTGCAAAACAGCAGGGCTCGCTTGCAGCTGCGAGTGAATGAGGTGCTAAAAGTGCCTCCCCAGGGGCTGCCACAGGGACGGCAAGGAGCCCCCAGCACTGCTAACAGCTCTGCCAGGGACATAAACAAGCGGCCCCGAGCTGCTCTGCGGCTGCCAAGGGTGCGCGAGGAGCCCAAGGGGGAGGCAACGGAATTCCTGCCAGGAACCAACCGTGCTGCCCCAAAGGCACCAAGGGCCTGGAGACATCAAACCTCTCTGGGACCTGGGTATTTTATTTTATTTTATTTTATTTTATTTTATTTTATTTTATTTTATTTTATTTTATTTTATTTTATTTTTTTATATTTTTATTCTATTTTATTTTTTTATTTTATATATTTAGTCTATTTTATTTTTTTATTT
>VWZO01014036.1:57617-73860 GCA_013396975.1 Bucco capensis
TCTCTCTTTCTCCCTCCCTCTCTCTTTCTCCCTCTCTCTTTCTCCCTCTCTCTTTCTCCCTCTCTCTTTCTCCCTCTCTCTTTCTCCCTCTCTCTTCCTCCCTCTCTCTTCCTCCCTCTCTCTCGCTGCAGCTGATGCTGTCCCTGGAATCCAGCCCTAATTGGAGCTCTGCAGCAGGCCATGTTTTCCATCACTGGCACATGGAGCTGTAAGTCCCTGGGGACCAGCCCAGCACTGAGCTGCTGCTTTCTGTTAAATGCTGCAAATCAGAACAAGATTGCTCTTTCTGCTGAATCAGTTTTGCAAGTGCTCCACCAACTCCCTGCCAGATCATCATGTAATAAATAAAAACATCACCAAAGATACTAGGCTCTGACCTCAAAGAACAACAAACAATAAACCCCAGCAGAATCTTTCAAGGAAGATGTTTCTAAGTTTGCACTTACTAGAGTGATCTTCACGATCAAAGATCAGTTTACCCCTAAAAAGCCTGAGGGTTCTTCCTTTCTCCTTTCATCATCCTTTCTCCCACCCTTGGTGTAGCCTCTGACACCTCTAGGCAGGCTCTGCAGGGATGTATGGACCACACTGGTGATGCAAGGATAACTCCAACCCTGCCATGATGGCTGTAAAGCTTGGGAAAGCTAGGACACAACTAACCAAGGAGGAAGCCTGAGAAAATATTTTGCACAAGCAAGGTGAAATTGAGACTTCCAGAAGTGCAGGGGAATCAATCACACAATCCTAGAGTAGTTCAGGTGGGAATGGATCCCCAGAGGTCCCTATCCCACCCTCCCTGCTCCAGCAGCTTCCCTCCAGCCCAGCACTCAGCATTGGCTCCAGGTGCCTTTGCAATCTCTGCAGGGAAGGAGACTCCACAAGCTCTCTGGGCAACCTGGGCCAGTGCTCAGGCAGCTGCCAGCAAACAAGTTGTGCCTCAGCTTGAGGTGCAACTTGCTGCCTTGCAGTTTGTGCCCAGTGCCTGCTGGCCTAGTGCTTGGCCCCATGGAGCAGAGCCTGGCTCCAGCCTCTTGCCATCCTGCCTTGGGCTCCTGCTCTGCAGGGAGAAGGTCTCCTCTCAGCCTCCTCTGCTCCAGCCTCAACAAGCCCAGCTCCCTCAGCCTTTCGTCAGCAGGGAGATGCTCCAGCCACTGAATCCTCTCTGGAGCTCTCTGCTGGACTCTGTGCAGGAGCTCCATGTGTCTCTTGTGCTGAGGAGCCCAGGACTGAGCCCAGTTGTGCAGGTGAGGCCTCCTGAGGAGAGGAGCAGCATCACCTCCCTCCCCCTGCTGCCAATGCTCTTGCCAGTGCAGCCCAGGAGAGCATTGGCCTGCTTGGCCACAAAGGTACATTGCTGCCTCCTGGACAACTTGTTGTCCACCAGGACCCTCAGCTCCTTCTCTGCAGAGCTCCTTTCCAGCAGTTTCTGCCCCACCAGCAACCAGGCAGAGGGACAGCAGCAGGTAAGAGCATTCCCCTCCTGACCATGGGCATGTGTCCATCACCCCAGGTTGGGAAGGAGAGAAGGCTCTGAGTGATGTTCCCTGCAGCTCCCTACCACAGAGAGGGATGCTTCAGGCCAGGGAAGGTGAGCCAAGCCTCCTGCTTGGAGCCAGCACTTAGCTGCACAGCTGCTGCAGTTCAGGAGGCCAGCAGCCCCTGTGCAGATGCTTGCTGGGCTGGGTGGGAGGGTGAGGGAGGTTTTATCTGCAGACATTGCTGAAGATGGAGCAGTTAGCATGCTTGAGATGTGGGAGAGAAGGTGGTAGCTGACCTCAGGCAGACCCAGAGCATGCAGGCAACAGCTCTGGGTGCTTCGGTGCTATGGCAGTCCTAGGTATGCTTGGACTTGATGAGCTTAGAGGTCTCTTCCAACTTTAGTGATTCTGGGATTCTGTGACACTGAGGCTAATCTCTAAGGACTCTTGCTATTCCTTTGCACTTTAGCCCCTTGGGTTAATCCCTATTCATTTCTTTCAAGCCAAAGATCCTTGGCTGAAGACAAATACATGGCAAGGAGCCATCCCAGCCTTGGTGGCTCAGGGTCAGGATTAAATCAGCTGGAGCAGGAGGATTTCAGCTAAGATGCCATGCCTAGGAAGAGAAGGTCAACCTTCTATCAACACAGGTTTGATCTCTGGCCTCTTCCAACCCACTCTTCTTCAGGAGCAGGTTTTTTTTTTGGAGGGGTAAGCCAAAATGTCAAGCTTCTGTTGTGCAAATCTTTGTTGTGCTTTTCTGTAGTATGAGAAGACATCCTTTTGGTTATTAGTGGTGCCTCTTTGGAGCTGAACCACCATGATCTTGTCCTTGCCTGAAGGGTTTTTGTAGGCACTAACATGTTTAAGAAGAGTTTTCACAGAGTCACTGCTGGGTTTTGCTGTAAGATGAGTCCATGAAGTCTATTAGGAAGGAATTCTTTCCTCAGAGGGTGGTGAGACACTGGAAGAGGTTGCCCAGAGATGTTGTGAATGCTCCATCCTTGTTCAAAGCCAGGTTGGATGGGCCCTGGGCAATGTGGACAAGTGGGTGGCATCCCTATCCATGGTAGGGACATTGGAACTAGATGATCTTTAAGGTCCCTTCCAACCCAAACCAGTCTAGGATTCTACTAAGTACTACATCCCTATGTGTTTTAAACTCCTGCAGGGCTGGTGACTCCAGCACTGCCCTGGGCAGCCTGGGACAATGCCCAACAACCCTTTCAGGCAAGAAATTATTCCTAAAATCCAACCAGAACCTCTCCTGGTGCAACTTGAGGCCATTTCCTCTTGTCTTCTCACTGTTAACCTGATAGAAGAGATCTACTCCCATCTCACTCCAACCTCCTTGCAGGGAGTTGTAGAGAGCATTACATAGTTTAACTATCTGTTCTTTATCCATTATGTCTTTTCATCATCATTTTTGGGCTCTGGAAAACTGGAGCACTGCCTTTCTCTTTCTTTTGGCCTGTTTTGTCAAAGCCTTGTTCCTAGAGTCAAACAGTTAATGGTTGGAAGCTGAATTCCTCATCCATCACTCTGATTCCTTCCCTGCCAGATGAGACAGGAGAGCAGTGGAGCCAAAAAGCTCCTGAAGCCAAAGCATCTACATTGCTCACAGTGTGAGGAATTTCATAGCTCTTAGGACTAAAAGCTTCCCAGTGGAGTGATGGGAGAAGCTCTGGAGCATCTAGCTGGGGATAGTTCAGCAGCAGCAAGTGTGGAGGTGCAAGTTAGAGGAACATCTGTCAGGAATGATAGATATAGTGTTACCTCAGGGTTTGGGGCTGGCCCAGAGACCTCTCCCAGTTCCCTAAAGGGAACTTCCAAGCAGGCTGCAGAGGGCCTGTTTGCAAAGGCCTGCAGTGAAAGGACAAGGGGCAATGGTTTGAAATTGGAGAAGGGTAGATTTAAACTGGACATTAGAAAGAAGTTCCTCCCCACGAGGGTGGTGGAACACTGGCCCAGGTTGCCCAGGGAGGTGGTTGAGTTCCCATCCCTGGAGGCATTGCAGGTGAGGCTTGCCAGGGCTCTGGGCAAGCTGATCTAGTTGAGGATGTCCCTGCCCAGTGCAGGGGGGTTGGACTAGATGAGCTCCAGAGGTCCCTTCCAACTCAAACCAGTCTAGGATCTCTAAGTGCCCAATGGAGAACCAGGACCTGCCTCATCTCACAGGGAATCTCATCTCCATGCCACTGTGGCTATAGCTCACTAGCCTAAAGCTCTCCTTCTGCAGAAGTGAACTTATGAACCTTTTATTTTATGGATAACTTAAGAGCCCTGAACAGAACAGAAGGATTTTGGCTTCTCCTTGCAGCATGACAGATTCTGCTGAAGACACCAGCAGAACTGGATGGGTAACCTCTAGTCCAAGTTGAAACTGCTCTGAAAACATCTGGTTTAGCTTGCCTCTTGCAGGTGGGATTTGTCATCCCGAGCACTTTTGTGGGGAGCTGCTGACTCTGAGGTTGAAATAGTTTGAAGGTTAGAAACACAAATAAACAACTCATAGACTTGACTGCAGTCTCAGCCACTCCAGTGGCTCCCAGCTAGGTCACTTGGTCAAAGGACAATTATCAGAGCCCTTCCCAGACTGAATTGAATCCTGAGGCAAAATACAACTGGAAACTCCATCTTCACAGGGACTAAAGCATCACATTTGACATTGGCTCTGTTATGGAGGAAACTGCCAGGAATGGATGGGGCTGCCACCACCTCTCTGGGCAACCTGGCACAGTGGCTCAGCACCCTCCTGGGGAACAACTTCTGCCTGACAGCCAACTGAAATCTCCCCTCCTCAAGCTTGGATCCATTCCCCTAGTCCTAGCACTGCTTGACAGCCTAACAAGTCCTTCCCCAGCTCTCTTGGAGCCCTTGCAGGTCCTGGAAGGCCACAAGAAGGTCTCCTCTTGGAGAATACCCACTTGGTGTTCACACAACCAAATCCTAGCATCATGGAGTCATAGAATCAAATGATAGAATGATGGAATCAAATCATCCTAGTAGCCTAGAATCCAATAATGAAATTATGGAATTATACACTCAAATCATAGACTCCTCCAATCACAGAATCATGGAATGGTTTGGGTTGGATCTTAAAGGTCATCTAGTCCTTGGGCTGTGAAAAATAGTGACTAACAATTCTTAGTGTTCATGAAGCTTTACTCCTCTATTCTGGTTCTAGTTTTGAGTCCAAACCAGGTATTCCATGCCCTAGAGGTTATAGTCAGTCCCTGAAACTTTCACACCAAGCTTGGGCCTTGAGGTCTCTTCCATCAAGCCTCAGAGCCAAGCAAGGCAGGGGCAGGATTAAGCTATTTAGCACCTAATGAACAGCCTCTATAAATAAGGAGAGGTTTGGGTCTTTATCTTTCCTGAAGGTCGGTCATCTGAATCTTGTGAGGATCAAAAGCCCAGCTCTGCTGTTGAAGAATGTCTCTGTTCTGCCTTCCATCTCAATCCAAGAGTTCCAGGATGCATCCCCTGAGCCTGTATCCTGGCTGCTGCTGAGTCCTCCTGCTCCAGCATCACTGGGGAGGGAGTTGCCACAAGGGGAATTTGGGTGTGCTATTGGTTTTGTGTATATATTTATATATATATATTCCATTTGCTTATTTTTTTCATTAGAGTAGTTTAAGTTTCATTTCCATTCCCTAAGTCTCTCCCTCTCTATTCATTTCTCCTTTTCTTCTCTGGAGTGGGGGAAAAGAGGATAACAGTGAATATCTGTCCCTGGGTTGATGGTTGGCCCAGCACTAACCCTTGACAATTTTATACCCCTTTAGGTTCCTCATTTCCAAGATGAATATTCCTAGTTTGTCTCTCTCTGTTGAAGTCATTGCCTGATTTTGTCCTTTTTAGTTTTCCTCTTTCTAATCTCTTCTTTTGCAATTGGGGTTGGGAGGAAGAACTGCATATGAGAGTGAAGATTCAAGCTCTTTTTTCAATCTGAGCTGTTCAGAGAGCATTTTGCATTTTTAGAGGTTTGTTTTATTCTTGGGGGAAATGATGTCTAATTATATCTAACTTAGGACACATTTATATTACCCTAAGGAGGGGGAAAAATGGTTTGTTTTTTACTAGAGCAGAATGCTTTGTTAATGCTGATGTATTCCCTTGTAACAGATAAGGGCTTAGATTTAATTCATCTTAAACAGTAGGCTTTTTATGGCTTCAACCTTTACTCTTTGCCATGGATCATAACCTCACTGAGAGGCCCAAATGAATTAAGGAAGAAAAGGAACAAATAATGAAGCAAAAGTCAGGAATTTGAGCACACCTGCCTCTTGTACTGGAGAAAAACCCATAGAAAAAGAATGGTATTGTTCTCTATCATCAACTTGTCTCTTTTTTTTCTCCTCCTCAACATAATTAGAACAGGAGAGTTAGTGTCCTGGGAATTTCTATGCTTCATTTACTAGCACCTGGTGTACCTCTCTCCTCTCTTTTTCTCCTAGCAAACATGTCTAGTAGATTTTTATCACTCCTGACTGCTGCTTGCTAGAGAAACATAGCAATGGAGGAGTTATTGCAGAGCTCCCTCATCCTCTTTCCAGGAGCCCACAGCTCCCTCGGCCTCTTTCCAGGAGCCCGCAGCATCCTCGGCCTCTTCCCCGGGAGCCTGCAGCTCCGTCATCCTCTTTCCGGGAGCCTGCAGCTCCCTCGGCCTCTTCCCCGGGAGCCCGCAGCTCCCTCATCCTCTTCCAGGAGCCTGCAGCTCCCTCGTCCCTTCCCAGGGGCCCAGAGCTCCCTCATCCTCTTCCAGGAGCCCGCAGCTCCCTCATCCCTTCCTAGGGGTCCATTGGTCTTTTCTCCATACCTCACTTTATTTTCCCTGGCAGAAGTTTCC
Source organism: Bucco capensis (assembly GCA_013396975.1). Lineage (NCBI taxonomy): Eukaryota > Metazoa > Chordata > Aves > Piciformes > Bucconidae > Bucco > Bucco capensis. Next base: position 63,948 of record VWZO01014036.1, read on the forward strand.
TTGACCTTGCCAAAGAGAAGATGTATTCTTTGGTACTTAGGGCCATGGTTTAGTGGCATGGAGGTGATAGGTAGACAGTTGGACATGATGATGTTAGAGATCTTTTCCAAGCTTAATGATGCTGTGATCCTGTGTGATTCCTTGAACTGGCACCAACTTTACACATGGAAACCTCTAGGATGAAATGAGCACTTTTGAGCTTCACTCAGTTCCTCTTCAGTCCCTGCCCATTGAACTCCAATGTAGCTTTAATTCCTCCTGGGTGGGAGATGAGCATTCAGCACAAGGGGTGGCTAGCTGCCAGCCTTCCCTAATTCCCTCCAAAGCACACATGGAATAAAACAGCAGACCTCCTTAATGCTGTGTTTATTGGAGGTCAGAAAAGAGAAGCCAATCCATGGAATCCTAGCTAATACTTTGGTCAAGCTGTGTTCTTTCTATACACAATTCTATTTCTATGCATGAAGCAAAACAGAAGGTTGGTTGGTGGTTGGGTGTTGGGTTTTTTCCTCCTTCCTATCAAATAAAGGACAATGTCTTATTTGTGCAGGTGCAAAGTGTTCCCTATGTGTGCCACGTCCTAGGTGAAGGTAAACTCTGACTCTGGAAGCCACTTGAGAAACACCACTGCTTTTGGTCCCAGGGTCAACATATGGCACTGATTTAGGGTATTATTCCAATGAACACCCTCTGCCACTGCCTCCTTGCTCTCTCCCAAGCCAGCAGCAACATATTTGGTCAAAGGACCAAGCATTTTGATGGAAGATAGATCCTAATCCTCAGTGAGCGAGTTACACTGTGATGATTTTTAGATATAAGGAGGAATTTCTTTACTGAAAGGGTTGTTAAATCTTGTCCCAGGCTGCCCAGGGAGGTGCTGGAGTCACCATCCCTGCAGAGGGGTAAGAAATATTGAGATGCTCTCCTTAGGCCCATGGGTTAGTGGCATGGGAGTGCTAGGGATGCTTGGACTTGATGAGCTTAGAGGTCTCTGCCAACCTTCCTGATTCTGTGATTTATCCAGCCTAGCTCCTTCTCTAGTCCCTGAAATCTTTCCCCAGGTGGTTATTTAACCAAAACAATATGAAAATACATCTAGCAGAGACAAATGTCTGCTTGTGGTGGTGGAAAGTTTTTAGTGGTAGGAGTGATCTCACCTTGCAAAACTCATCTGTGCATATTGTGTTTTACTAATGCTCTGGAGTGTTCAGCTCAGTGTTCTGGCAAGGGCAGTGGTGGGGATGAAATTGCTCTCAATTGTTAGAAATGGATGGGATTTAACAATACCTCCTCCCTTCTAGCAGTTTGGAAAGCATTCCCCAGTGCTGGAGAAAAGGCAGGTAAATATGCAGCAATTCCATAACCTGCTGTTCCACTACAGCCCCAGGAAGCTCTTCCTCCTGAATACCAAAACCTTCAGCAGGCATGCCATCTGGAAGGAATCTTCTGCCCTTTCTGGAGATCTCATGCTGCTTTGTGCTTGCAGCAGAGGAACAAAAAAGGAAATGACTTGCAAAGTTGCAGGTCATAGCCAAATCAAGTGAAGAGTGCAGTAAAGATTTAATTCAGGCACAAGCTAACAGTTCTCATCTTTCTCAGGAAGGGATGAGGAGTAGCAAGGAGGAATCCAGGATGAAACTGAAGAGGAATTTGCTGTTCTCCACCTGTGGGGTGAAACTTGGCCATACTAGAGCAGCTGGACATGGTTAGGACCATAATGGACAGGGCAGATATCTCTGTGTTGGGATGTCCTTGTGTATCCAACCTGCATGCTCAATGAGCTACTCAGAAAGGAGAAGCTAATGATCCAGGCAACAAATGTAACTAATACCTCACTTTTAGGTGTTTCAGGTTAGAAGAGATGGCTCCCACTCAAAGTTTTGTTATTATCAATACCCTTCCATAGTCAGAGAGAGAGGTGGAACATCTCTGGGATGAGGCCAGGCTGAGAGAGTTGGGGTTGTGCAGCCTGGAGAAGAGAAAGCTCCAGGGATACCTTCTTGCAGCCTTTCACTACTTAGAGAGCTTCTAAGAAGGATGGAGATGAACTATTTAGGGATAGGACAAGGGGAAATGGTTTTAAACTAAGAGGGGGATTAAGACTAGATATAAGGAAGAATTTCTTCCCCATGAGAGTGGTGAAACACTGGCCCAGGTTGCCCAGAGAGATGCTCTATCCCTGGAACTATTCCAGGTTCTTTAAAGGATTTGGGAGCATTGAAGCCAGTTTGCTTCAACTCTTTGAGGGCAAAAGACACAGAATAAGAAGAAAAGATTCTCATTCATTCACTTTCCCTTTCAAAAAAGGCTTCTTTAATTTAACAATGACAATTTTAAAGCCAGTGGGACCATCTAGGTAATAATATTAATAAGCAAGGTGATTTTAAGCTGGGCTTCAAGCAATTAAGGGTATTTTTTAATGCCTACTATGCAGCTTTTGCCTCCTGAATTTGCCTTCTAGCTCTTGCAATCTGCTAAAACATTTTTTTTTCTCTCTTTCTTAGAAGTATCTAAAGCCACATCTTTACTCACAGGGTTTTTTTTTCCTTGCCATCAGCAGTTTCAGGAAGGTTTTCCTTGGTGGTACAAATAGCTCTTGGAGTATATAGATGTCTCAATGTCATCACTTGGCAGCAGTGGAGCCCAGGGTGATGACATCCTGTTTTGACACAGTGTCATCATGCTGCATCTCAGGAGAGGAGGATGTTTTGACACCAAGTGCTGACAAAACATCACCATGTGAACAATTGCTCTTGAATATTCATGCATTCTGGGATGCCTGCAGCATACTAACTGCTATGGAGCAGAAAAGATGCCTGTTCAATGTATTCATTTAATTCTTATACAAACAAATGCCTACTGAATATTCCTAGCAGGGTGAAGGTGAACACATGTCCTATCCAAGAGGATGCTACCAAGCTAGCATTTTAATCTAGAGGAGGAGGAAAAAAGTAAATCAAACTACAAAACTCCTTTCTTTCTAACTTTTCCCCCCTGTTTTTTCTAATGTACAAAGGAAAATAACCTAAAGGTCAGAAAGAGCAGAGTGGAAGAAGGATGAACTTCATGTGAGAGACTGGAAGTAGCATTGGGAGGGAATTATCCTAACTGCCTACATGTGAAAGAAGAGGGGTGAGTCTTCTAATTGTGGAATTAGAGTATCATAAAATCAATAAGGTTGGAAAAGACCTCCAAGATCATCAACTGCAACCATAGACACATCAATCCCAGGCTACTAAACCATGTCCCCAAGTGTCACCTCTGCACGGTGTCTGAATCCCTGCAGGGATGGGGGCTGCAGCACTGCCCTGGGCAGCCTGGGCCAATCCTAACCACTCTGGCACACAACAAATTGTTTCTAATATCCAACCTGAACCTGCCCTGGTGCAACTTGAGACCATTTGCTCTTGTCTTAGCACTAGTGACCTGGGAGAAGAGCCCAAGGGCCAGCTGGCTCCAAGCTCCTGGCAGGGAGCTGCAGAGAGGGAGAAGGTCTCCCCTGAGCCTCCTCTGCTCCCTAAGCAAGCCCAGTGCCCGTCTGTCCTAGAAGCAGCAGCAATTCCAAGNCTTTGCAGCCAGCAGCACTTGGAAAAAGCGCTTGGGAAGAGCGTGGATGGAGCCCTCCCCGGAGCTGCATTCACAAAGCCTGGCCATGAGGATGATGAAAGGGTTAAAAACCAGCTCTTGTGCACGCAGAAGGTGAGGGTCTTCAGAATGCAACTAGGGTCAGAAAGGAGAGAGGAATGAATGGAGACCTAAAAGCATGGATGGACTCTCTTCCCAGCTTCTTTCCTCCATGCCAGTCAGAGCTCTGGGTGTCTTCAGTCAGCCCAGTGCTGTCTGCACTGAGAAGGTATGGAGGATGCTCCTGCCTCAGAGAAGTTGGCAAACAGGACCTTCTGTGTGGTCACAGAGTGACCAAGTGCTTTTCTTTTAGTGGCTAGAGATGATTTCCAGTGGCTTTGGTTTCTCAGGCTGAAAAGAACTTGCTTCAGCAGCAGTTTGTTTATCCAGCCCTTTGCCACACAGTGTGCAGAGCTGACACATGACAAAAAGCTGCCTCAGTCTGTCAGGAAAAAAACTCTGATTTTTGCCAAATCACTGATTTTTGTTGTTGTTGTTTGATCTGGCTTCACCACTGAGGAATTAAGTTTCCTTGACAGAAGATCTTTGGTTCCTCAGATGAGGAATTCAGTTCCCCTTGACAAAAGATCTTTGGTTCCTCAGATGACATCCTCTGCAGTCAAGCTTGTGCTTGTCTATCACTTGCATTCTTTTGCTTTGAAGGCACCAGGTCAATCTTTGTCCTCAGCTTTCCTCTGGTGCAACCACAGAAGCCTTGAGTGTGGCTACACTCGAGGATGGAATCTCACCCACTCCGTCTGCTTTCAAGCAGCACATCCAGCACTTCATCTTGCCTTCTCCTCTATTTTACCCTCCCAGAGCAGGCTGAAGGAATCAGATGAAGCTGAAGAGATGTCTCTCAAGTTATATATGTTCAATATGTCAGGAGAAATGGGTTTGGACCATTGCAGCTTGTTGATTCCTCAGCCAGCTGGCTTGGCAGGCTCCAGCAGCACATGCTGCCACACCAACTGGGAGGAGGAATGCATGGAAGCATGATGGTGAGGCCATGTGCTGGAGCAGATTGGATGGATTCCACTTATTGTAGGAGATGATGTGTTTAGGCTTCTGAGGGAAGGGGAGGTTGGACACCAGCTGTCACTCAGGACTTCATTTAACTGACTGAAGGAAGGTTCTCAGAGGTAAACAATGATAGGATAAGAGGAAATGGCTTCAAGTTGTGCCAGAGGAGGATCTGGTTGGATATTAGGAAGAATTTCTTCACCCAGAAGGTTCTCAGGCATTGGCACAAGCTGTCCAGATTGGTGATGGAATCACCATCCCTGGAAGAGTTCAAACCCATGGAGATGTGGTGCTTGGAGCCATGGTTTAGTGGTGAGCATGGAGTGTTGGGTTGATGCTTGCACTGAATGATCTCAGAGGGCTTTTCCAACCATAATGATTCTAAGCTGGAGTTTAAGCTTAGTCTCATGTTTTCACCATCTTTGACTAGATTCTGCCCTGCTCTTTTCACCCAAGGCATCTGAAGATGGAGGAGCTGGACGCTGCCATACCAAGCTCCACATCTACTACTACTCACTGAAGGCTTCCAACCAGACAAAAAGCATTCTCCATCCAAACAAGCACTTGTTAAAAATGCCTTTTATGAAGATCTGATATGGTTTTTTAGCATTCTTGTGAAGAAATGACAATGACTGACTTTTTACATCACCAATCCTTAGAATTAAGGCTCAATTAACCTTTTTTCTTTCCTTAATACAGCTGATTCTGCAAATAACCTGGGAAGTGGTCATTTTTACCTCTGATGCACCAAAATCACTTTGTAGATTACAGAATCATGAAGGTTGGCAGAGACCTCTAAGCTCAGCAAGCCCAAGCATCCCTATCACTGCCATGCCACTAAGCCATGGCCCTAAGGAGAGCTTCTAGATGTTTCTTAAACCCCTGCAGGGATGGTGACTCCAGCACCTCCCTGGGCAGCCTGGGCCAAGCCTGAACAACCCTTGCAGGGAAGAAATTCCTCCTTGTATCCAATATAAACCTCCCCTGGTGCAGCTTGAGGCAATTTCCTCCTTGTTCCCAAACCAACACCTTAGATGCCTTAGAGTAAACTGGGAAGGGAAAGGAGCCCAAAGCAAAGGAGCAGACAGAGAAAGCAACAAAGGGACAAATGACACCAAGCAGAATCAGGCTCAGAACCTCAGCTTGCTCTATCTTTGTCCTTATTTTTAGAGACTTATACAAGTCTCACCCAAAACTTAGCTCCCCAAATGCATGTCAAAGCTAGGCATGGGCTGTCAGAAGGATTCTGCTATGGAGCACATCCCAAAGGCAAACTTACCTCTGGTTACTTCTTGCTGGCCTTTCGTCAGGAAAGCTCCTGACTGAAACAAAACATCCTTGAGGAACTTAGGAATAAATCCATTTGCTTCCTGCCTCAAACACTTCTCAAACATTAACCTGAAGCCTAAAGGTTTCTGCCTTTCATTTCCTCAGGGGATGACAGGAGAGAGAGACTGAGACTGATTACAAGAGCTGGGGTGCTTGTCTGAGGTTCTTTAGCCTGACTCTGCTCCAGCAGCTAAGGAAAAGAATTCCATCTTTACCAAAAACAGAGCTATTTATGATGGGGAAATGCTAGCCAGGGACAAATCTTTGTAATGGGGGTGGAAGACAACCCACCACAGAACAAAGCCTGGTGTGTACCTGTGTGAGGAATGAAGCAATATTTGGCTTCAGCAAGCCTTTTGTAACCCATGCCTTTGGAACAGAAAGACTTTGGGATTGGCCTGAGGAAGAGTTTCTACACCTGCAAGTGGAAAAGGAAGAAAGGAACACTGGAAAATGGGTGTAAAAGCCCTGTTTCCACATAACCACAACATAACCACGAGACAAGATGCAGAACAATATGAGGAACAATGTGTGAGGGAGGAAATCAGGTGGGGCTCTCCAGTAACAAATCTGGAAGCTTTCAGATGTCAAAAACCTCCCAGAAACAGGAAAAAGAGGATGACTTGCATGCCCTGGCAAACTTGGAGCAAGTCAGCACCAATGAAGCACAGCTGGAGGCAACCAGAGCCAGGAAGCCACAGCATCCATGGGAATAGGGATTGAGTTTCACCTTCTTGGTGGTCAGCAACCTGCTCCTGCACTCCAAGCAGTGTGAGCCAGCCTTGCTCTGCCTCTGCATCCCAGGAGGAGCTCATGGCATGGGCTTGGGATTAGCAAGGACTTCCTAGCCCAAAAGCCTGGAGTTAGGAGGGAAGTGCACATCAGAGGAAAAGGACCCAGAGGTGCTGGTCAATGACAGCTGAAGATGATCGAGCAGTGTGGCCAAGAAGGCCATGAGCATCCTGCCTTGGCTCAGCACTAGTGCAGGGATTGTCCTCCTGGGCTGGGCATTGATGAAAAGAATTGTAAGAGAAGAGTGTAACATGGAGCCTGAAAATACCTCCATATGAAAGCAAACCCTCAGGATCTGTTTTGTTCCTGTTCAAGTTCTCCCTGCAAGAAGAAAACCATTCCTAAAAGTGATGGAGAACTCTCTGTGTGCTTAAAACTCCTAAGTGCTGATTGCTCCATCGTGTTGTGTGATGATAGAGAAAAGCAGACCACACCATCACTAGAAAACAGCTATGAAATCACTGTGGGAAATCAGATTTAGGCTGCTTTTTTTCTCCCCCCACCCCACCCCCCCCAGCTTCCCAAAGTTATTTTTGAATGGGATTCATTTCAGCAGGTTGTTGGAACTGTGAGGAATGAGCAAAATGAAGTGAAAATAGAAGTGAGAGCATGGAGGGTGTCAGTACAGTGTGATGCTGCTGCTTTCTAGCTTCCCTGACATCACCAAGACATCACAAGGAGAAGGATTCAGGAGAAAACACTCCAAGGGTTTTTGTGTCTGTGTTTGGGGGGAGAAATGGGTGAGTTTGGAGGAGATTTGTGTCCATGTGTCATATTTTCAGGTCTCAATTGCAAAGGGCAAGATAACACATGAGAGTTTTGATCTTTACTTAGTCCCAACTGTCTTGGGCTATATGAGCTGCAGGGTGAAAAATCATGGGAAACATAAACAGTGAATATATATATCATGAAGATTTCTACTTGACTATGTACTACCAGGCTCCAGAGTGGAAAATGGTGGGAGAATCAGCACCAAAAGTTGTAGTAGTCCTTGTCAGTGACTCCTAACAGACCTTCAGATCTGGGCTGTCAACTCCCAGGACCCCAACTTTCTCCGGTGACATCAGTGCCAGGAGTTCCCTGGTGCTGCAGTGATGATATGGTTGGATTTGATGATCTTAGAGGTCTCTTCCAACCTTCATGGTTCTGTGCTGTTACATCCTTTCCTTTCCCCTCCAAGAAGCACAGAGGATAAAGATGCTGACATCCACCAACTTATCTGGGGGCTTGGTGGGAGCTGTTGCCTCTCCAAGGGAAGCCAAGGTTGGAAGAGACCTCTAAGCTCACCAAGTCCAACCATACCTATCAATAGTGAGACAAAATGAAGGGCAACACCCAAAACACATCTCCAGGGAAGCTTGGGTTCCTGGAAGCCACTCCAGATACCTCCAGGCTATCCCATTCCAAGCTTATCAGGTCTTTTTGATGACTGGGATGGTCAAGGATGGTTCAGAAGGTATCTGAACCCAGTGCTAAACCAACAGAGGCTAGAATGAGTCTTCCAGGAACTCAGCAAGCTGATAATTAGCTGAACAATTGGGCAATGAATTCACATTCCCATCAGGAGTGTCTCCATCAGCCTTGGTATCCAAATGACAAGATCACCACACAATAGCAAGAAAGCCTTTCACAGACAAGTTGTTTAAAGAAGAAAGGGATCAGATAGATAGGAACTGCATGGGGCATCCAATAATTCATCATGCCTAAGGCCCTCACAGAATCACAAAGGTTGGAAGAGACCTCTAAAGCTCATCAAGTCCAACCATCCCTAGCACTTCCATACCACTTAAACCATGTCTAGTTGAAGCCTGAAGTGCAAATTAAGGTACAGAAAGATATAGTCAAATATGAGATCATTTGGGTTGAAATAAAAGCTCCTTGAAGCGAAAACTTGTCATCCTTCAGTTCAGCTCAACAAGCACGAGGCAGTTGAGTGGACCTGGAAGTGTTCCCTGTTGCCATGCTCCGTAGGATTGAAAGGATGAGTGCCTTGGCATTGGGTATAGGTCAGGCTAAGTGGGAGCATAGGTTAAGTTGTGGCTTTTAACCTAAACAGCTTCCTGTTTGTGCTGCCAGGCAGGGGCTGAGCAGGAGGTGAAAAATTGTCTATGTCCCAACACAGAGGGATTGCAGGAGATTCCCTCCTCCCTCTCTCTCTTCTCTGCCTTCCTCAGGAAGAGAAATGACACTTCAAAGTGGTGAGAAACCCATTAGGCACTCACAGCATCATTAAGGTTGGAAGAGACCTCCAAGATGATCAAGCCCACTCTCTGCACGGGGAAGGGATGCTCTCAGGTTTGGGCTCAAAGGTTGCATGACATGAAGCATTTGCATTAAAAAAACATGATAAAATAATTGTATTTAATTTTTTAGGGTTTTTATATATATATATAAAAATATATAATACAATATATAATTTATATAATAAATAAAATAGGTATAACATATGATATATATCATTTATATTATAAATAAAATAGATATAATACATATAATTTCTATAATACATAAAATAGATATATGAGATATATAATACATAATTTAAATAATAAATAGGTATAATATATATTATATAGAATATATATGATCTATAATATATATCATTTATATAACACATAAAATAGGTATAGTATGATATATAATTTCTATAATACATAAGATAGATATATGAGATATATAATACATAATTTAAATAATAAATAGGTATAATATATATTATATAGAATATATATGATCTATAATATATATCATTTATATAACACATAAAATAGGTATAGTATGATATATAATTTCTATAATACATAAGATAGATATATGAGATATATAATACATAATTTAAATAATAAATAGGTATAATATATATTATATAGAATATATATGATCTATAATATATATCATTTATATAACACATAAAATAGGTATAGTATGATATATAATTTCTATAATACATAAAACAGATATGTGTGATATATAATTTATATAATAAATAACATAGATATAATCTATATGAGATATAATATATATACTTTTCCTAATAAATAAAATAGATATAATATATATGAAATATAATATAGATAATTTATATAATAAATAGAATAGGTATTATATATATGAAATATAATATAGATAATTTATATAATAAATA
>VWZO01014036.1:117938-128777 GCA_013396975.1 Bucco capensis
TCCCTTCCAACCCAAATCATTTTAGGATTCTAGGATCTGTACCTGCATGGGATCAGTGTTTGGCCCTGCACTTATCTGAGATAGCAGACATCACACAGAATGTTAGGGATTGGAAAGCACCTCTGGACATCATCTAGTCCAACCTACATCTCACAGCAGGTTCATCTAGAGCAGCTTGCAAAGGATGTGTCCAGCTGGCTTTGGAATGGCTAGAGATGGAGACTCCAGCACCTTTCTGGGCAGCCTGGGCCAGTGCTGGGTTTGGAATGGCTAGAGATGGAACTTCCTATGGTCAAGTTTGTGCTCATTGCCTCTAGTGCTGTCCCTGGGCACCCCAGAACAGAGCCTGGCCCCAGCCTCCTGCCCCCCACCCTGTAAGGATTGCTCAGCATTGCTCAGCTGTCCCTCAGGCTGCTCTGCTCCAGCCTAAGCAGCCCCAGCTCTCTCAGCCTGTGGCCAGCACACAGCTGCTCCAGTGCCCTCAGCATTGCAGTGTCCCTGCTCTGCTCCCTCTCCAGATATTCCCTGTCTTTTGGAGCCCAGAACTGGACACAGTTCCTTTTCACCTGAAAGCTGATAGAGTGTTTGAATTGTTCTTGCCTTTTTGACTGCTTTCAGTTTAATTTCTAAAGCCACCCCCCTAAACTCTTTGTATTTGTTGCATCATCCCTGAATGTTGAACTTTCTTATTTCGAAGCATCGCTTATTTTCCACTCCAAGGTGGAAATTTCTTGTAGCTCTCTCCCATTTGAAGAACACACCATTCTCTGCAAGGTTCTCCCTGCCAAAATGAGAAATGACTTTCTCAGCTGACTGATTCCCATACCTTTGCCATCAACTGCACCCCAACTCCAACAGCAGCAACGAGTCCAACCCTGAGGCACAACCAGACAGGAATCCTCCTCAGCATAATTCCACCTCCCTTCCTCAGGAGATTTATTCTCTGAAGGGATGGCCTCCAGCATTCTTTATGTCAGGGTAATTTTGCATGCTTTTCAGCCCTTTTGGTGAAGGTCAGGGACATTTTGTGGGTGCCTGCTGGGCACATTTCCCACCTGCAAGGGATTACAAGCTGCATCCCTCATTCAAGACCTTCAGCAGTCACTCAGTTGGGCAATAGTTGGGTGTTCCTCTCATAGGTTTTTCCAGCTTTATTTTGAATATAAAATATCTGTTCTATTCAGCTCTTGGCTGTGTTGAGCTTTCTTTTCTGGAACTGCAAACTCTCCTAAGTTTGGCTGCCTAGCATCACCACTGTCTCATGGAATACTCCCCAACTTGGCTTCAAGAAGCCTTGCCAAAGGCAAGATTGCTGCAAACATGAAGATCAGATGTGTCTAACAGAGCTTTAGATAAAGCATGTGCTCTTTCCCCAGCACCATCCTTGTGCTGGAAAGGAAAGCAGCAGAGAGAGTTTGACACCTACTCTCTGCTCTGATAGCTGTGGTGGCTACTTGGGAGGAAAAGGGAGAATCACTGAATCATACAATCAGTCCCAGAGGAGAGAGCAATAAAAGAGGAATAACATCTTTTTTGGAATCACTAGAGTCTAAGGAAGATGTGTCATGGTCTTCGGTGGGGGCAGAAGCAAGGCTTTCTACGGGTGAAGAGAATCATGGAACCAACAGCATCCCAGAGTCATGGCATCCCAGGAGTCACGGAACCCACCGACGGCATCCCAGGAGTCACGGAACCCACCGACGGCATCCCAGGAGTCACGGAACCCACCCACGGCATCCCAGGAGTCACGGAACCCACCGACGGCATCCCAGGAGTCACGGAACCCACCNTAGAAATCACGGAACCAACCCACGGCATCCTAGAAATCACGGAACCAACCCACGGCATCCTAGAAATCACGGAACCAACCCACGGCATCCTAGAAATCACGGAACCAACCCACGGCATCCTAGAAATCACGGAACCAACAGCATCCTAGATAGACTCAGATTCATTAAATCATGGAATTAGAGAATCCTAGAATCATGGAATAATAGAATTATGGAATCAGAATTTGAGCATCCTGAAATCATGGAATTCTAGAATCCTAGAATTCTAGAGTCATGGAATCACAGAATTGTTCAATCATGCAATCAGAGAATTATAGACTCATAGAATCATGGAATTAGAGAATTAAAGAAGTCTGCAATCATGGAATTCTAGAGACATGGAATCATAGAATCGTGGATTAATAGAATCCTAGAATTATAGACTCATAGAATCATGACATCACAGAACGATAGAGTCATGGAATAGTGTAGGTTAATCCATGTTTCTAGAATTCTGTGATTCCATGACTCTAGGATTCCATAAGGCTAGGATTTTATAAGTCTAGGACAGTAAGGTTGGACTAGATAGGACATTACCTGCTCTAGGTTCTCCTGCTGTGGCAGGGAGGTTGGACTAGATGAGCTCCAGAGGTCCCTTCCAACCCCTACCATGCTGGGAGTGTAAAACAGAGAGGTCTTTTTCCACGTTAAGGCCTTAGGAGAGGTTATCCCATCACTCCACTCCTCAGGCAATTAGCATATTAGCTAAATTTGCTGACAGGCATTCTGTGCAGAGATTTATCTCTCCCTTTCAGTCCAAGTGAAATATTTGTCTTTCTGCAGCCCTTTTCCAAGAACATACAGCATGTTTGGGAGCTTTACTGTCCTATTTTGATAACTAAGTCCAAAACTGAGCTTGAAATGAATTGCTCAACCCCTGCTCCCTCCAAATGTCAAGCTGAAGTTGGCAAGGGAAGCTCATGGATCATAAAGGTGCCCTTCCCAAGGCGCTGGCTAACCGGTGCCCTTCCCGAGGCGCTGGCTAACCGGTGCCCTTCCCGAGGCGCTGGCTAACCGGTGCCCTTCCCCAGGAGCTACCTAACCGGTGCCGTTCCCAAGGAGCTGGCTAACCCGTGCCCTTCCCAAGGAGCTGGCTAACCCGTGCCGTTCCCAAGGAGCTGGCTAACCCGTGCCCTTCCCAAGGAGCTGGCTAACCCGTGCCCTTCCCAAGATGCTGGCTAACCCGTGCCCTTCCCAAGGAGCTGGCTAACTAAGATATAAGAAACTCTTCTTCTTTTCTAGCCACAGTCACCTAAGTGTAATGCAGAAGTCATGGATGCATATCCATGGCATAGATAGAGGATGTAGCTTGGACCATCCATGTGAAACTATGTAGAAGATGGGGAAGGACTTATTTGTGCCCCTTAATTTGTTTTTATTCACACACAGACACACACAAAAAAAAAAAGAGAACACAATTTGCACTAAAGCTGTTGGTTAATTATAGCTAAATTCAGGAGGGAACAAAATAAGAGAGAGGAAAATAAATCTGTTCCTGATTAATAAGTAAGAAATGTAGAAATTTCCAAACAGTTCATTTCCAAAATGAAGTGTTTTTGCTTTTCTGGATGAGAGTCAAAAAGCACATTAAACAATATTCCATTAAGAAAAAATAAAATGAAATATAACCAAAACAAAGCAAACCAGCCAAAAAAAGAAGAAAAATGATGGCTTGCAGCCCCTACTTTGGGCTGTCCATTTGTGTGTGAGGAGCACTGGGAACATCCTGGAGAGGGCACTCACTTACCTTGGAACACCAGAGTCCTTCTGCCTTGTCCTCTCTGTCCCCATCAACGTTGCTTTGCTTCAAGCCACTCTCCAATTCCCAATATCTGGTTGTTGAGGATCTAGACAGCCTTGCTTTAAGCATCTCTACTCTCCTGACTCAGCTAAAAGCAAGGAAAAGAGCAACAAGTGGTTAAATATACTGAATTCTGAAAAACACACATCATGCTTTTTCCTTAGTGTCCATTTTGGCCATTGACTTGGGAAGTCAAGGCATGGACTGAAAGAATTCACAGAGACCAAGTTTGTGGCAAATCCTGGGTGATCCCACCAAAACAAATAACTAAATAAAGTCATTAATTAATTAAAGATATCTATCTGGAGTTCCTCAGTGTTGTCATATCACTGCATGAAGCCTGTGAGAAATAAAGCCAAAGAAAGACTTCCACAGGAGATTTGAGGAGGCCACATGGCTCTAGAAGAACTCTTTCTAAGGTCTAGAAGACCTGTGGAAAGGAATCAGAAGGTGGGAACTGTGCAATAAAAAGTCTAGCCTCAGCTTCTGGTTTGGAATTTGCCTCTAGGGCAAAGGTATCATAAAGACACAAGAGAAGAAATCAGCCCCCATCTTGCTCCAACATCTTTCAGGTTGTTGTAGAGAGAGAGGAGGTCTCCCCTGAGCCTGCTCTCCTCCAGACTAAAGGATCCATCCCTGCACATAGCTGGCTTGAGGAGAGATCTCAGTGGAGGGTCAGGATGTCAGAGGGGATAAGGAGAGCCTCTGGACTGGTTATGACCATCAAAAGCTCAACCATAGTCCTAAAGAGCATCTTTACAAAAGGACAAAAGTCATTAGGGCTTCTTGGTGAGAAGCTGAGTCCCAATCTCATTCTAGTGAATGAGTAGTTTAATATTAGCTCTGATCATCAAGCTTATCAAGTCATTTTGTCTTCACCATGTTGAAATGAAATTGAAAACAGGCCTCACCTAGAGTCCTATTTTCAATTCTGGGCTCCTCAGCACAAGAGAGAAGTGGATATTCTGGAGAGAGTCCAGCAGAGAGTTCCAAAGAGAATTCAGGGGCTGGAGCATCTCCCTGCTGAGGGAGCTGGGCTTGTTGAGGCTGGAGCAGAGGAGGCTGAGAGGAGACCTTCTCCCTGCAGAGCAGGAGCCCAAGGGAGGCTGGCAAGAGGCTGGAGCCAGGCTCTGCTCCATGGGGCCAAGCACTAGGCCAGCAGGCACTGGGCACAAACTGGAAGGCAGCAAGTTGCACCTCAAGCTGAGGCACAACTTGTTTGCTGGCAGCTGCCTGAGCACTGGCCCAGGTTGCCCAGAGAGCTTGTGGAGTCTCCTTCCCTGCAGAGATTCCAAACCCATCCGGACACAATCCTGCTGGAGCAGGGAGGGTGGGATAGTGACCTCTGGTGCTCCATTCCCAGCTGAGCCACTCTGGGCTTGTGTCACTCTGTGAAACAGAACTGCTCCAGATTGCTAGTTGTCTTTGCCTTTGCCCTTTTCTCCTCTGTGTGCCTTCTCTCACTTTCTCTCTCAGTGCAAGTAGCTGCAGTTGTGTCACAAACTCTGCTACAACTCCTCAGCAATCTGAGAGGAGAACCACAGCTGCAGTTCTGAGGTTGCCAGCAATTCCTGCTGCTGGCAATCTTCCCTGAGTCTCATTAAAGAAGCTGCCACAATTCCACCACAAAGAGCAAGTCTGTGGCATGCTCCAGCATTTGCATACAATGGTCATTAGCTTCCCCAAGTGATCATTTCTGTTAACAATAGCTCTCTAAAAACTGCTTGGAAGTCAGGCCTCAGCCAAGCCAAACTGGTTTAGATTAGCCTAAGTATTTTAATGGGAAACCTTTTTGAAGAGAAATCATCACTAAAGTCACTTTGAGATCATGCTTGCTATCTGCAAGAGGTGAAAAAACTAATTGAATGCTTGATTTTTGGGGTTATTTGTACTGCTTTTTTTATATATATACATCTATTTTTCTTGTGGAAAATTATTGGAAGGATGTTTAGCCAAAATGTAAGTACAAGTTATTTTGTTAACATGATTAAAATGCCTTCTCAGCATATTCATTTGGCTGCATTAGCTTGGACTAATTCATGCAGCTTCTGAGTCCTGACACTGGGAGTTGAGAAGAAAAAGCTCTGCTGAGTTGTGTTTGTGTTGCCTTTTGGTTTTTTTCCCCAGGGGAAAGAGATGTTACCTACAGAGTAAAACACAAAAGATCTGAAGCTACTAAAAAGCCTGGAATAGGCTACCCAAGGAGGTGGTGGAATCACCATCCCTAGAGGGGGTTAAGAAACATTTAGATGTTCTCCTTAGAGCCATGAGTTAGTGGTGTGAGAGTGATAGGGATGCTTGGACTTGATGAGCTTAGAGTTCTCTGCCAACCTTAATGATTCTCTGAAGTAGTTTTCTATAGAAACTCCCCCAAAAAGTGAGATTTAGTTCCAGTTAAGCCTACCCATTTGGCATTTAGCTTCTCAGGTGCACATCTAAATCAGGTGTAGCATCTCAGCACTCATGCCTGATCTTGTCTTCCAAGTTAGCTGAGAAGGATGGTCAAAATGGGAACACTCTGAAAGGTTGTGGGTTTGAGCTAAGAAAACATTGTGGCTGGTCAGAGAGAAAAAGTCCTTCCCTTAAACACTATGGGAATTTATTATTATTATTTTATAACAAAAATTCACCTCTTCAGCAGGTTTTAATTCTTGCCACTAGATCAAACTGTTGAGTCCTTCCATGCTGACACTATAATGAAACCTCCTTCTCTCCTGACTGGAGAGTTCTCTCCATTACTGAGAAGACTTCAGCCCACTCATCCACTTAATGGTGTTTTCTTTCATAAAAATATAATATGTTTTCCTGATCAAAATGGAAGCAGGCTGTTCTTCAAGGTGGAAAATGAGTTTTCCAAACCCCTGCTATTTTGGAGGCTGGCATAAGGGTAAAGCTACAAATCCCAGTTCCTCTCACTGGTGTGGGCTCTGCTTGAAACAAAACAGATGCTGATGCTTTTTTTGGTGTTTTTTTCCTTCCTTCTCAACTGCTCAATGTGAATGTCTGGATTCTGGAAACCAACTGGAAGTGACTGAGCAATTATTGGGAGCTTTCATTGATATCATGAAATTCAACCAGGGCAAGTGTAGGGTGATGCTCTGGCCCAGGCTGCCCAGGGAGCTGCTGGAGTGGAGATTCCAAACCCAGCTGGACAAATCCTGTGCAAGCTGCTCTAGGTTCTCCTGCTCTGGTAGGGAAGTTGGACTAGATGTGCTCCAGAGGTCCCTTCCAAGCTCTAACCTCCTGGTATCACCTTTTAGCATCCCTGGTTCATTTTGAATGAGAGAGGGCACAGCAATGTCCCTTTGGTCACAAACCTTGACAGTGGAAAGTCAATAGATTAAAAGTGTTATAAACAAAAAAACATGTAAATATCCACATCCCAAAGCTTTAGCTTTGGGCTCCTCTCTGTTTAATATCAAGATTTGCAGAGTTAGTGCCATTCCTACATGTGTTTAATCCCTTAATGGCCTTATTTGCCTCTGATTGGGAAGTCCATCCCAGAATGTCACCAGGCAGGTGGGATTGCAACTCAGCCCTCTGAATTTGCCATGTTTTGCCCTTTTTCAAGTGGTTCTGTGCTAACCACTCTACCTCCTGCAGCTGAACTTGTTCCTTAATTGCATTAGGAAGGAATCCAGAGTAAACTCTTTGCCCTGTCACCAGGAGCACAATCTGTTGATGGAATATGCTCAGTCATAGTGGACTCACCAGAATGGGCAGACTGTGGTTTCCTGTTCCAGAGGAAAGCAAAAAAAAAACCCCAAACCATTGGATTTTCCCCCAAGCACATAAAAAGAGGTTGCAGCTTTGGAGGGAAACATCAGGGAAGGTGTGGAAGCCACGTACTGCCTTGTGCAGCCAGCTCAGCCCTGCAAGACCAAGACTACCCTGCACATCTCTCTAATGAACTCAGGCTTAACTCACCCAAGTGCTGACAAACTAGAGCTCTTAAAATACACTCTGTCTCTCTATTTTAGGCAACACAAAAT
This sequence comes from Bucco capensis, assembly GCA_013396975.1. Classification (NCBI taxonomy): domain Eukaryota; kingdom Metazoa; phylum Chordata; class Aves; order Piciformes; family Bucconidae; genus Bucco; species Bucco capensis. The sequence continues at coordinate 125,561 of VWZO01014036.1, forward strand.
GCCCCTGACAAAAGGAAATCTTCTGGTGGCCTTGCAGGATCTGCAGGGAAGCTCCAAGAGAGCTGGGGAAGGACTTGTTAGGCTGTCAGGCAGTGCTAGGACTAGGGGAATGGATCCAAGCTTGAGGAGGGGAGATTTCAGTTGGCTGTTAGGCAGAAGTTGTTGCCCAGGAGGGTGCTGAGCCACTGTGCCAGGTTGCCCAGAGAGGTGGTGGCAGCCCCAGCCCTGGCAGTGTTGGGGCTGGGAGCAAGCTGCTCTAGTGCCAGGTATCCCTGCACATGGCATCTTTAAGGTCCCTTCCATCCCTGACCAGTCTGGGATTCTAGGATAACTTTTGATGACACCACCAGAGATGATTAAAACACTTCATTCCTCCAGATCTCCTTCACTTCTCAGCTATAAAAGCCTTTCTAAAAGTAGGCAGATGTTTATATTTTTATGCTGCTGCTTCAAAAACATCTAAATCACTTTCTGCTTGAAAAATTAAAGTCCAGCCCATGATGCATAAGAACAAAACAAATAAATCAGTGGCAGCTAGATGTCCATTGCTGCTCTTTCTTCATGAGGTTGTTTAAGGTGTATACTGAAAAGCTTTTAAGAAAACAAATTGGGAGTGATCATTTCCATGCCCTCATCCAGGCAGTCACAGAATCATGAAGGTTGGAAGAGACTTCTAAGCTCATCAGGCCCAAGCATCCCTATCACTCCCATGCCACTAACCCATGGCCCTAAGGAGAGCAGCTAGATGTTTCTTAACCCCTGCAGGGATGGTGACTCCAGCACCTCCCTGGGCAGCCTGGGCCAAGACTGAACAACCCTTGCAGGGAAGAAATTCCTCCTGATATCTAAATCTAAACCTCCCCTGGTGCAACTTGAAGCCATTTCCTCTCATCCTCTCACTGTTAACCCTAGAGAAGAGACTCACTCCAAGCTCCTTCTAGGCAGTTGTGGAGAGAGCTAAGGTCTCCCCTGAGCCTCCTGTGCTCCAGCCTAAGCAAGCCCAATGCCCTCAGCTGCTCCTCAGCACACTTGTGCTCCAGAGCCTTCCCTAGTCTCCTTGCCCTGCTCTGAACACCTCTGGGTCCTTCTTGGACTGAGGAGCCCAAAACTGAACCCAATATTCTAATAATCAAAATATTAACCACAAGCTATTCCTCCAAATGGCATGTTGCCTGTCCTCAGTATGCAGAGATGCAAGAGAAATCAGTCATGGTTCAGTTAGGAATCAATATTCTCATGACAGATGATAGACAAGAGCCACTGAATCTATGCTGTAGTGCCCTAACTTGGGATCCTCATCTGCCGAGTTGCAGATAACTTAGGAGCTTTCTCTTTTGTGTTTTAACAACTTGGATAAAACAAATAAATCACCAAAAAAAACCCCAACCTCCTGATGCTTTCAGCTTTTACTAGCCCTCTTTAATTCAGCTTGTTTCATGTTGCTGACCCTTTCTCATCTTACATTATTTATGTTGCTTTAAGTGCTCAGCATCACCTGAACAAATAAGATGCTTGGACTACATCCCAGGCAAACTCTTGCAGGGGAAAAGAAAAGGGCACAAACTGAATCTGCACCTGACTTCAGGAGGTTACTCATCAAATTCAGGCTTGCTTCTTGCATTTTAGGGCACCAGAGGCAGCTTTGGGCTTCTGTGGGTTTATGTCTGCAAATGCTATGGACTATCCTCCCTCTATTTTCCCCCATATCCTCCCTCTATTTTCCCCCATATCCTCCCTCTATTTTCCCCCATATCCTCCCTCTATTTTCCCCCATATCCTCCCTCTATTTTCCCCCATATCCTATGCTTCATTCTCTAGGTTTTTCTAGGGTCTCATCAGGTCTATTTTACTCTAAACAGTTCTTGCCTTGGTCTCTTCCTAGCATATGGCTTTTTCCTCAGTCCCCTGTGAGTGCTAGGGATGCTCTCCTTAGGGACATAGTTTAGCAGCATGTTAGTGATAGGTGTGGTTGGACTTGCTGATCTTAGAGGTCTTTCCCAACCTTAATGAGTCTGTGTTATCCATTTATGGTGCTCAAGGAGCACACAGAAGACCTTGAGCTCTTTGGAACCTTTCTCAATAAGCCTCTTGGTCCAGCAGCATCCCATAGAGCAAATTCCCCCCACCCAGAGCATGACCCCACCTGCCCACTCAAGTCAACAGAGGTTTTGGCCACTGAGTTCAGTGGGATTAAGATGAAAGCCCTAATGCTTCACCTTGTTGCTCAACTGCTCCAGAGCTGGTAGGAGAGCAGGAGCTCCTATGACCTTGTGACGTTGGAATCCTCAGCTCCATACAGCCTTGCAATGCTCTGAACCTCAGCAGAGAGCCTGATAATCCTCAAATGATGCTGTTGGCTTCTTGTACTGTTGCTTGGTGATGAAAACAGAGAAGTGCTTCCAGCAGGGAGCCCTCACCCTGAAGGAAAAGCCAGCCATGTGAGGAGAAGCACCCAAGGATGCTTCCATGGGCATGAACACACAGATATGGCTCATGAAGACCACAAAAAGCCTGGCCAGAACCATGGTTGGCCTGGGGAATCTCTTTCTCTTGCCTAAATTAAAACACACCTCTCCTCTTAAGCCTTTTTTCCTGCAGGAACCTTCAGTGACCTGCATTTTTCTCCTTGGACATGTGAAAAATTAGGTGGATTAAGCAAGACATTTCATAATCATTAATCTATAGTTCAACTCAGCCTGCTGAATTATGCAATGCTAGGAGGAACAGCTGGGGCCCCACTCCCCAGAAAGCACTTTTATGGTTTCTCTTAAGGGCCATTAAATCAATGTGATGAGAGCACAGCTGGAAAAAATCCTGCACACACACACAAAACACCCAACCACCAACCCCAAATTTATCAGCTCCCTTAAAGATGGAAAGGGACCACTGGGTGCAAGAGTAGCCTCAGCACCAAGCCCCTTCCCAGCAGAAGCTGCAGGTGGAGGAACATCTATAGCACAGCCCATAATCAGGCCTCCAAATATCTCTTTTCTCCCCTCCTCTCAGCTCTGGGGATTGCAATCTGGGCCTCACTAACTGCTCTAATTGCTGTGGGTCCCTCAGGAAGGGATTAATGGAATGATGAGAGCAGCCCTTTCAGCAGTTGCCATGCTGCCTGCTTAGAGCTTCTCACAGCATCAGAGAGGGGTAGGAGTTGGAAGGGATCTAGAGAGGTTTTGCTTGACTTTAGCAAAGCTTTCCATACTGTCTCCCATGG